>JARFJB010002245.1:560000-865000 GCA_036346205.1 Vesta saturnalis
ATATATATATATATATATATATATATATATATATATATATATATATATATATATATATATATATATATATATATATATATATATATATATTTATATATATATATATATATATATATATATTATGTATGTGTGGTGTGTTGTGTGTGTATATGTGTGTGTGTGTGTGTGTATGTATGTGTGTGTTGTATGTGTGTGTGTATATGTGTGTGTGTGTGTGTGTGTGTGTGTGTGTGTGTGTGTGTGTGTGTGTATGTGGTGTGTGTGTGTGTATAGTGTTATATATATATTATATATATATGTGTATGTGTATATATGTGTGTATGTGTGTGTGTGTGTGTGTTGGTGAGGTATGTGGTGTGTGTGTATGGGTATGTGTGTATGTGTGTATATGTATATATATGGTATATGTGTATGTTGTGTATGTGTGTGGTGTGTGGTGTGTGTGTGTGTAGTGTGTATATGTATGGTATGTGGTTGTGGTGTGTAGCGTAGTATGTGTGTGTATGTATGTGAGTGATGGTGCGTGTGTGTGCGTGTGTATATGTGTGTGTGTCTGTGTGTGTGTGTTTGGTGTTGTGTGCTGTGTGTGTGTATGTGTGCATGTGCGATGTCGTATGCGTAGTGAATGTGTGCGTTGGCGTGAGTGTTGCGTGTGCATGTGTCGTGGTCGTGACGTGTGTGTGCGTGTGTGAGTGCTGTTCGCGTTGGCGTAGTGGTTGCGTGTGCGTGTAGTAGTGTTGTGCGTGTGTAGTGTGCGTGTTGCGTGCGTGTGTGCGTGTGTTGCGTGTGTGCGTGTGGTGCGTGTGTGCGTTGTGCGTGTGTGCGTATGTGTGCGTATGTGCGTGTGCGTGTGTGCGTTGGTCGTGCGTCGTGACGTGTGTGCGTGTGTGCGTTGTGCGTGTGTATCGTGTGCGTGTTTGCGTGGTGTGCGTGTGCGTGTGTGCGTGTGTCGTGTGCGTGCTGTGCGTGTGTGCGTGTGCGTGTCGTGTGTGTACGTGTGTGCTGTGCGTGTGTGCGTTGTGCGTGTGTGTGTGCGTGGCGTGCGAGGTGCGTGTCGATGCGTGTGCGTGTGTGCGGTGCGTGGTCGTGTTGCGTGTTGCGTGTCGTATGCGTGCGTGTGCTGTGCGTGTGCGTTGCGTGTGCGTGTGTGCGTGCGTGTGCGTGCGTGCGTGTCGTGCGTGCGTGCGTGTGCTGCGTGTACGTGCGTGCGTGCGTTGCTGCGTGTGCGTGCGTGTGCGTGCGTGCTGCGTGCGTGTGCGTGCGTGTGCGTGCGCGTGCGTGCGTGTGCGTGCGTGTGCGTGCGTGTGCGTGCGTGCGTGTGTGCGTGCGTGTGCCGTGACGTGTGGTGCGTGTGCGTACGTGCGTGTGCGTGCGTGCGTGTGCGTGTGGTGTGTGCGTGTAGCGTGTGCGTGCGTGTGTGTGCGTGTGTGTTGTGCGTGTGTGCGCGTGTGTGTGTGTGCGTGTGTGTGCGTGTGTGCGTGTGTGTGCGTGTGTGTGTGTGCGTGTGTGTGTGGTGTGTGCGTATGTGTGCGTACGGTGCGTGTGTGTGCGTGTGTGCGTGTGTGCGTGTGTGTACGTGTGTGCGTGTGTGTGCGTGTGTGTGCGTGTGTGTGCGTGTGGTGCATGAGGTGCGTGTGTTGCGTGTGTGCGTGCGTGTGTGTGTGTGTGTGTGTTGTGTGCGTATGTGTCGTGCGTGTGCGTGCGTGTGTGCGCGTGTGTGCGTGTGTGTGCGTATGTGTGCGTGTGTGTGCGTGTGTGCGTGTGTGTCGTGTGTGTGCGTGTGTATGCGCGTTCGCGCGCGTGCAGTGCGTCTGCGTGTGCGTGTGCGTGTGCGTGTGCGTGTGCGTGCGCGTGCGTGACGTGGTGCGTGCGTTCGTGCGTGTGTGCGTGTGTGCGTGTGTGCGTGTGCGCGTGTGCGTGTGTGCGTGTGTGCGTGTGTGCGTATGTGCGTGTGTGCGTGTGCGTGCGTGCGTGCGTGCGTGCGTGCGCGCGTGCGTGCGTGCGGGCGTACGTGCGTGCGTGCGTGCGTGCGTGGGTGTGTTTGTGTGTGTGCATATGATAACGTGTGGTGAGTTGAGTAACGCAGCGTAAAATTTTCAATACTAAACCTGCAATGTTTAACTGTTTTCACTAATTTACCGAAAGAAATGAAAATAACAAGATAAGAGGAAGTAGGTAAGAATTTAGGAAAGTTATGGAATTGTAAACTAACAACCGCGTATGACAATGCAGCTAATATAAATCACACTAAAACTATTAAAAATGCCGACTTAGCAAAATTATACGATGCTAGAAATTAAAACAATTGGAAAACTGAAGTTCATTCGATGTTTGTTACAAAACCGTAATTCTAAAATAATGCAGAAAAGAAAACAGTGACATAAATTCAACACTGCATATCTTACTCTGCTTCAGTGAAGTGATCAGTCAAAATATATTATTGAAAGGTGAATTTAAGAACGTTTACCTTTCAGAGAATGAACAAATAACGGCACGCCTAGAAGTGAGGATATTTTAGAGGAAATGATAGATGATTAAGGAAATGGTCTATTTAAATGTTATTTCATTGTTATGTATTTAAAATGAGATAATTAATTGCGAAATTAGTTATTACTTATTTCATTGATGATTTCCTTTATCTTATCGTAATTTTGGACGGAAAAATTATGAAATAAATAAAATTGTTGTTAAAAAAGAATTTTTTAAGAGGAAATTAGTGGTTTGCTAAATTCTACAAAACAGTTATCATTGCCAGAGGACGATAACTGTAAAGACTATCAAAAAGTTTAAATTTGTTAGAAAAATAATTAGAAATATATGATTGCAAACCCAAAAATAAGTATTTTAATTGATTCATTTTTTAAAAGTTTGAAAATATTAAATAGTTTACAAACTTACCTTTTTGACGGTTTGTAAAGTGCGAACTTTACGACCTCTATGTCCCAGGTATAACTTGATTGTCACACCGAAACCATATATGTAATTGAATAGTATCAGTTAATATAGTAAGGATATGTTTAAAATTAATTCATTAATTTTAATGATCGAATGAAATAGGTTGCTAATTTTCAACGGCTATGGTCTGCAGCAATTATTACTATAACACTGAAACACAATACGAAGAATACAGGGATAAGCTTAGTGCCTTAACTTATAGTTTTATTGTTACTATAGTCTATATTAAATTAAATATGTGATGTATAATACGTTCATAGTGGAAATAGCCAACACTGTAAATAAACAATAATTCTATGTGAGATGGACGATTAACCTTCATGTCAGATATTCGTTAAAAGACATATATATGCTAACTTGAACAAAAAGACCAAAGCAGCCCGACCCTATAAAAAAGAGATACTATAAACGCTTTCAATTCTATTTAAGTCATCTTTAAGGCTTATTTGGCATCATACTTTATAAAATTCAGCTAAGCAAAATTGAATTATCTTTAACCAATATGTTTACACAATTTCATATAAAGTTGAGCGTTATATACGTTAAAACAATTACAGACAGAAATAAATAAACATTTTCGCAAAGTATTATCCGTTACTATGATCGGAAATTACTTAAAAGGCAGTCTACTTACAGTGAAACAGGTTCACAATGAACCAATAACAATGAACAACGTAGAAAATAAAGGGAAACGAGAGCAGTATGTCCGAGCACTTAATCAATATATTGGTGAATGCAAACAGACTATCTGGATGGATGAAACGAACTTTGATCTTTTTTGCCGTCGCACAAGAGGGCACACGTGAAACGGAAGCAGAGCCGTGCAAAAACTTCCTTTTGCGAGAGGACCAAATGTTCATCTAACCGGGGCAATATTGGCAGCAGATGTTGTAGGCATGGCAAAATCAAGGAATTGTATTGCCCGACTTAGTTCTTGTGTGATAATGCACCTTGCCACCCAAGATTACAAGATGTAGATGAAACTAGAACAAGTCTTTTACGTATGAGGCCTTACTCTCGAATGTTAAACCCAATCGGGTTAATGAAAACTGTTATAAAATTATGTTTACCAATAAATTCGGTTTTCTTTACATATGCTGTTACGATTGATACGAAAACATATTATAACGATTGCTACTGTATACATAATTTTGTATACAATATCAACTTCTTAATCAGAACTACAAGTCCTTTCTGAATTTTCTTAGATGTGCTAATTTCGAATGCTTTTTGAGAAAGAGCATATAGTGAGGGGAATGTCCCGTGTGATTGAAATTTTCCGTAGATTATTTTTTTTTCGAATATTGGGATATTTAAAATATAATATGTAGGATTTTAAAATAAACCTTGTTACCGGGAATTTTAATTTTAAAATCGTTATTGCAGTTTCGAAAGAAATTAAATTTCATTGTTGAAAATAGTTCTTAATAAACATAAAATATTTGGAAATAAATTTGTTTGTGATACCGTGTTTGATAAGATTCATTCGCCGGTATATAGTTCTACAATTTTTTATTCAAGTTTACCAGTTAACTTATATACGGAATTATTGTTGGTACTAATATATAAAATTTATTTGAGTGACAGGGTCTCTAATTGAAAAACAGAATGTGTGCGTATCAGATATCGAGTCTGTTTCTTTGCAGATCTAGTATAGGAGTTTCTTTATATGTGACGATTAAAAAGGATGGCGAAATCTTGTAGGGAAAAAGGAGTTTTTCTGTTTTCCTGTCAGTCGAAGTCGAGTTGTAGAGGAAATAGGTGAACTTGGGGCGCATTAAATTTACTTACATTCTATCGGGGTATTTGAAGTAATCGCCGGGTAATTCTTCCCGTTCACTTGTATATGGATCTTAAGAGAATTCAATCATCCCGGGGACCTATAGTGTGGTACTTCGTTGATTGGAAGTCACAGTTTCGGGTCTATTGAAGAGGATCAGTGTTTAATTTTAGTGCTATTTCCTCATATTTTGGTTAAATCGCGCTTTGGCTAATTTTTATATCGAAGTTAGGTAAATTTAATAGGGCACCACGAAAGTACATACGCGTTCACAGCTGCTCAAGCAAGTAAAAGGCTTACGTAAATATAATTATCAGTAGTAATATCACAAGAGAGTGAGAATAAATTAAAAATAATTTGACAGATCTTCGAAAACATGTTGCCAGACAATATACACGAGAGCCCGTAGGGCTCGAGTGGCTATTGCCGAATGGCAACAGGGCTGAGAAAAAATGGAAAATTATTTTCTAATTTTATAATATTTTCAATATTATATTTTTATTTTAACAAATTAAGGTTTCTGAACTTTCAAATTGATGACAGAAGTCAAATAAAAAAATACGTTGTAATTCAATAAAAACAAAATACATAAAATTATTCTCGCGGTAATAATGTCGGTATAATGTTTTGATTGGCTAAAACGTACGCACATGACTGAAATTGAAACTCTCTATTGGTTCTTAGAAACGTCAACAAATAATCGCTATAACAAATTTTGTGTATATAAAGGACAAAGAACGTTTTGTAAATAAAGTAACGTGTATATATGTTAAACCAGTTGACACAGTTATTAAGCACCTAGGTTTGGCTTAAATATTTTCACCAGTAAATTCGTGTAAATATAATTTGAAAATAGTCGAATCGTTGAAATTTGACGACCGTGAAGGTACCGTATTGGAAAGCAGTATCAAGGAGATTGAATTGGTACCCATCGATCACTTACCAAAAGGGTCAATTGCTTGAGTGTCGTCTTACCGCTGCGGAGAGGAAAGGCGGAATTTAGAGTGATCATTTTGTGCGAATTAAGGTAATTACTTTCTTACGTTTATTTGTTTGTTGGTGATTTTAATAAAGTTGTTTTATTTGTTTTTGTTTGGCGGATAAATGCGCTTTCTTTTGTGTACAGTTTCGTATAAAAGCCCTTTAGGCGATTAAGATAATTTTACAAAAGTGTATTTACCATCGTATTCTATCATTACATACTGTGCGTTATATTAAGTTTCTTCTGATTACCGTATACAAATTTTCCTATTAGGAAAATTACTAGCATATAGGTACTTAGATCCGATATTGTCGATTCAAAACTATCTGACACCCATTTGATTATCCTATTCTGTTTGATTTATGACTTTCCCTTATATATATATATATATATATATATATATATATATATATATATATATATATATATATATATATATATATATTATATTTCTGCCATTTTCTTAACAACGTATAGTTAAGAGTTCGACTATAACTTAAATTTTGCACCATGAAATTAATATTTATCTGTACAATAACGTATAGGTTAAAAGTAGCCACAAAAACATGGAAATAATTTTCCACTGATCTTTCGCTATTCGAATGTTTTTATCCTGATTATAAATTTCAAAGGCAACCCAAAATGTTATCGGTAGATAGAACAAAATGTATTAGCATTATACCAATTCCAGGACATATAACATAACAGAAGCGAAAGCATTAAGATAAATCTTACCTCATTGAGGTAAAATTACTGTATATTAATATAAAGTATTTCGAAAACGGAAGATAACTTAAACCCCTAAAATAGATGCATAAGAACTAACAAAAATCAATCTCTTCCACTGGCGAGGTTAGAATAAGATAAACGAGAAGGAACAATTGCGTTCTTAGAGTAAATACATTAGTCGATACTTATAAAGGTTGTGCTCGTAGATCATATATGTATGTTTTTTCAAATGCCTTATTTATATCGAAGACGGCTGTTGTTAATGGCTAAAAAAACCATTATAATGGGGGAAGATCGCATGGTTCACCTATCACATTTTCCTCGACGTAAGCCGCGTAAAACGAATGAAACACTTAAAACTAAATAGACAAAATAAACTGACAAAAATTGATGGATTAAATAAATACAGAAAATATTCAAAGTTCCCCAGGAATTAAATTGTTACCATCTTAAACCGAATTCAAAACACGCACAAATTGAACTTTGTACCGTTTATTACCAACTCCATAGCCATTGACCACAAATCATACAAATAAATGATAAAAACGAATAATCAAACATCTCGATAAAAGAAATTGAGTTAACTCAGAAAAGTAATATATTTAAAGAAATATCTTATGACGATATTAGAGAAACAGCAATAAACGTTAAATGATTTTTAACAGCTATTAGATCAAACTAATTTATGTTTCAGCATGAACAACGAATGTAATATACTGAGTCACCTCAAAAAAGGACTCAGTTAAATTAGCACTTTAGTAATTGATTTAAGAATACTATTTAATTGGTAATGGTAACGAAAGCGCAAAGGTACTTATTAAGACAATAAAATTTTAGACAAAATGATATGCAAAGGCGTCATTTGCTGCATAAACTAATGGGTAATATTATTACTTGATAAGATTACTCAGACCTTCGTAATAAAATTTATGTTAAAACACTATACTTCTAATGTAAATAGTTTAATAATGTCAATTATAGAAGTTTATTTTTTCATCTCATCAAATTCTTAAAAACAAATGTATAATCAATTACAGCTTATACTAAAGCATTCACATTTATTACTTCTAAATAAAGTAATTTAGTATAAACCAGCTCGGCTAGCAATTTTTGTATGAATACCTATTTTTCTTTACGATAATATTGTACATCAGCATTGCTTTTCACATTGATGTTTAAAAGTATGGATCGGTTGAAATTATTTTGTTGATATTCTCAGTTTCAAGGTTATTATTATTACCATTAAATTTTATTAAATTGGGCTTTTCCAAGTACGTCATCAGCTGACGTCACAAACTCCGCCCAAGCAGCTGATGCGGATGAGCCTTTGTTAGTGTTTGTATGGAGTATTGAAGAAAATTCGTGTTTATTTAATAAAAATATCGTTTTTGAAAGTGAGTTCTGTTGAACAGAGTTAATTCTGTGTGAATTAAAAAATTGTGTGACTACGTTTCGTTTTTGTATGCGGCTTAGACCACAATTAATTACTAATATTGTACGTCGTTTCTTACCAAGAAACAGCTACAGCTTTATTAAATAATCAATTTTGAACAAAAAGTACAAATCTATAACCTACAACCAAATGTTCAAAAGAACGAGTTTATTAGGCTAATAAAAGTGAAGAACATTAATGAATTCTTAATCCAATAAATTGAGAAAGAATCAACCCTGAACTGGTTTAAGTTACTTTAAATGACAGCACAGTAAACTTAATGTGCTATATAACACAGCACAAAATCTTGTCATATTTTAACCTTACATTTCACCCATTCCACAGAAAATTGTTCACAGAATATCACTGACACAAGCACGCTCATCATAATTAAATATTTTTGAAATTACAAAGAATAATTTTATCGCTTTGTCCCTTAAAATAATTTTTTTGCCAAACTGTTCATTTAAACACATACATACTGTTTTTTGACATTTGACATGCGCTTCTGACGTCACGAGGAAAAGCTCGATAAAAGAATTAGCTATTGTAGATGAATTAAGAGGAATAAAACGCAATGTTTTGCTCTATTCAAATTAAAGCCAATAATCTTACGCTTTGTATTTGTAGTATCATATCGTCATACATTCCACCGTGATTACTCGAATTTTAGTGATCACTATCTGCTGAAATCTATCGTCTCCGCATTCACATTGATGGTAGAATCATAACGGATCCTTGTATTTTACATTGTTTACCGACATCATATTAGTCGGTACCCTACGTCTTACGTAATAAAACCTCCATTTTCTACTGCAAATCTGCACTTTGGTACTACAAAGGCGAGTCATCTAACAACAAAAGCTTATTAGTAGCTAAACTGTCATGTAATTATACTCAGTGAGAAATACAGAAGCGGTTCAAACATCAACAGAAAGCAACGAAAATTAATGAAGAAGATTTAGAGATAACTCCTGTTCAAATTTCTCGTGTCTGAATTAAAAATCGAGTTTGACAGTGAAATGTGTAGCACAGCGGTGGCTCAATATTTGTGGATTTTAAAAAGGTAAAATGTTTGTGTTTACCAAGTTTAAAATTATTTACGAACTAATAAAGTTTATGGAAGAGAACCGTGTTTAAGTAATACCTGAGTACATAGTTTAAAGAAACAAATATTCATGACCCAATTAGGTCAAGTATTATACTCAGTGACATGAAAATTGCAACACCAAGAAGGGGTAGGAATTTTTTGACCAAACTTGACAGAAAAGTTTAACCAACAAAAGGTTGATTAAAATTTCATTTATATGGATCAAGTGGTAATGGCTTATCTGACAGTTCGTTCAGTTTTTTCGAACAATTTTGTCAGGTGTATACTGTGCGAGACTGTGTTCAGGTCGTTATGATTTTCGCTTGTAAATGTTTTCTTTGAGAGTGTGATCATGCCTAGAGTACGTCGACGTGGAAGTTACCGCCAATTAAGCGAATTCGACAGAGGTCGCATTGTTGGTTTGTGCGAAGGTAGTTTTTCGTTTAGAGAAATACGCTGATATCACGCATGGACTATGGAGGGTCAGGGGCGAAGAACAAATGAGGTGCAAGGCCACCATCTTCAACTTACGGCAACAAGAGACAGATTCTCAAGTACCAGATCAATGGTTAGCTAACAAAGGTCTGCTGTAATAATTCGAACAGTTTACCGCAGAATCAGAGTTTTCGGCTTACAACCCTCTCGGCCACATCTTGTGTTACCACTAACGGCTCAACATCGACGGCAACGTTTGGAGTGATATAGATTGCGACTGCACTGGAACCAAGAGTGGAATAGGATGGTGTTCACTGATGCATCCCGATTCTGTTTATGGATACACGATGGCCGCATGAGGGTTAGACGAAGACGTGCGGAACGTATAGGATTAGGTCTCGTTTGGTATTCATCCGAGGCAATATGAACGCCCAACAATATGTGGATGAGGTGGTAGAACCCCATATTCTTCAATTTCTTCAGCCGTTGGAAGATCCACTTTTGCAGCACGATAATGCCCGTCCCCATATTGCGAGACGTTGTTTGCACCGATTTGCAGAGGATAATGCTAAACTCTTGCCATTTCCACCCAGATCTCCTGGCCTGTCGCCCATCGAGCATGTTTGGTACATTATGGTGAGAAGACTGAGAATCTTACAGCATCCTCCGCAGACGCTGCAAGCTCTACAGCACGAATTACAGGTTACTTGGAACACAATACCCCAAGAGGACATCTACCATCTGATAGAATCGATGCCACCACGAATGGAGGAGTGTGTAACCAACAGGGGGGGACCAACCCATTATTAATAAAATTTATGTTTATGTGTTGTTCTTTTCCTTTGAAATCTTAATCAATGTCAACCCTTCAGTAGTTAAACAATTGGGTCAATGAATATATTTCTTCAAACTATGTACTCAGGTATTACTTAAACACGGTTCTCTTCCATAAACTTAATTAGTTCGTAAATAATTTTAAACTTGGTAAACACAAACATTTTACAATTTTAAATGTCCACAAATATTGTGCCACCGCTGTGCTATACCTTTCACTGTCAAACTCGCTTTTTAATTCAGACACGCAAAATTTGAACAGGGGTTATCTCTAAATCTTCTTCATTAATTTTCGTTGCTTTCTGTTGATGTTTGAACCGCTCTTGTATTTCTAAGTTTAGAACTTCAAAATATTTTGCTATAATTTAATTTGCTTTTGTAATCATACATCGGAATGCACTAGCTACAGGATAGGCGCTATAAAATGGCGCGAAATTTAAAATTGTACTGGATCTGGTTATATCCCATCACAATCTTCAAAATCCCTTATGACAGTATCATTGCACTCTGGACCATTAAAATTCATTATTTGAACTTTAAATTTAAATTTTTGGAGCTCGCTAAAAATAGAAATTTCAATGTCACCATCCCCATCATATTACAAGGTCACTCTGCGGTCAAACGTTTTGGCGTAAAATTTGTATGTCAAGGTCAAAAGCTAAAACAGAAATTGCAATGTCATCATATTATTTTTTAAGCAGATTTTTCAAACAAAAAAATCAATTTTTCTCGAAAACGGGCCAAAATTTGCCAAAAATAAATTAACCCCCTCTCCCCAACTCCGCCTGTCGACTTTTCAACGAATCTAACACATACATCCCATTGGGGAAGGTACCCTAATGTAAAAGCTACCCCTAGTAGGTGATAAAAATAATTTTTAAGCAGATTTCCAGAAGTTCCAGGCTTTTCAAACAAAAAAAATAAATTTTTCTCAAAAACGGGCCATAATTTGACAAAAATAAATTAATAGAAATTGCAAAGTCATCATCATCATCATGATCATATTACAATACTTAGAAATCTTAAAATAGAGTTTTCAAGCTCAAAGAGTAATGACCTGCGGGGGTATCACATTAAGTTTCTTAGAAATCTAAAAACAGAATCAGTTCATGGAAACATGGAGAATGATAGGTTGTTATGTGTGTATGCTAAAATGTAGATCAATGTCAAATGGTACTTAGGTTGACTAAATGGTGCGAAGGTGAAATAGTTTTTTAAACTAAAAGTAAGGACAAGGTGGGCATTTAATAAATTTAAACATGTAAGAGGTACTCAAATCAAGGACACATTTAGATCAAAATTTAAAGCTAAAAATAGAAATTGCTACGCCATCATATTACAATTCTTAGAAATCTAAATATAGAGTTTTCAAGGTCAAAGAGTGATGACCTGCAGGTGTATCATATTACATTTCTTAGAAATATAAAAATAGAATCAGTGTATGGAGACAAGAAGAATGACAGGTTCTTGTTGTTGTCTATGCTAAAAAGTAAACCAAGGTCAAATGGTATATTACAATTCTTAGGAATCTTAAAACAGAGTGCTCAAACTGAAAGATTATAGGCCCGCAGGAGTATCATATCACATTTCTTAGAGATATAAAAATACAATCAGTTTATGGAAACAAAAAGAATGATAGGTTGTTGTCTATGCTAAAAGTAGACCAAAGTCATACTACAACCCCACCATATGTAAGTTACACATGAATCATTTCTTCAACAGTGTTTTGTCCTAGTACAATTGCGAGCAAGTAAAGTCGTTATAATGCAAGCAGCAATATCATTCCTGGAGCGATATAATAAAATGGACAGCATCTTCTGATGGTAGCAGTTATTCATCTACAGATGCAGATTAGCTTACTGATGCAATTCTCAAAGCACACTCTCCCCTCTACCATAAAAAACCGTGATGCAGTAATATATAGAAGGACAGTTCCGGTGTCAACTCAAAATTCAAAAGCGTTCTCGAATCAGTAAAGATGGATCTATCTGCATTGAACAGTAGCACTTTCTGTAAATCCTTCACGAACGTAAAAGACCTGGAGGTGGGTGCAAAATATAAAGTGATTTATATGAATACTATCGACACAAAGTATGGTAAACATATTATCATTGAAACCCAGAACTTTAAGTGTATTGCATTGAAAAGTTTAAACTATATCTGGGTGAGAATGACGTGTACATTACCAGCGCCGGAACTGTAGGAAAGGCAACTAATTTAACATTTCTGTAAAAAAAATAATAATAACATATATCTATGCATGATTGTTTGGAAATAAATTATATATTTTTATTGCAAAAAATGTCTCTTATTTTTGATTAAATGAAGAGTAGGTACATCATAATGAAGAGAGTTGCTATTGATGAGACTAAAAAATGTAGCGTATAATAGGGTGTCTACAGGTTTGTATATATTGGCTAAGCTCTTCAAGGTTAAAATTTATTGGTATCATATTACAATTAATACAAACCAAAATTCAAGGTTAAATTTTATTGACAAGGTATTGAGAAGGTATCATATTACCGTTCTTATGTTAGACTCTTCAAGGTTCTTAGGAATAGCAAAATAAGCATTCTTAACCAATGACACATGTAACTGGCTTTGTGAGTATTGTCGGCGTTGTGCATGCTCGGTATTGCTCAGGTATCCTCGTGGAGTCTACCCTTCTATATAAGTGGAAATTTTATAATCACATATCATTCGCTTCTACATCATGTTTTTCTAAAAAGTATATATGTGAAAGCACTGTTTTTGCACAGTAAAACCTAACCAGAAAATCAGTCCTATTTGTTTAAATGTAGCATGTAGAAATAAATACTGCACGATTGCATTAGCGGATATACAACGCGCTAACCAAGACAACCAGACAAATACAGAAAAGTATGATTGTTATAATTGATGTGCAAGGATTGAAAACAGCACCTAAGGAACTAGCGATATATATTGAATTTCAAAACAAGCTAACTGGTTTATTCACAACCACCACTTTATCGAATGGGATTATGGATATACTTCTCCACATCTATTCGCTCGTATAATTAGTGATCTCATACCAACAACAGATGAGGTGTACGTTAAAGGACGAGAGAAAGCTGATTATATTCAAAAAAATTTAAAACAACGTATTACGGTGTTTGAAGAACAACCTACTTTACCCAAACTTAATTCAAGCTGTTTTTTTCATACACAAAATACTTGTCACTGCGCTTTGGCGCGTGTATATAATTTATATGAAAAAATTGTAATTCAATTCTAATAAATTCTAATAAATAAAGATTTATTAACTAACATCTATATATATATATATATATATATATATATATATATATATATATCTTATTCGCTTTCATGAGTATTTCAAAGAAGAACTGGACAATATTTCCCAAATACAGATAGCTGTAATTCTTAGAAACAAGAAAAAATTATTGGTGTTATTGAGAGAGAGAGAGAGAGTGATGTAACTTATCATCACTTTGTGTGGATACTTATACCGTGCACATTAGCACCAGGCGTGTATACAACTCATTTTACACAAATGCTTATTCTTACATAACATTTATTTGATTGTACACTCATAATACATCAATACATATTTTTGATCTCCTGAAACGTGAAATTGGCATTACAATCTGGTGAACGTCAAGTGTAACTTCATCTTTACGCACACTATTGTAAAAACACCGCTACAATGCGGTAAAATGGTCAGTAAATTGTAAGCTTTCAGAAACATGGCAAAAATATATCAAGTATAAAATAATAAAATATGTTCAAGGAAACTTTACTTTACACCTTTTCTGATGAAATACATGTCCACGACAACGTTATTTTTACGTTTTGGTTAAAATTGTAAGGTACCGCCATCTTTCGATAACTTAAACAGTGATGACGATAATTGACAGGCTTGACAGGAGTTAGTAAAATTTGACATTTAGCAATCTATTAATGTTGGTTATGTTTAGCGATATCACCAGTTGTTGAATTTACAAGAAAATAATTTAATATGGTTTTATTCGATACTATTAAACGGTACATTGTTAAGGACAGTTCATTTTTTGTGACATAATTACAAGTGTTTTCTGTTTTATAAACAGTACCTATACTAATAAAAGTTTCAATGTATGTGGTTTAATAGAAATATCCTTATTTTATTAATTAATTAAGACAAATTCAATTTTAGTATAGCGAACATTTGGAAAGTTTATGCAGTGAGTTGGCTGAAGCCAACAACAATTTTAAATTGTTCGGCAGAACATTGTAAACACCGAAAATGTGAATAGTATAAACTTTGATGCAGTCAGCTCAAAACAGATACCTGTTTTTCCAGCAACAGACAGAAACAGCTCAAAACAGCTACCCGTTTTCGAAAACAGCTCAAAATAGACCTAAAACCGGTACCCGTTTCTCAAGAACAGGAAGCCGTTTCAGAAGCGGTAACTGTTTCCACAGAAAAGCTCAACGCAGCAGACTGAAAGCAGTTTAAGTTCTCATTATCCAAAAAATTTACTACAACTAAACAAAAATGTGAGCGACAGTTCAATTTGTGCTAGAAGAGTGAAATGATCTATGTTAAGGAAAAATTGAAAACATCTGGAAGTCTGACTTACTCATGTACTCATGTATAAATTTCTACATATAAAGAAAGTGTGAAAATATAGTACAGTTAAAAGTGAAAAAAAAAGCTTGCGTTAAATAAAAGTCAAAACAGTTCCCAAAAGCATGCAAATCAGAAAACCTTACGCCATGTATTTATGCAATACAAATGACACAATTGCATTCATACATTTACAAATCCGTTTCAAAATTGCAATGTACTACTTTGGTGACTAAGATAAATATAGAATGTTCATTCACACCTGCACATAATGCTTTCAAAGCAAAATAACTGCGTTCATTATCCTACAATTCTTGAAGCAGTAATATTCACGCTACATCGAAAATTGTAAATTTGGAATCCTAATCAAATTAAAAGCAAGTCATGTTTTAAGTGCTGTTTGTTGTTTCATTATGATGTACCCACTCTTCATTTAATCAAAAAACAGGAGACATTTTTGCAATAAAAATATATAATTTATTTCAAACAATTATACATAGATATATGGTATTATTATTTTTTTACAGAAATGTTAAATTAGTTGTCTTTCCTACAGTACCGGCGCTGGTAATGTACACGTCTTTCTCACCCAGATATTGTTTAAACTTTTCAATGCGATCTTCTTTTTTGAAGTATCCATAAAATCGTAAGGGAAATATGCACTTAAAGTTCTGGTTTTCAATGATAATATGTTTACCATACTTTGTGTCGATAGTATTCATATAAATCACTTTATATTTTGCACCCACCTCCAGGTCTTTTACGTTCGTGAAGGATTTACAGAAAGTGCTACTGTTCAATGCAGATAGATCCATCTTTACTGATTCGAGAACGCTTTTGAATTTTGAGTTGACACCGGAACTGTCCTTCTATATATTACTGCATCACGATTTTTGATGGTAGAGGGAGAGAGTGTGCTTTGAGAATTGCATCAGTAAGCTAATTGCATCTGATGATGAATAACTGCTACCATCAGGTGATGCTGTCCATTTCTTTATATCGCTGCAGGAATGATATTGCTGCTTGCATTATAACGACTTTACTTGCTCGCAATTGTACTAGGGCTAAACACTGTTGAAGAAATGATTCATGTGTAATTTACATATGGTGGGGTTGTAGTATGACCTTGGTCTACTTTTAGCATAGACAACAACCTATCATTCTTTTTGTTTCTATAAACTGATTCTATTTTTATATCTCTAAGAAATGTGATATGATACCCCTGCGGGCCTATAATCTTTCAACTTGAGCACTCTATTTTAAGATTTCTAAGAATTGTAAAATACTATTTGACCTTGGTTTACTTTTTAGCATAGACAACAACAAGAACCTGTCATTCTTCTTGTCTCCATACACTGATTCTATTTTTATATTTCTAAGAAATGTAATATGATACACCTGCAGGTCATCACTCTTTGACCTTGAAAACTATATATTTAGATTTCTAAGAATTGTAATATGATGGCCTAGCAATTTCTATTTTAGCTTTAAATTTTGATCTAAATGTGTCCTTGATTTCGGTACCTGTTACATGTTTAAACTTGTTAAATACCCACCTTGTCCTACTTTTAGTTTAAAAACTATTTCACCTTCACACCACTTAGTCAACATAAGTACCATTTGACCTTGATCTACATTTTAGCATACATACATACATAATACAACCTATCATTCTACATGTTTCCATGAACTGATTCTATTTTAGATTTCTAAGAAACTTAATATGACACCCCCAGGCATGTCACTCTTTGACCTTGAAAACTCTATTTTAGATTTCTAAAATTGTAATATGATCATGATGACGATGATGACTTTGCAATTTCTATTTTAGCTTTAAATTTAGATTTTTCGTTTGAAAAGGCTGTACTTGGAAAAATTTCTTAAAAACATTTCTATCACCTCCTAGGGGTAGCTGCCCCAATTTGATATATGTGTTAGATACGTTGAAAAGTCGAGTGGGGTGTGGGGGTGGGGAGACGGTTTAATTTATTTTTGGCAAATTCTGGCCCGTTTTTGAGAAAAATTTATTTTTTTGTTGGAAAGGCCTGGAAAAATCTGCTTAAAAAATATTTCTATCAGCTACTAGGGGTAGCTTTTGCATTAGAGGTAGCTGCCCCAATTTCATATATATATATATATATATATATATATATATATATATATATATATATATATATATATATATATATATATATGTGTCAGATACGTTAAAAAGTCAACACGGAGAGTTGGGGGCGCGACGGGGGGGGGGATTTATTTTTGGCAAATTTCAGCCCGTTTTCGAGAAAAATTGATTTTTTTGTCTGAAAAGGCTGGAACTTAGAAAAATCTGCTTAAAAAATAGTTCTAACACCTACTAGGTGTAGCTTTTACATTAGGGATAGCTGCTCCAATTTGATATGTGTTAGATACGTTGAAAAATCTACAAGGGAGAGGGGGGGTTAAATCTATTTTTGGCAAATTTTGGTCCATTTTCGAGAAAAATTCATTTTTTTGTTAGAAAAGGCTGGAACTTAGAAAAAACTGCTTAAAAATTATTTCTATCACCTACTAGGGGTAGCTTTTACATTAGGGGCAGCTGCCCCAATAGGATATGTGTGTTAAATACGTTGAAAAGTCGACAGGGCGAGATACGGGGAGGGGGAGTTAATTTATTTTAGGCAAACTCTGGCCCGTTTCGAGAAAAATTTCCCGCCGAAGGTTTGACCTTGAAGAGACCCAAAAGCTTACATTTCTCACCACCAGAGGGCGAGTGACCTTGAATTGGTCCAGAACCGGCCCTTAACCACTACTCCTGCGCAGTTGTTAGAGGCAATCTAATACTCAAACTTAAAATTGGAAATCGTCGTTTCCATACACCAAACAATATCTCAATGGGATTCCTAGATCTTATTTGTGCCTCATTAAATAACCGTTTACTCTCAGTGTTTGAATGTAACAGTGGTATAATTAAATATCTTTGTAGCGCATATCCAGAATTACCTAAGATAATGCTGTTTTCAAATTCATTGCTCTCTAAACGAGCATGAATCCATGAATTATTAAAGATTATTTGATCATGTGTCGACCCTGGTCACCTCACTACCACATCTAAAATACGGAGTTCTGCATCGCCAACTACTTGCACATTCAATGAAAAATAGCCTTTTCTATTATGGAAGTATTCTGCGTTGTCAACTCCTAAATAAAGACATACAAGATATACTTTCTTAACTATCCTGCTGACAGTTGATTTGTCAACACCAATATAACCCACACCCAGCAACATGCCTCCTGTGGCATACAAGCGAAGTGTGAGAACCAACTTAATTCTAAGATTAGCTCTTTAGCAGAATCTGAGGTACTACTGCTTCTGTATAAACCATCTTTGATGAATTTTATTTATAACCAATTTTGATTGATTGAGCTCGAACCTGCAGTGGCACTAACTTTATAAAAAATAGTTTTAACCGAGGATTACCCAACCGACACCAAAACGTACTTAAACACAACCGAGTGTTGGCGTAACCGACGGTAAATACTAAACCGACAGTTGATCAACGGACGCTTAAGATTACATTTTATACAACCGGAACTTAGTCTCACCACGCGTACATAATTTTTGTATGTATTTTGAGAATCATCACTGAGGCTGAGGGAGCTTGGAAGGCTCAAAAAGAGAGGGAGCAAAACACGCTGACTTTTCCTTTTTCTTCTACAAATAACACTGATGAGTGGTTTTGTTGTAAATTTGTTTTCGGCACCAACCATTTCATTTTAATTCATCGTTTGCAATTTATTTTGTTCCTTGCATGAAGGTAGCTTATTGGAATACCCATAATATTATGATGGCTAATACTATTAGAAAACCTTTTTCGACACAAACGGAACAAAACGGGTTTTACTTGGAGCTCAGTTTGTTCTTGTAATGTCAAATGATAAGGTTAAATCATTTTTTTTTGTACATTACTCTTTATATAGTTACTATGGTAATCCGAATAATACCGAAATAGTTTTTTTCTGAAATATACATCTATGGCAGGAAAAAATATTTTTTAAAATCTACATTAAAATACATACAGTAGAAGTGGTTTATGCTTTATCAATTTTTAATTTAATGTTGGGTAGAATTGACAAACTGTCATTCAGTTAAAAACGCATTATTTTGAGTTGTATTTGCATGAAAACGTAAGTACAAGACAATTTGCTTCAATATTTTCTCTAATTAAGAATTCTTCTAAATACAGATAGTATCTGGAGGGATAATTTGCACGGCACCTGACTTGAAAGAAATATGTTACTGAGCACTATGAAATGAGATAGCGCAGGAGTTATGAATTACTTTTTTTGTAATCGTTTACATAAAATAGAAAAAGACCTAATAAAGCGGTAAATTTTGGCAAGTTTAATAACAGTGTATAAGTAAACGGGCCTCGGCAACAAAATTCCACATCCGTTTTAAAAAGTTTAGCTTCACTGTCTAGGATCATAAATAACTATTAGTATCCTAATAGAAACTTGTACTGTTTAGAAGTAACATTTCTATTAAACTGATACACATTCATGTTTCAATGTTTGGATATAAGAGAATCATGTGTAGCATGTGTTGCGTAATTGAGAATATAAAGATATTAATGGTGGAAAGTTTTTACAAAAATATGTTTGTTTCTTGTTACAAAATATGCTGTACCTAACAAATAACAAACTCATAAAATTTTACACTCCTTAATTGCACATTAAAGTTAAAACATTCGTTTTTCCCACAAATTTATTACACCTAAACGCAACTTGGAATTTCACAATCAGAAATTTGATAGTATTATCATTGTTATGTGTGTATTTGTATAATCATTAACAAGTATTAATTATACAGAAGTAAAGACCTTCTGAATATGACAATATATTTTTCCAGATTTTTACCACAAGAATATTTACGTATTGTTCCATCATCGCTTTAGCATCTGTACAAAAAATTATTTGCCTTTGAGCGTATGCAAAATCAATAAATATTGTGCTAGCAATTTGCACATACTAATTAAAATTCTTATACATGAAGGGAAAATAGGTCTGTTAATAGAAAGTTTCGCCAAGGTCGGCCATTATGTTTGGATATGTGGGGGGGGGGGGGTGGGTGAGTGCGTGCGTGTCTGTGGCTCTGTGTGTCTGTGTGTCTGTGTATCTGTGTGTCTGTGAGTCAGTGTGCCTGTGTGTCTGTGTGTCTGTGTGTCGGTGTATCTGTGGGTCTGTGTGTCTGTGTGCCTGTGTGTCTGTGTGTCTGTGTGTCTGTGTGTCTACGTGTCTGGGTCTCTGCGTGTATGTGTGCCTGTGTGTCTGTGTCTGTGGCTCTGTGTGTCTGAGTATCTGTGTGTCCGTGTATCTGTGGGTCTTTGTGTCTGTGTGTCTGTGTGTCTGTGTGTCTGTGTGTCTGTGTGTCTGTGTGTCTGTGTGTGTGTGTGTGTGTGTGTGTGTGTGTGTGTGTGTGTGTCTGTGTGTCTGTGTGTCTGTGTGTCTGTGTGCCTGTGTGTCTGCGTGTCTGCGTGTCTGCGTGTCTTGGTCTCTGCGTGTATGTGTGCTATGCCTGTGGCTCTGTGTGTCTAGTGTCTGTGTGTCCGTGTATCTGTGGGTCTGTGTGTCTGTGTGTCTGGTGTCTGGTGTCTGTGTGTCTGTGTGTCTGGTGTTGTGTGCTGCCTGTGGCTCTGTGTGTCTAGTCTGTGTGTCCGTGTATCTGTGGTGTCTGTGTGTCTGTGTGTCTGTGTGTCTGTGTGTCTGTGTGTCTGTGTGTCTGTGTGTCTGTGTGTCGTGGCTCTGTGTGTCTGTAGTGTCTGTGTGTCCGTGTTCTGTGGTCTGTGTTCGTGTGTCTGTGTGTCTGTGTGTCTGTGTGTCTGTGTGTCTGTGTGTCTGTGTGTCTGTGTGTCTGTGTGTCTGTGTGCCTGTGTGTCTGGTGTCTGTGTGTCTGGGTCTGGTGTCTGGTGTTGTGCCTGTGGTCTGTGTGTCTGGTGTCTGTGTGTCTGTGGCCTGTGTGTCTTGTGTCTGTGTGTCTGTGTTCTGTGTGTCTGGTGCTCTGTGTCTGTGTGCCTGCTGTGTCTGTGTCTGTGGTCTGTGTGTCTGTGTGTCTGTGTGTCTGTGTGTCTGTGTGTCTGTGTGCCTTGTGTCTGTGTGTCTGTGTCTGGGTCTCTGCGTGTCTGCGTGTTGTGTGTCTGTGTGTCTGAGTGTCTGTGTGTCCTGTGTTCTGTGTGTCTGTGTCTGGGTCTGTGTGTCTGTGTGTCTGTGTGTCTGTGTGTCTGGTGTCTGTGTGTCGTCTGTGTGTGTGTCTGTGTGTCTGTGTGTCTGTGTGTCTGTGTGTCTGTGTGTCTGTGTGTCTGTGTCGTTGTCTGTGTGTCTGTGTGTCTGTGTGTCTGTGTGTTGTGTGTCTGTGTGTCTGTGTGTCTGGTGTCTGCGTGTATGGTGTCTGTGTTCTGGTGTCTGCGTGTCTGGTGTACCTGTGTGTCTGGTGTCTGTGGTGTCTGTGTGTCTGTGTCCTGTGTGTCTGTGTCTGTGGTTCTGTGTGTCTGTGTGTCTGTGTGTCCGTGTTCTGTGTGTCTGTGTGTCTGTGTGTCTGTGTTCTGTGTGCCTGTGTGTCTGTGTGTCGTGGTCTGTAGTCTGTGTGCCTGTGTGTCTGTGTGTCTGTCGTGTCTGTGTCTTTGTGTGTCTGTGTGTCTGTGTTGTGTCTGTGTGTCTGTGTGTCTGTGTGTCTGTGTGTCTGTGTGTCTGTGTGTCTGTGTGTCTGTGTGTCTGTGTGTCTGTGTGTGTGTGTGTCTTGTGTCGGTGAGTCTGTATGTCTGTGTGTGTGCATCTGCGTCACCGTCTGCGTCGGCGACTGCGTCTGTGTCTGCGCCTGCTCTTGCGCCTGCGTCTGCGTCCACGTCCGCGTCTGCGTCTGCGTCTGCGCTAGCGTCCGCGTCTCCCTCTGTGTCTGTGTCCGTGTCCGTCCAATATTATACTGACCTCCATAAAAATTGCAACACCTAGAATTTATTGAACGATTTTATTGAAATTTTCGTCAACGATGTCTTTCATTAGAACAAACAAACGATTAAAATTTGAAAACAAAAGAACAAAAACTAAAAATGTTTTTTTCAATAATGAGTTGCTCCGCCGCGATTTGTAATGCACTCATTTAGACGGTGTGGCATGCTATCAATCAAGTGATTTATAGCTGCTTGTGGTATATCAACCCCAGCTTCTTGAATCCGTAGCCGAAGACTGTGTAAATTACCTGGAGGGTGTGGTAAATTACCCACCCGCCTACCGACCTCATCCTATACAAGTTCAATGGGCGACAAATCAGGCGACCGAGCAGGCCATGGGAGGACGGCAATGTTAGCTTCTTCCCTTGCCGTATGAGGGCGCGCATTATCCTGTTGAAAATGGGATTTTCCAGCCCCTGAAGATATGGAAGCGCAACGGGTTCTAGCACATTGGAAATATCGGGACTCGTCACTAAACACAGTTCGATGCCATTCTTGCGCCCATTCGTTCTTTCGTTGCTCCATTCTAGCCTGCGTAGACAGTGAAGTGGTGTAAGAGGAAGACATAAAATAGACGATATGAACGCAGCCCATAAGACCTTATCCTACAATAAACAGATGACATTCACATTCTGGACCTCTCATCCAATCATTTGCAATCGATCGAATTGTTGAAAATCTGTCTCTTGTGGCCAAAAGTCTTAAGCGACGTTCTTCGCGTCCCAGGGGGGCGTCCAGATCCAGGGTGACGTTGTTGCACCACTTCCTCGGACCATTTGGACCAACATCTCAATACCGTTGTAACATTTCGGTTTACACGACGAGCAATTTCTCTTAGCGAAATTCCGGCCTCTCTCATGCCAATAATACGGCCACGTTCAAAATCAGTCAATTGGGAAAAATGTTGATGTTGACGTACTCTTGGCATTGTTCCCAAGTTCAGAACGAAAAAACAATTTGCAAAATCGACAGTTAATTACACACTGATTGGTTTATTTCTTCAAATTTATTGTTACTAAATGCAAAGGAACAAACAAAAAAAAAGAAAGCTACTAGCTAGATTTTATTCAAATTTTAATCGTTTGTTTGTTCTAATGGAAGACATCGTTGACGAAAATTTCAATAAAATCGTTCAACAAATTCTAGGTGTTGCAATTTTATGGAAGTCAGTATATACTACTGTAAGTTTGGATTTGGATAAGAATGTCCCCCAACTGGAGCATTTTGAGCTCAATTCCTTCTTTCTTTCGTCTGCGTCTGAGCCTGTGCCCATGCCCGTGCCGTCTCCGTGTCCGTCTCCGTGTCCGTGTCCGCGTCTGTGTCTGTGTCCGTGCCGGTGTGTGTCCGTGTCCGTCCGTCCGTCGTGTGTGTTTGTGTGTGTGTGTGAGTGTGTGTTTATGTGTGTGTGTGTGTGTGTATGTGCGCGCGCGCGCGCGTGTGTGTGTGTGTGTGTGTGTGTGTGTGTGTGTGTGTGTGTGTGTGTGTGTGTGTGTGTGTGTGTGTGTGTGTGTGTGTGTTTAAGAGTCATTTTTGGTTTTTATCATATATTTCTAAAAACGCTGCATATTTCAAATATATAAAAATACCTGGATATAGACCTTAAACACATCGATTAATTATGTTCCACGCAATTTTTCAATATGACGCGTACACGACAAAAAAAATTCATAAGGTAGAATTTGAGTTTTTTTTGTTTGTTTGTTAGTTTTTTTCATTACCTGAATAACGATTCATTTTATAAGAAAAGGTGTAGGCGTATTTTTTAAAGAAAATATGTCTTATAAAGTTTTTTAATGTAAAACGAAATAAATGTAAAAATTAGAAGCGGGAGGCTGTGTAATTTTTACGTTAACATGTACTTATGTCTATGAATCTCTATCTGACATAAATTATTAAATGTCATTCTGACATAGATCATTGTTTTGTTGTTACAATATTGCCTGTTTTCGTTATGAACGTAGAAAGAAGGGGTTGCATAGTTATCCTAAAAAAATTGAAATTAAAATTATTTCATTTCTTTTCATTTAAGTTGGCATCTAGACGCCTATTAACCTCTGTCTGTCATGAAGTTTTAAACGTTTGTTTGACTTCGATTATTTTTTTGCGCTTACAATGTTGACTATTTTCTTATGAACTTCATATGAAAGGGGTTCCATAATTATTCCTAAAAAAAATTTTATTAATATTATTTCATCTCTTTTAATTTCCAATTTGTAAGTAGGTTGGGAGGTCGTGTGGTGTTCCACATCAGATATTGTTAAGTTTAAAGGCAGTATTGGGCTTCAACTGAACCTTTCTCCATCCTAATTGAATTTACTTTGAAAAAGCGGAGTTTCAATTCAAAAACAAAATACATTATGAAATACTATTTAGTATGATGTGTTGGTATTTGAGAAAAATTACCTAATTGTTCCTTATTTAATTGTTTTTGATTATAGAGGTACTTTGGCGGAATCGAGGATACAAGTCATTTTCAAGAATTTTATTAGAAATAATTATTTGCTAATAGTTTCATACGCTACGAATAAGGTTATTTTATATAAAAGTTTTAGGATCAAATATTTAAGGTCAATTTTGTGTCATCTTGCACGGGGATTTAGAACGCATAGAAGAAGCAGTTAGAATATTAAGTGGATTGTTGTTCAAACGTAGAGTTTTTTACATGTAACGGGATCAACCGGCATTAGAAGATCAGTAAATAACTGAAAGGACCAACTAGCTCGTCCTGAGGTCGTGGATCTTATTAAAATTTTGTAGTTACGGTAAGCCTGATCGGGTAATGTTACAAACAGAATTTAGCACTCAATAATTCAATTTCACAAACATCTATTAAAATTACTTTGAAACAAAGAAACGTCCAAATACACAGTCAATTTCAACGTAGCGAATAAAACCTTTTATCGCCAAATACGGTTTAAAAGTAAATAACTCCTTAAGCCTTTAAGAATTTTGACAAAATCAGTATTCCTTTGAAATCCTACCATCAAGGCGCTTTCGAGAGCTCTAGATTGGCGGCACGTGCCCTTTTACATAAATATGAGTATAATAAAGATTTATTTATATCTTAAACGGAAACTTTACGAACACGACGCCACCGGTATTCAACATTAAACAAAAGAAGTTAGATATCTAAAGATGTATGTGAACAAATGACTAACGCAAATACGTCAAAATCTAATACTAAAAACTGGTGACGCGTAATTTAAAACCAAGCAACGTTTATATTTATGATAAACCAAAATAACAAGCACTAGAATAATTTTACCTTAGACTTTCGGGTCATCAAAGTCGAAACAATAAAGGGATGCTCCGGGTCTCAGACTCGCCTTCTCCGATCGGCCGATAGCTGGCCGCTCTTCACCAGTTATATACTTCTAAACACCCAAAATTCTACTGCAATAGCTGGATATAATTACATTCAGCAAGGTTCTACCTAATATCTTGGAGTATTCCAGTTATATCCAAAAATAACAACCAACACGGGTGCTCAGCTGATACTCCTCAACACTCACGTTCGTTAAACCAACCCACTTAATTACCTAAGTCTTTAAGAGAGCCGTTTACGATTATTTTCCTCTGGGTGATTCTAATGCACCGGGAAAAAAAAATTATTAAAATAAGGCGTGTTATGCAAACTCTTAATCAATATACGCTACTCAAACCTAAATAGCAATCCCTCTAAAGTTCACCACTCTTAACGTTACTCAGACAGACACGGGACTAAACGTCACCGCTTCACAGCCGGGTATTAGTTTACGCACGACCTACTCAACCCGCCCCTAGCCACTTACTCAATGCTATTCTCTCGCGACTTCCAAACATCACCATTTTAAACTTCACAAAACATATCCAATCACAAAGCTAAAATTCCTTCCAACCATAGGCGTGGTAAACCCGAATAAGTTTCGTAAAAAATCTAGCAATCTCGCAAAATTATAGCCCGATCTGTTTTCGTCGTTGCTATACTTTGGAAAATCAACCCTAATTTAACATCGTTTAAAAACCACAGTTGTCCATGGCGTAATTTCCGGTCAAAATTAAGATATCCACTAACAATTACCTAAAATTAGGATTATCCGATATTTATTATAATAAAATATACTGCCTTTATTTATTTCTCCTATAAGAATTAAACGTAAACAACTATACTTAAAATTTGCGTAAATTTTAGAACTTTAGCACCCAATAAAAGAGAAAAAAGATGCAATAACCGTAAAACTGGGTAAGAATACTTCACAACAATTTCTAATAAACTCAAATAGCGTGAAATACGCACAAAAAAATAGGACTAAATCTACCATGCAAAGGCGAAACAGAAAGATTGAGAATCTCCGAACATGTCTGGAACAAAGACCACCGCATCCAATGGGATAACATATAGACAGTGGTAAAGGACAAGAATACAACGCGCCGGAAACTCAAGAAAGCCACGTACATCGCATTAGCAGAAAATCCGACAAACCAAGCAAAAAACTATATATTGGGTTATTCAGTGGCTCACTGGTAAAGGTGTCAGAGTTGTAAGTGAAAGGCACCAAGTTCGAATCTGCGAGTAGTCAAGTACTTGGGAAAAAATCATAAGTAAATGATCTCGACTCAAATGCGAAATCAGTCCTTCTTAGGACTGATCCGCTATAAAAGCAAGAACTGTGGAAATAGGCCGATTAACTCAAAGAATATGAGCCACAATATACTTATAATATAGAACTAAATAAGTATTTCCCAAACTTCATAGTGAATATATTTAAACTTTCTATAAACTTATACAACAAAACTAATAACAGCACAACTTTCTATACAAAGATTAATTCTACGGAGAAAATTGAACTGCACCCTATCCATCATCTCTGCATCTAACCGTAAACTGTTTACTATTCCCTTAAGGGGAATCCTTAGAAACGCGAAGTTCCAAACCAATGTGTCTGGTGCTCAGATTCGGATCTTCTTTAACTCGTTCTAAAATTTCTTTCTCAACTTGTGCTGTTCTAATAGTCGATTCTGTCAATAATCAACCGTAGCAGGAGCAAAACTACCGGTAGCACGAAGAAGCCTGTCAACAGCGGCGAATGTTTGATAGTTTGGAACGCGCCTATTTGGAAATCCTTCTTGGTATACTCTGACCGACTCTCGGCCGTTTCCTTGGCAATAACCACAAACTAATATCATATCGGTCATTTCTGCGTTAGTGTTGGGTACGGCCATAGCGAAAAAATGGAGAAGGAGATTAAAATTACAATAAAGATTTGTCAGACTGAATTATTTGACAATACTCTTTTGTAACTAATGACAATACTTAATAATGTTTAGTCGTTGCTATGATGAATTTTAATACGCTCGAAGCGACATCTACAAGGTATACCTTTTTTGAAGAAAACATATCAGGGAATAAGAATTTCTAATTATAAATTTCATAAAGGGCTGCTGGTGGCGCCCTCTGGAAGATACATCAAAACTATTCTCAAATCTGAATTTCTCATCTCAGAAAACCTCTAGGTACCAAATTTCGTGTTATTATTAAGGTAGATATTTAAACAAAAATAATTTTGATTGTTGATTGACTGTAATTCGGGAAATATCCACTTCTGGACTAACATAAATTGGGCTAGATACTCATTTTTAGTCTCAGAAATTTATCGTAATATTTTGTACAGACCTTTAAGAGGCACCCTGTATATACTCTAATATGAGGTTTAATCTATACATTTTCGTTTTCATTATTCACATTTCATTTTGACAATTCAATTAATTCTTAATTTATAAAAGCGAAAATTTTAACATAATTTAGCCCTTCTTCCGAAATTTCTCTGTATTGGGGAAAATCCTGACCCGTGCACTTAAAGCGTTGCTTTGCAATTATTAAACTTACTATCCCGTATTGCAATACCTCGAAGCAAAACTACTATTTTAAAAATATTAATAGGTGAAATACCTGTCAACCCGGGCGGGTGGGTGGATGGTTGGGTGGGTGGGTTCATGCGTGCGTGCGTACGTGCGTGCGCGCGTGTGTACGTACGTGCGCTGTGTGTGTCGCGCGTGTGTGTGTCGCGCGTGTGCTGTGTCGTGTGTGCGTGTGTGCGTGTGTCGTGTGTGCGTGTGCGTGTGTGCGTGTGTGCGTGTGTGCGTGTGTCGTGTGTGCGTGCTGTGTGTGCGTGTGTGCGTGTGTGCGTGTGTGCGTGTGTGCGTGTGTGCGTGTGCGTGCGCGTGCGCGTGCGTGTGTGCGTGCATGCGTGCGTGCGTGTGTGTGTGTGTGTGTGTTTGAGTGTGTGGGTGTATGTTGGTGTCCACGATAACTCTAGAACGAAAATACCTACGTACTTAGAATTTTGTACTTACGTTTGTTTTCATTTGGCTTAGAACTGATTAGATTATGGGAGAAATCCAGCGGTGGACAGGGGACGTTTATTAGAGGCAGTTTTTGGTTTTTATCAAATATTTCTAAGACAGCTGCATACTTCAAAGGTATAAAAATACCTAGATATAGACCTTAAACATATCAAGTAATTATGATCTACGCAATTTTTTGATGACGCGGCAAAAAAATTTCCAAGGTAGAATTTAAGTGTTAGATCAATTTTTTTCATTATCTGAATAACGATTAATTTTATAAGAAAAAGAGTAGACGTATTTTTTAAAGAAAATTTAATTTTATATAAATTTTCTTTATAAGCATTTTTAATGTAAAGCGAAATAAATGTAAAAATTAAATAAATATGATTGAAAATGCTGAAGCTGTATTATCGATATTATTATAGGAGCGGGCGGCTTTGGTATTTTTTTTTACGTTAACATGTATTTATTTCTATGAATCTCTATCTGACATGAAGTTTTAAACGTCGTTCTCACATAGATTATTGTTTTTGTTTTTACAATGTTGCTTGTTTTCGTTATAAACGTATAAAAGAGGTTGCATAGTTATCCTAAAAAAATTGAAATTAAGATTATTTCATTTCTTTTAATTTAAGTTAGCATCTAGATGTCTATTAACCTCTGTCTGTCATAAAGTTTTAAACGTCTGTTTGACATAGATTATTGTTTCTACGTTTACAATGTTGCCTATTTTCGTAATAAACTTATTTTTAAAAAAATGTTATTGAAATTATTTTATTTCTTTTCATTTCCATTTTGTAGGTTGGAAGGTCGTGTGGTGTTGCACACCAGATATTTGTATTTATATTTTATATAAATCTATATGTTTCGATAACAAATACAGTTATCGTCCTCAGTAAGTGGTAATATGTTTAACAATTGCTTAAGATAATAGAACAAATTTATCTTAAACAATTCTTAAACATATTTCAACTGTTAATTGTTATCGAAACGTATAGATTTATATACAATATACACATAAAAATAAGTTTAAATTATGAAATTAAGTTTACATTTTCACATTTCTAATACTTGATTTACAATGACCTTATACTTTTCACACAATCTTATACTACCATTTGGTTTCAACACCGGAATAATAGGTGTACCCCATTTTGTAATTTCCGGTGGGAACTAAACTGCCACAATTAGTAAAAGATTAATTTCATTTTCAACCTTTTATTTCAGAGAAAATGGAACTGAAATATTTCGGTATTGCCCCAAGTTTCAAGACTAACGACAGTTTTATTAAACGTAACCAACAAATTCCTTTATTACATTATCCGAATTACTTGTTTTGCAATGATTTAACTCGGCAATACCCACGTTGTATTTATTTAGCACTAAACGGCCTATTAAGAGATTACTTCCATTTAGAAACAAATTAATTTCAAATCTAGTGTTTTTATAAGTGGCGTTCAAATTTAATTTACCAATTGGGTTAAAAATGTACTCACCGTAAGTGTTAGATGAAATCATTGAGTAAGCGGTTCCAGATTCAAAATTAAAATACTTAAATGGTAATATCTATAACAATATTGCTTAAGATGTTAGAAAAAATTTATGAAATATGAAATAGAAGAAAACTCAAACATTCTCCTCCTATTAACATAACAGTTTGATAAACGTATAAACCAACTATCGAATCTAATTTTATTTTAGTAAAGACGAGCTGGATCTTTAATAAATTAAATATTATTAAATTGTCTTGAAGGTAAGAAATCACAGGCTAACAGTGAAAGGTAACATAATCAAAAAGCAAATTTAACAATATTTAATCATGTAATTGATATTTTACAATGAAAACATAACACAGTACGTACAATACGATTTTTAATTTTAATTTTAACCACAGTTAATTTCTTATGGTGCGGAGGAAAATTAACATATACCTGCTAAAACATTTACTTCGAGGAAAAACACAGCAGTAGAAAGAAGGTAGAATAAAGACGCAACCTCCGGTGTAGCTTTTAATTCCAGCCCCTGGAGGGTATGCAAATGTGGATACGTGTCTTAATTTCCGGCTTCCTTTCAGGCCCTATTTTCAAACATGACGCCCTATTTATGGGTCTCACCCCGTAATTAGGGCCCTTTTGGCTGTATTAAGATAGGTAGCCGCATACTTCTATCTGGTTGATCGTGCGAACAGATTTTTTATTACAACTCAATTTTAAGTCCTAAAGTAATATAAAAATTAATTCAAAATAAAGTACTTAACGGTTTTCCCCAATAATTAATATAAAGTAATTATTTTCTACAGTTATGTAACCGCAATAACATCCTTTCACTAATCAAATGCCTGTGACGTACTTGGAATAACCCCGTAAGTAGCTAATTACTTGTAAAGCAAATAGACCTTGAAATTACATAAAAGATAGACATTGCCACTTTCATTTCCTATTTTGATAATTGCTTCTGCCAACCTTATTCGATTGAACACAAAAAACAAAAACTATGTGCAAGTCTAGGATGTTGATTTGAAACCAGTTCCTTAGAAATTTGTGTGCCCCTAAATTATGCCTCGTATAAAAAACTTGTGTAGTACATAACTAAGGTCTTTGTGTCGTTATTTTCACATTTTTGAAATATACAGCTATTTCAGAAATATTTGATAAAACCAAAACTGCTACTAATCAACCCCCATCTCCTCCAATGGATTTTCCCCCCTCTGGCCGCGTAGTTCTCCCCAAAATCTAATCAGGTTCAGGAGAAATGAAAAGAAGCTCTACTTTTCATTTTAAAAACGGTGCAGAAAAATCTTTCTGCGTTAGCGAGGAAAATTGTTTCTGCACTGCTGTGAAAAAGTCGTTTCCTGCAATGTAATGCGTTCTGTACAGTCGATATTACATATCATTCTCAAGAGTTTTCAAATTGGAGCGTTTCGTAACATTAATATCTTTAGTGTACTAAATATTATTAAGCTATGTTTGAGTTTCATCTGGGACGTAGACCATCGTCATAAAAATTAAAAAAAATATTAAAAAAACTTAAACACTTATAATATCTGTTCAATGTTGTGAGACTTTATACACAAGTGGTGTAAAGAATTCAGTTCAAGATTTAAGGAAAAACACGACTAAAATCCTAGATATACTTATCAAACCTAAATCTTTTGTTTATTAATTTTTAAACCAATTCTGTAAAGGTATAATTTTGAACGGAGTATATTTAAAACAGTAGCAAATGTACTGCGACTAAATAATAGATACGGATTTTTAAATACGAATCCACTGTTCTCTATCGTAAAATGAAGCAGACATAATGACGTGTGCTTAAATTGTACTTATATTCCATCAACAATGGATCTTTGAAATGGAAACTTTTATTTTTATGTAAAACGATTAAATCATAACCTATAATGTAACTGAGTATAAGACTGTATTTAATATTCAGTTCAATAAACGAAATAAAAGCAATTAAAATTTTGTAGTGGCTTGTCTAAAGGAAATTTCCTTTCAAGCCGACAGTCGCAACAAATTATTACATTGAAAGTATGTGATCCTTCATGTAACAATGATAATAAATAAAAAAAACAAAGAAAAATGTAAAAAACTATTTGTATCACCTCAATTGACTATTATTGACTATTATTATATATTATAATAACAGTGCATGCCTATTCCAACATGCAATTTTACCCCAACCCTGAAGATAAGTGTAGTCTTATCTGACTATCACAATGTGAAACACTAAAGCTTCGTAATTAACATGTATTTTCAAAATGATTAGTGATGAGGGCAAGTCGCGAGATTTTACGGGTGATAAACTCACCTTTATTCAATTTAGCTAATTTAATAAAAGAACGTAATGCCCCTCTCTGCTACGTTGAAATACCTTTCATAAAACGTAACCCTGAAAAAGAAAATTTATTTACGTTAGAAAGGTAACACTTCAATTTGCCTTTCGTTTCACAATATCCAAGCATAAACCCCCCTTAACAATGACAAATTCAAATATATAAATAATCGGAGAAGCTGGTTCAGTTCATACCATAACATGCATATACGAATGACTAATCAATTTCCAATTAGAGATCAATGATCTGAACACTCTTATCCCCATTAAAAGAAACTTTGTGCTTAAAAGCTAACACAAATAGTATAAATAATACGATATTGACAACCAGTATATACAATTTATGCTTTGGGAAGCTAAAACATCACTAGGTGTTTTATGTAAAGGTTCAGTGATAATCACTCTGAATTTGGTTAAATTAAGTGCACAACCTATTAGTTAATGATTAGATCAACTTATAACAGTTTTATACTAGTGAAATCTTTACGAAACTTAAATGAATTCGGCTATCAAGATGACACTGAAGTTGCAATAAAGGTAAACAATGTATTACAATTTTTTTTTGTAATACGATTAATTTAAAGGCACTTTTGTGTAGATGCTGTAGTTTTCCTGAGGAAGGCATCGTATAGACGATGATGGATTCAAAAGTAAATTCAGCAATACAATGTTTATTAGTATGTAATGGAACAATATAACCTTTTGATGGACGTACTGCAGTAGATAAATTTCATCCAAAAGTGAGACGAAAAGGTACATTAACGGATATTCGACGACTATGTACAGTAAACGAAGATAATGACGAACGAAAAGAAAAAGCAGAAAACGCTCTATAGATCGAAGACGAGATAAATGTGATAATTTACCACAACTGGTTAAGTAACCTTCGTTGAATTTAAATATCGTATTGTAAGCCATGTGTGTGTATGTAACATTTTTTTTTATATTCGCAACCATAGCGACTAATATTACTTCACCAAATGAAGAAATATTTTTTGTGAAAGATTCTCATCTAAAACTGATGATTTACACACCGAAGAACAGCAACCAGAGAAATTTTCTAAAATATATTTTACACCACACAAAATGGCCGTTAAGAAGCCATACCTTAGGAGCAAGGCATTCAACAAAATTTTCTTATCAAATTTTTGGTTGTAATCAAAATGTTAAAACGGATGTGTTTTTCAATACAGCATGTTTAGTAATATGTAATTATTCAATTATATCACCATCTAGTGGTGATTTGGCAAAGTGACAGTGACCTATAAAATGTGAGAATTTACAGCTAACCAGAACCCACGCATAGATGGCACTAGTAGCTTTATTTTAAAGAACTTTTATAAAATAACTATAACTACGGCAAAGAAATAATTATAATAAATGGTAAAGGTAGCAAATACAGAAAATTTTGATCATTTTGGTAGAGAAATAAGTAACGAGTAAACCGAAGTAAATAACAATCCTAACTATTCAGGCTACTACAGATAAATTTTGTTTTACCAAACAGTAATAATCAGAAAATTTATAGAACCGACCAGAAAGTAGCTGATATCGATTTTTGCACATTTCAATTTGTTTTAAATAAGCCTCAACATACCTCTATTAACTTTACCAAACCAAGTTCTCAGTAATAAATATACAACGCCATCCGCAATAAAGCAGCACAAAAATAACAAAAAAACTATCTTAGTTAGGTTTTTCTCCACTAAATCTAAAGTTAGTCTTATCCTACCATCACAAAAAAGTTACTGATTACAATTGATTGTTCTTAGCGTTATTAAAATTACAATACGAGCAATAACCACTGTTTTGGGTAAACAATCTTTAATATCGTTAAAAAATCACATATATTTATCTCAGCATTAATCATAATACAGTTTTAATTTTAATTTGTGATACATGCACTTGAAAAGTTTTTTTTACTCTCACGATTTTTGTATACAATATTCTATTAGCACAACGGTTACTGTTTATTTCAAATCTGTTTAATCACGTTATTTAAATTTTTGGAAAAGTTACATAACAAACAATTCCCAACTCAATACAAAATCAACTGTACTTGTAAACGTGTTTAACGTTCCATCCCCGAAATAGATTATAGCAGTAAACAACAATGTTTCACCAGCACTTCTAAGTTTTACAACGTAAATTAGTAAAAATCGTTATGTATTCTTTTTGAAACCACCCGGGACCGCTTCAATCACTGTTTGCCTGACAATTTCACCAATTCTGTCTATCCTAGCTCTTTTATAGATACCCTCGTCGATTATTCGGCCACTTATTACTTTAATTTTAAGTGCCTTTGAAACCAAGCGATTTCTCCGGTCCCCTTATAGCATCAATAACATGAACCAAAACTTCTCTAACCTCTCAAATGTCCATCCTTAATCCATATACTATTATTTTAACAATTACCTTTAGAAAAATTTCCCGCGCGAAAATACGTGCACGCGACATTAGAAATGCGAGCGTACGCACAAGGTTTTTTTGCTTAGGGTTGTTGACTCGTCTATCAAGACTGTAATTTTTTTATTATCAATAATATTTTCGCATATAATGTTTTTCATTTCAAATGCAATATGAATCGCAATATCATGACATGTTTTGTCGGAATGTAAAATGTGACCCATAGATAGCCCATTTGATATTTATAGGTCTATCCCAATAGGTAGATCAGTAAATAGCCTTTGATTTTTCGCAAATTTGTAAACAGTTCTGAAAACTCCTTCGGTATCCAGATGTAATGGATCATTCATTTTTTAAGGCCACCTTCAATATTCTTTAATATCTCTATAGACTTGCTTTAGGCCTTTGAACGTTTGTGTTTAACTATTTCTTTACGTAGACCTAATTGCTTTAACTCCAGAGTGTTTACATTTTGTATCACTGAACATTCTTGCCACGGTTACGAAATTCTTTTATCTTCGTCACTATGGATGGCGAAAGTATCCACTTTGCGGCAAAATGAACAATCCAAGGTCTTATTCTCGACAATGAGCCAGTCATTGTTTTCCTTAATCATTTCGTACTATCTGACATTCCAACAAGCAGGTATGTGTTTTATAACATCACTATTATTCTCGTCGATCTTACTTTTGTATCACTAGTACTGATATTTTGATTACATATTTCTAGTATACCTGTACAAGCACAACGTGGAGTTATGCGGGAGGAAGCAGACGGGACGAGAGACCTAATAGTACGTGCGCTTTTTTGAAACTAAAAAATGGCATCTGTGCAATAAAAAAATATTTATTTATTTGTTACGAGCGGAACGGTTTGAAGAAATCTTTTACGAAACGGAACGTTGGTTGCGTTTCGGTTCATTTCTAACACGTAATGTAACCTTCCTTTCCGATAAACACCATTCCATTACCTTTATCTGTTTTTATTAAATATCATGTAGTTTAAATTCGTTATTTTATTGAAATCATTATTTCATTATTTATTATTATTTTATTTGGCGTTGTATTATGTCTCTAACACAGCACAGACATTGTATGTGATCCAATTTTAAGTATAATTATAGTTTGTGACTACGTCTTTGTTGCAATTTTAGACATAATTTAGTAACATTTAATGTTATTTTATTTTATTAATTCGTACTAAATGGCATAATTTTTTAAAGCGTTTAACAATATGTAAGAACGAAGCCAGTCGAGCTGTAATATACCTACTTAGTAGAATTTTTTTAATTTATTAATATAGCACTGTTCATGTCTACATTGTAGCAAAACATTTCCTATGTAAACAGTTACGTGATTCTGGCAATATGACGTTTCGTATCGGTGTGAGTATGTCTAAAATGTTTTAATTGCATATAAGCAATTAATTTACACCAGACTAATATTTAAAAAAGTACACCCAATTCAATCCGCATAGAATACACTCGTAAACCTTGAAAAATATTTTCATGTTCACGGATTAGAATCTTTGTAATTCTTATATTTGTAATTTATAGTTATAATTATCTTATCATAGTTGACTAATTTCAAAAGCGTTAAATAGAACTACACCTTTTAGTTGTATTCAAATCTTTTCTGAAGTGTACAACAAAACATAATCTAATAAATTTTTGTTCTAGATATGTCAGACAAATCAAAATCAGAAGTTGTAGTTGAAGAAAAAATTAGACTGTTAATAGAAAAACCATTTGTGCAGAATATAGAAAATTACAAACTCAAAATATCACGTGCTACAAAACCAGGAGAAAACGCATTAGGGCTAATTTATGCTGCGACTATTGAAGGGTGTAAAAAAAATGAAGGAATTGTGAAACATGATCTAATTGTAAAATTAGCACCATATCAAGAAACTTACAGAAAAGTTTTCCCTGTTAGAATATTTTTTGAGCGTGAAATATTTGTTTACGATCATATCATTCCAGAATACATAAAACTTTTGGAAGAAAAGAAATTAGTAAGTACGTTTTTCCCATTTGCAAAACTTTATCTAACAACAATGGATGTATTAAATGAGAGCTTAGTAATGGAAAACTTAATGGAAGCAGGTTTTTCAAGTAAAGATCCACTTATCCCGGTTGACTATCCACACGCTTTATTGGTGATGAAGCAGTTGGGTAAATTGCATGCACTATCTTTTGCAATACAAGCTCAAAAACCTTCCGTATTTAAATATTTTCATAACAATTGTGCAGAATCCATTTTCAACGGTCCTTTGTATATACCTGGAATTAAAGTAATAACAAACCTTGCAGAAGAAATACTGAAAACTTATGATCCTATAAAAAATAAGGATGAATTCAAAACCCTTCAAAAACTGATTAACAACATTTCCGTTATTTTAAAAAGTAAAACGCGTTATGAAGAGCAGTGCGTTATAAGCCATTGCGATTTAAAGATTCGCAATATGTTATTTAAATACGAGGTAAGTTTACCTTACATATACATTACCGCTATCAGTTTAATTTTTCCAGAATTCTAAACAGCCTCATGTTCCTACCGACTTACGTATACTTGACTGGCAAATTACACATGTCTGTTCTCCAGCGTACGACATATTATACTTTTTCTTTGTCTGCAGCGATAAAGAGTTAAGAGAACAGTACTTTCCACATTTATTAGAAGAGTATTATCTAAGCCTTTCCGACTTTTTACGTCAACTTGGAAATAATGCGGGAGTGATAATGCCGTATGAAGTGTTATTAAATCATTTAAAGGAAAATGCAGCGTATGTGCTATGTCTCGCTCTTTGGGCAGGAGCTGATAATCTGCAAGAAACTACTGATGTTCCTGATGTATATAATAGCTTATCTGAAAACCTAATAATTGAACAAAACTGCACTGTGCCTAATGATACATACATTCAAAGAATGCGTGATTTAATATCCGACATAATCAAATATAAATATCGTATTTGAAGATTATGACCATATCAAGCTTTTGCGGAATCATTAGTTATTCTAAAGTTACGGAATAATATTCTTAGAAAAGTTTAGTAGATTGTAACTAACTTAACAACTAATATGGGTTATTATAGAATTTACACAATTAACAAATAGATTTACAATATATGTATTAAGTAAAAACAATATTTATTTTTGTATTTACCAATACCCAATATAGAAAGACATAAGTGCGACTCGGATTATTTTTTTGTTCTCCTCCACTACTTCTAAGTTAATGGGTAAACAACGGAGGAGGATACTACAATTTGAACTGATGTTACATATATGGCGTATTTAACTAAATCGTTTAAGAATTTAAATGCTTAGATTTCCTAGGTAATGTGTTACATTTTAATATTATTGACAGTTTCTTGGAACTCCAAGCGTTTATATTCTGAAATTGCATACCTGATATACTACAGTATGATCCAGATTAATTGTAGGGTTTGTAACTCCGCTACGGTCATATTGTTATCAAAGAAGTATTCTAACACTGGAAAGTTGTTTATCAAAACATTCATCCGATGGGGTCATGAGCGTGCGTAAATATGTATGCATAAACTATCATAAATTGCTTCCCTCAGTTGTTATTGTTTTATTTGTCTATTTATTGTTCCTGTAATTCACGTAAAATCTGTCTTTTTCAAGACAAAAGCTGCACATACTTGATTGATTTACCTGGTAAGTAAATAAATACAGAGCTTTGTTTAAAATAAAAATTAATTCCGAATAATTTTAAAAATGTTGTGTATGCAAATCGTGTGCATACGGTTGAGGAGTTACAGAATGCCATAGTGAACGCCGTTAATGCAATAACCCCACAACAGTTAGCAGCCGTCTTCGAGAATATTAAACGTAGAGTACATTTATGCTTAGAAAATAATGGACATTTTCAGCACATATTATAAGCTTTCGGAGGCTATAATCTGTCTCCGAAATCAGTCAAACTAAAATTGAAATAAAAGCATTCCATTTGCTTATTGAGATTTTTAATAATAACATTAAGATGGACGTAGTTCAACAGTCAACAAAGACAGACTATCTATGTCATTAAAATTTAGTTATATATATATATATATATATATATATATATATATCTTCAACTTGAATTTCCCATCCAATTAGTAATACCCGTATATACACCACTGGAAATAGTTGGGATCACTAAATAAGATAAGTGTAGAATAGCTTTTTGATCACCCTACAATACAGGGTGTCCGCCGAGGAACTACGTAAAGTTGTGTACGTATTCTTTGAAGAATTTTTAGCAAAATGATTATGTGCATTTTTCCCAATTCCTAACCCCAAAGTAAAAGGATACTCTTAACAGCTGCTTAAGTCTTAAAATATTCATAAAACAAAACTTTTAATAACAATTTTCATTAACGAATTAACAAGAACACAACATAGCACAAAAATGCACATAAAATTACCAGGTGACAAATAAAGATGGTTACAGTTGATGATACTTGCAAGATGGGTCTCCTGCACACTACGGCGTGTTGTAACGAAATTTTTGCACAGAAAATTTCCCAACCGACGGATTGGTAGAAACAGACCTGTACACTGGCCGCCCAGATCACCAGTTCTCACACCTTTAGACTTTTATCTGTGAGGCCATGTTAAGTCGTTAGTGTACGAGCGGAGTAAACCATCTTCAAGAGAAGAATTGATTGAACGAATTTTTGGTGCATTTAGCAACATTCGTGACAGTTTCGCAAATATCGAATGGAAAAGAGAGCTGCGAAGGCGTGTGGCATTATGCGTGGAGGTTAGTGGATCTCATTTTGAACAACTGTAACCATTTTGTTTGCCACCTCGTTATTTCATGTGCCATCTTGTGCTATGTTCTTGTTAATTTGTTAATGAAAATTATTATTAGAAGTTTTGTTTTATGATAATTTTAAGACTTAAGCTGCTGTTAAGAGTATTCTTTACTTACTTTTACATTTTCCATCAACCGCCCATATCTCCTTAGGGGTTAGGAATTGCACATAATCATTTCTGCTTAAAATTGTTCAAAGAATACGTATACGAATCCTTCATAGCTCCCCCGCGGACACACTGTATAGCGATGGATAAGATACATGTTTCTTTGCATAGGAGAGTTCAAGCGAATCGTCTTTGTGTTTTATATTACTATTTTGTGCGAATCGTAGAATTGCTTATCCAGGTTAGGAACCTAAAAATTAATTTTTAAGCTTTAACTATGTTGTTTATTGTAGTGTAACTCGGCATGCACTCGGGAACTATACGTTTTTTTATTTAATCACATATAACTACAATTACAATTACGACTATGATTAGGATTACGATAACGATTACGATTACGATTACGATTATTACGATCACGATCACGATCACGACCACGACGAAGACCACGATCACGACTACGACTACGACCACGGCCACGACCATGACCACGACCACGACCACGATCACGATCACGAATACGATCACGAATACGATCACGATCACGATCACGATCACGCTTACGATTACGATTACGATTACAATTACGTTTACGCTTACGATTACGCTTACGCTTACGATTACGGTTACGGTTTCGGTTACGGTTACGGTTATGGTTACGGTTACGGTTAAGGTTACAGTTACGGTTATGCTTACGATTACGCCTACGCTTACGATTAAGCTTACGATTACACATTCGATTGCGGTTGCGATTGCGATTGGGATTGAGATTGAGATTGCGATTACGACTACGACTACGACTACGACTACAACTACGCTTACGCTTACGCTTACGGTTACGGTTACGCTTGCGATTACGATTCTGATTCCGATCCCGATCACGATCACGATCCCGATCCCGATCACGGTCACGGTCACGATCACGATCACGATCACGACGACGACCACGACCACGATCACGGTCACGATCACGACCACGACCACGACCACAACCACGATCACGATCACGATCACGATCACGATCACGATCGCGATCGCGACCACCACTACAACTACAACTACAACTACAACTACAACTACTACAACTACAACTACAACTACAACTACAACTACAACTACAACTACAACTACAACTACAACTACAACTACAACTACAACTACAACTACAACTACAACTACAACTACAACTACAACTACAACTACAACTACAACTACAACTACAACTACAACTACAATTACAATTACATAGACAATATAACAAATACCATAAACGAAGCTGCAGCTAAATCGATTCCACGTAAAGGGGAACCATAAAACGGCCTCCAGTACCCTGGTGGAATGAAGAAATCAGCGAACTCAACCGGACAAAAAACGACTTTTAAACCGATATCGACGAAATCGTACCCCAGAAAATTTTGTCGCGTTTAAGAGAGCAAGGGCAAAAGAAAGGCACGAAAAAGGAAAGCGCAAAAGTTGTCGTGAGAGAGTATACGTCTACACTGACAACTTCTAGTCAACAAGAAGAAATGTGGAGAAAGATAAAAGTATAGTAGGGACCAGCAATCCACCAAAGCAGCCCTCGTTAGTCATAGAAGGACAAATAACATCGGATCCGTTTAAAGTAGTAAACTGTCTAGTAGAATTCTTCCCTAGGGTGTCTGACGATAGCCACTACTCAGAAGCATTTTGAATACAAAACGAACCAAAGAACGAACAACAATAAGCTTTGAAAGCGAAGAGAAGGAAGTATATAACATACCATTCACAATAAATGAAATGGAACACGCGCTTGGGAAAACAAAAGACACAGCCCCCGGACACGACAAAATTACTTTTAGCATGATCGAACACCTGCCTACTCACATAAGAAAACTGTTATTAGAATTATGTAATAAAATATGGAATACAGGTATATACCCAAATTCATGGAAGCTAGCAACACTAATAGCACTACCCAAAGAAGGTAAAGACAATAGCCAACCTGAAAACTTCCGACCAATATCTTTGACATCATGCCTATCAAAGCTATTGGAATCTATGGTGAACTTTCGGTTGGTATCTTATTTAGAAAGAGAAGGGAACCTAAGCAAATACCAAGCAGGCTTCAGGAAAAACTATTCAACATCAGACCAGCTACTATATCTAGATTACATTATTAACGAGGCTTTTACAAATACCCAACACGCAACTGCAGTTTTCTTCGATATTCAGAAAGCTTACGATACGGTATGGAGATACGGAGTTCTCAAAAAATTGCACAATTGGAACTTCAGGGGAAACCTACCTAAATTTATAGATAGTTTTCTTAGAAACCGCCGTATTCAAGTAAAAATAGGAAGAACGATGTCCAAGGTGGTATTCCAACACAACGGTATCCCCCAAGGTTCTATACTAAGCGTAACACTATTTGCTATCGCCATAAATAATATAGCGGACAGCGTCACCCAGAACACTAAAGCTCTACTATATGTCGACGATCTCTGTATAATTAGGGTAGGAAGAGATTTACAACAAATCACAGATACTCTTCAACGAGATATAGACAACATATCGGAAGAGGCTGAATTGAGAGGCTTTACTTTGTCCAATACTAAAACTAAATGTATCCATTTTTGTAGGTTTCGACACCCGCATGATGTACCATTATTACACTTAAAACGAGTCCCAATACCAATTGTGGAAGATATAGCTTTTTTAGGCGTAACACTGGACAACAAACTTACCTGGGTAAAGCATATAAACAACCTAGTTACAAAATACAAAATTACCACCAACAGGATAAGAGTGCTAGGCAACTACACATGGGGAGCCGACAAAGAAACGCTGTCCAGAATTATAAATGCTTTTATAAGAAGTAAGCTAGCATATGGTTCAGAAGTGTACAGTGCAGCGTCGAAATCCCATATGAAAAAAATTAAGTCCGTATGGAATAAAGCAATGCTTATAGCAACCGGCGCATTCCGTACATCACCATTAGACAGTCTCAACGTAGAAAACAACTCTTTGCCACTAGACCTAAAATTTGAACAGCAGAGACTAAATCATGGAGTAAAGCGATGTGCTATGCCAAATGATTTCCTTTCTGAACTCATCAGGAACCCCACACTTCACGTCAGATACGATTGGCAACAAACACGCACTGTACCTGCAATTGTGAATACCCACAAAATCCTCAAGGCTGAAAATTTTCTCGATCTTAACTTCTGGCAATCTAAAGGTGACAAAATGCAATGGGAGTTGACATCACCCAAAATTCAGAATTCCGATATGCAGATGTGGAACAAGATCAAAGCAGCAAACCCCATGTATGTTGCAACGTGGTATAGTAAGAAAATGAAGGGATGTGCAATATTAAATGGAAATATTACTTCAGCATGGAGATTCAGGACTTTTCACACCCTAGAAAGTTTAGAACACGCGGCAATGTTGAAGGCATTAGAAATGTGTAAAAACAAAACGACACAAATAACCACAATTATCTGTTGCCTACAAACAATAAAGTCACTATTTGATATATTTACTAAAAACCCTTTAATCAGAAGAGTAACAGAAGCATGGAGTGAGCTGAATAGATACGGAAAAAGAGTAGATATAATATGTATAGACGCAGACAGTAAACACGAAGAACTAATAAAAGCAAGAACAGCAGCAAAACAAGCTAGTATGTCAACAACGACAAGACTAATAGAAAACGTCACAGTACGAGATACAATGAACCTAATCAGACACACAATGCAGCAAAAATGGGAAAACCAATGGTCTACGGTACAAACACAACTGAAGTTAGTGCAACCAAATCCAAACAAACAGCGTGTCAGCAATTCAACGTTAAAACGAAAAGATCAAGTTGTGATAACCCGATTACGCATAGGACATACTAGAATCACCCACAGTTACCTATTACTTAAACAAAGGCAAAGGGATGTGCCCAATGTGGAGACGAACTGACAGTACAGCACATTATGGAAGGGTGTATAACTCTACAACCATATCGCACAAAGCATAGTATAACTGAAATGAACATGTTGTCAAACAGCAATGACTTTCCAAACATTCTTAAGTACATTAAAGAAATCGGATTATACAGAGAAATATAATTAATACCTACTCAAAGAAAGATTTATAGGAAAATACCCTTAAACAAGAAAGACTAAATGAATAAAAAGAAAAAAGCCATTAGAAGTGTGTCAATTACCATCGTTGTAGACGCCACTTCTCTATGGATCAAAATATCACGAAAAGGAAGAAAAAAAAAAAGAAAAATTACAATTACAATAATTACAATTACAATTACAATTACAATTACAATTACAATTACAATTACAATTACAATTACAATTACAATTACAATTACAATTACAATTACCATTATAATTACAATTACACTACATTGCATTACATGACATTATACTATACTATACTACACTATACTGTACTATACTATATACTATATACTATACCATACCATACCATAGCCTACCATACCATACCATACTATATATCATATCATCATATTATATCATATCATATCGTATCGTATCGTATCGTATCGTATCGTATCGTATCGTATCGTCATCGCATCGCATCGCATCGCATCGCATCGCATCGCATCGCATCGCATCGCATCGCATCGCATCGCATCGCATCGCATCGCATCGCATCGCATCGCATCGCATCGCATCACATCACATCACATCACATCACACCACACCACACCACACCACACCACACCACATCACATCACATCAGATCACATCACAGCACATCACATCACATCACATCACATCACATCACATCACATCATCATCATATCATATCATATCATATCATATCATATCATATCATATCATACCATATCATATATCATATCATATCATATCATATCATATCACATCGTATCGTATCATATCATATCATATTCATTTCATATCATATCATATCATATCATATCATATCATATCATATCATATCATATCATATCATATCATATCATATCATATCATATCATATCATATCATATCATATCATATCATATCATATCATATCATATCATATCATATCATATCATATCATATCATATCATATCATATCATATCATATCATATCATATCATATCATATCATATCATATCATATCATATCATATCATATCATATCATATCATATCATATCATATCATATCATATCATATCATATCATATCATATCATATCATATCATATCATATCATCATATCATATCATATCATATCATATCATATCATATCATATCATATCATATCATATCATATCATGTCATATCATGTCATATCATATCATATCATGTCAACTATGAATTTCCAATTTAATAATTTTTGCAAAGATTAGAAATTCTAACTTAAATGAACCAGGTTTTTAATCGATTGCAACAATAAATTTTAATTAATTTTGTATCAAATTTTGTTGAATCCACTCTAAAAACATCCATTGAACATATTCTAGCAAAGATAACATAATAAGTAACATTTAGGTCCAAGGTTAGTGTGCAATTCTGATTGACCAAAACATGATCTCTCAAACGCTGTGTAATTTGTTTTAATTCTTAACAATTTTTATCAAAATTTATTATAATTTTGTTGACAAGACGTGTTATCTCTTATTCTTATTTCCAGAACAGCACAATCAAGGTTGTTAGCAGCGGCGGCTCGTTATCCTCTACAATTTCTGAATTGAATGTTAAGCTGATTATTGATATAAATACTAATTTATACTTCGTTTAATAGTTTTTGATGCTAATTTGTGACTTATTTCAGTACTTGAATATGTAATTCATGTTATATTTACACAAAATATTTTAATACGTTGTAATTTACTTTCATCGCCTGCGTAGCATAATTCTTATGGACGCGCTGACAGAGTGGGGGGAGATTTCGCATTGGTTTAGCATGGACAACCCTCATTTGAAGGCTTGCATAAAAAGGTATAGAGGGCGGTAATAGTAAATTTATCAACAAGTTGCATATAAAACAAACGTAATTTATAAATGCATCGACAGTTGACACCGTAATTCTTAGTGTAGCGCGAATTACTATAGTAATTAACATTAAACAAACGCTTTACAAAATATTCATCTCATTGTTAATAGTTTCAGTGTTATTGGTAATAAAAACAATGAGTTCTTTTTAGAGCTATAAGTTTTCATTAATTATTGGTGTTCGGTAAATTTATATAATAATAATTAATAATTCTATATTGCCAGATAAATCCATATTTTTGCATGAAAACACGCTGTAAGTCAATTATTGTTATGCAAACACAGTTGTTATTAGGCAAAGTTAACAGTTTCAAGGTTCCTGAAGTAAATTTGAAAACGTATGGTAGTAATTACTGGTAACCGTATTGTAGATTTGTGGTACGTCCTGAAAACCGGAATTGAAAGTCAATACAAACATCTAACTGCGTGCACATTGTGCAGAGTCGTCATTAAAAATGAATTTTGTAATGGGTTAGTCAACACAAACATACTTGCTTGCATTCATTGCGATAAAACGTTTACCATACACACTGAAAGACAAACCAACTCAGCCTCTATGATAAAAATTGGAGCTGTATGGGGCACATTAGCAACTAGAAACACGTTTGCTCGTTCAGAAGAAAGTCTAAGTTGCTTGAATATTCCGGTTATGACAGAAAAGGAGTTCATTTCGATAGAATCATCTCTGGAAGTGGTATGTGTAAAGCATTATCAAAGATTACAAAATTTTAAAAGGTATTTTTTTATAAATTAGAATTGGAAAATTTCCTTATGGAAATCGCTATCAGCATGGGCCATATATGTTCAGATGGAACACCTTAGATTACTGTGTATGTAAACGGATCTTGAAGTAAACGAAGGTATGGCACAAATTTCAATTCATTATCTGGGATGATTGGTATCATAGGACGTCACACTGGAAAATTATTGTTTATCGCAGTAAGGAATAAGTTGTGCTGCATATGTGCCCGTGCTGAAAGTCGTAATGCACAACGTACACCCCATACCTGTTGTAAAAATTGGAGCCAATCAACAGCAGGCATGGAAGCAGATATGGTAGTTCAGGGATTCACGGTTAGTGAAGCAATGCACGGTGTGAGGTACAAATAATTTATCGCTGATGGAGATTCAAGTGTCTTTGCTAAATTAACAGAGAAAGTGCCATATGGATCAGAGATAAATAAAATTGGGTGCACAAATCACACATTAAAAAATAATGGTGAGCATTTATATACATTTAAAACAGATTCTCACATAAATATAAATGGACGATAAAAACTTACTGCGGCGAAAATTAAGCAACTTTAAAAGAGAGCGAAATGTTTCATATACGAACATTCGAAGAATGACAAAAATGTTGATCTCTTTCGATTAGATCTGAAAAATGATTTATATCATGTTTATGGCGACCATTCCGGATGCATAAAAGGCATTTGCAATAATGTTGGAGACGTATCAGAGAGTAAAATTTCCGACCTGAAGGCTACGTCGATTTATAGCCACATACATGGTAAGCTTAATGACTATATTTCTTTAAATAACTTTTTTGTATGTTTAGGGGCCCTCCAACTGTTGGTAAGTAAGGCGCATCTCTTAATTGAAAACGAAACCAATAATAGGGCAGGGAGGCTGATTAATATTATGGCCCGATTCACTAAATGGTTAAACCTTGCCCAAAGAGGTTCGTATCAAAGACGAGTGCACTTTGATGGCACACCGGTTAATAGCCTCACTGTTTGGATGGGTTATTAAAAACAAGGAACACATACTTTGTCACAATACTGTAAAATTCTGCTTAACAAATAACAAATTATTTTCGCCCGCTACAGAGTATGGTATCTGCAAATAAGATGTGGCAATAAACCTTTTTTACAAAACACACTTCGATAGAGGTTGCGAAGTCGAGCTTGTGGATTGATATGGATCATTGTTCTTTAGAAGCTTCTCCTGACGGTATACTTTTCATATTATATTGTAATTAATTTATTAGATGTTGCAATGTAAGTCGAGGTATAAGTAGTGCATAGTTTAATTTTAGGCCTAATTGGAGATGATGCCATATTAGAGGTAAAGTGCCTCTTTTCCTGCCAGCGACTTGGCTGCTTTAACCATTGAGGAGGTTATTAATAAAATGAAAAAGAGCACCATATACTTGGAGTTATAAAACAACATTGTCAGCTTAAAACGAAATCATTCGTATTACTATCAAGTATGATCCTTCTTTATAATACATTTATGTCATTCACATAATTTTAAATCCAAGAACAACTTAATACTATAGGTAGATCTAAATTTTATTTTGTGGTATACGTGAACGACTCCATTGACATTTTTATCTAAGAAATTGAATAAGATGTTCACTTTTGGAACGACAGGATGGTTCCAACCCTAACACAATTTTATAAATATTGTATTCCGCCGGAGATTGTACGCGATAATATCGGTAAAGCAAAGGAAAAAAATTTCAAATAGAAGTTAGTAATAGTTATTAGAGTGTACAAGGCTTGGTTATTAGAGTTATTATTTCGTTACCTATATACTTATTTCCAGTGTTGGGTATTGGCATTCTTACATTCCAACTCTAAAACAAATCAACTTAGCTAAAGGGCACTACCATTTGATATTGTTACTTGAGATTCAATGCATCGACAATATTCCAACTTTAAATAAAATCCGTTTCCAAAATGCCTATATAGAGGCACCATAAGGTCATTCAAATCTAATTTTTCCAAATAAATTTTTACAAAACTGTATTATAAGTTTTGATAAGAACGAATAAGTTTAAAGGTAAGTACGTAATTAAAAATTATTATTAATTTTATTAAATACATAAATAAAAAGCTTACCTCGAGTAGGATTTGAACCTACGACCTGAACTATGCCATAGTATCGCGCTAACCAACTGCGCTATCGAGATTCAAGCCCCAATCGATATAAATTTTGTCGATGCTACATGAAGAACTGATCAAAACGATTATTGGTATCCGATATGAACCAACAAGGGAAGTTCTTTTACAAAAAAAAGAAATTACACTAAGAAGAAAAATCCAATAGCACAGCAGGCAGACAGTAAATAGACGCTGTAGGTCGACGAAAATACCAACAGTACCAACCTAACATGCGAAGCCAACAAAATACCCCAAGAACAAATGCAATCAAACAACGGGTAAATAAAAACAAAACTCATTTAATAAGAAATTGTTCAAATTGTGGTTTGAATCACTACCTTAACAAATGCCCAGCATACGCACATGTATGAAGATAAAAATACAAAAAAATGAATGAAATAAATGAGATTGAGAATAAAGAGTTAGTGATTGATGCCATAAATAGAAATTAATTTAAATACTGTACTGTAGAACTGCCAATAAATAAAAGAGTGACCGTTACCACTCGATTTAAGATTGACACGGGGGCGAATGCCAATATAGGGTCATTAAATAATTTAATCTACGCCAGTGTCATTATGACACATTTATCGTCTTCATTTGGGTGTCATTATGGCCTTCATAATAGCACCCAGTGCCATTATAAACTCATAATAACACGCAAATTTTAAAATAAAAACAGGCAAAAGAAAGTTAGTTACAACTTTTACTTCATTATAAAATCTTTACCAACATTTATTTATTATAAACATTAATTATAAAGTCTGTACAATTTGTTAAATTCAGTCCATCAGTGCGTGAAACTCATGTAAAGCACAAAATTGAACGCAAATAATGACGTTGTCAACGTAAAATTGCAACAATCAACAAGAGCGGTTACTATAACATCGACCAACATGGGCACTTAGTAATTTTGAATTTTTATTTACAAAAACGTTTCTGATATTGTAAACAAATCGAATCTATGCAAAGAAAATCTATTTGGACTGGCGTAGATTAAATTTTGAATGATACACGTTCGATATGAACTTCGTAATGAAACTTGTGTAAATAAACCACTCGGCTAACGCCTCGTGGTTTAACTTTACAAGCGTTTCATTATGACGTTCATATCGAACTAGTATCATTAATAACTATAAAACAATCGGAATGCAAAACAAAAATGCTTAAGGACAGTGACACTTTATTGACATTCACAAGAAAAAAACTACAGTTAATTGGTAAATGCTATTTAGATTTAAGGTATAAAGATATGTTAAAAAATGTTTTTCTGTAGTTCAGAATGAATTTGGTTCTATTCTAAGGTTAAATACGCTATTAGATCTTAAAATTATACAATTGGATGAAAATACTAGCATTAAAAACGTAATTGAAGTAATTTTCATTGACTAGTACAAACAGTTAATCAATAAACATAAAAATTTGTTTGATAGTATAGGTAACATAGGCAAGTTTTATCTCATTGAAATTGATGCAAATGCTAAACCAATTATAAACCCCATCAGTAAAAACAATCAGTAGATGCCTCAAACTATGGTTTGGAAACAGTGTTACTACGATGGTTTGGAAGCAGTGTTACTACAAGAAGGTAAACCATGTGCATATGCATCAAGGGCAATGACCAAGACACAACAGCAATATGCTCAAATCGAAAAGGAGTTACTAGCTATATGCTTTGGAGTTCACAAATTTCATCGGTATGTATATGGCACAAAAGTGTTTGTGGAAACCGATCATAAACCACTAATTTCAATTTTTAAAAAGGAATTTAATGGTTGTCCAGCAAGACTTCAAAAGATGTTATTACTGCAGAGATATGAGATTAAATTAATATATAAACCATGTAAGGATCTAATAACTGCAAATACGCTTTTGAGAGCCAATTTAAATCAAGTTTTTAATAACAATTTGCATATGGAGGCACAAGTATGTCTAATTGAAAAAAATTTAACAATTACAGATGAAAAATTAAATAAATTAAGAGAAGATTCAGAGAAAGGTGAAGAATTACACACAAATAAAGGATTTCATACGAAAAGGAAATCCGAAACAAATAAATAAAGTCTGGAGTAATCTTAAACCATACTATAAAATCAAATCGGAAATTACAGTAGGTGTAAACAAACTGTTATATTTTGAACAACTTGTTATCATACCCAAATGATAGAGAAATAAAGTCCTAAACGACATCCACGCAGGTCACTTTGAAATTTCAAGATGCACTGCATGAGTAAAGAATGCAGTATATTGGCCAAGCATGATTTCACATATCGAAGACCTTGTAAACAAATGTTACGTTTGTAACAGATTTCAAAAATGAAATACAAAAGAACCAATGGTAAGTCATGACATCATAAAAACCTTGGCAAAAGCTAGCAGCAGATCTGTAAGAACTTGAAGGTGAAACACTTCTATTGATAATGGATTATTACTCAAAATATCCGGAAGTATGCAGTCTAAATAAAAACTTAAAGTCAGCCAATGTCATAAATAAATTAAAATCCATATTTACCAGGCACATAGGTACTCATTTCTGATGGAGGTACATAATTTACAAGCAGAGAATTCCAAAACTTTGCCAAACAATGGAATTTTAAATATGTAGTAAGTTCACCACACCATTAACAATCAAACGGATTGGTTGAAAGAATAGTACAAACTGTGAAAAAACTAATAAAAAAGTCTAAAGAAAATAATGATGACATATAATTAAGTTTGTTAGCATTACCTACGTAATACACCAGTGAATGACATTTATTCACCATCGGAAATTCTAATGTCCAGGTATCTTAGAGATAATCTTGTGATCAATGATAAAAAATTAAATACTAAAATCGTAGATAGGAAAATTGTAAACAGTAACATAAGACAAAGTCAAGAAAGTAGTCGGAAATACTATAATGGAAATGTAAGAAGGGAGGAAGTGTACCCTATAGATTCTGAAATTTGGTTTCAAAGCCAACCTCGTAGCTTGTGGCAAAGAGGCAAAATAATACAAAAACTTAGAAACTGAACGTATAAAATTATGAGGGACGATGGAGAATGCATCATAAGAAACAGTATTTACATTAGAAAGAATCATTCCAACATTGTGATGCATTCTACACCTCGTAAATCTAAACCATTTGTATATAATAGTTTAGATAGTGAAACTGCAGATAAAATCATAATTGTAAATCAGCCCGTTACGAGTAGCAATGAACAATACATTGAAACTCATACTAGCAATAGAACCATCAGAAAACCATTAAGTTTAAAAGATTATATTGTATATTAATAGCACATTTGTAAATTACCAAGTTAAGAGTTTGTTACGTTTATTTTTGTATATTAAAACAATATTTGTAAATTACCAACTAGGACCTCATATTATGAACTTACAAGGTGAGGTGTTATAATGTATAAATGTACATACATTGCTGTAGAGACCGTTGCATACCATACACGCCAACAACTGTATTAAACCTGTAAATAAAATCAGTTACGATCCAGCTGGCTTTTGATTCAAATATATAACACTCAGTTTTCCTTGTAAATAAACCTTAGAACACAGTTTTCGAGTTTTTTCTTCTATACAACCATAATGAATTATTATGAAATCAGCAATATTTACTGCTACTGAAGTGTCGCCACCTATCTGAAAAAGCTCGAAGTTTCAAGCAATCACATGATAATGGGATTGTTTGCATCTTCACTACTGACCGTTAAAATTTCACATTTTTTTACTTGTGACTGACTATCTCAACATTATTATTAAATAAAAATTATTTAATGAACGCATACATTTTGAGGGGGTATTTTAGAAAACATACTAGCAACATCAAAACTTATAACTATATTATGTAGTGGTTATTATTTGTAGCTTATTAACTAGTTCTATAAAATTCTTATTAATATGGTTTAATTTATTTGCTAAGGTATGTTTAGGTACTTGGATATAAGAAGCTGCTGTTATAATGGGCATATTTGATTTGTGTATTTTGATGAGACAATATAGGTTTGGGGCTTCTGTAAAACATATATTGCAGTTTGTAAACTTTGTTTCACACCTTTTTGAAAATTTTGCTGCAGGATCTCTGTTTAAAATTTCTAAATTTTCCTTAATAATAAGATCATTAACTTTCTGCGTATAAACTACCCTTTAAAATAATTACTAAGGTCTGTCCTTTATCTGCTTTAACAGAAATTAGATTATTTTTGTTAATTTGATTGTTAACTAATTTTAGTAAATAATTATAGGATTTATTGTTGTAAATTTTGTCCCTTTTCAATGAAAACTCTTTATGTAAATTAGCAATTTGAAATCTGGCATAATTATTATAATCACTTCCAAGATGCGTTTCCCATTCTACTTCTAGAATCTCTTTAATTTTGTTACTGAGTATGAGGAAAGAGCAATACTTAACACTTCGTTAAGAAATTCTAATTATTTGTTATTAAATTGGACATTTGACAATTTTGTGAATCTTATGTTGTAGTTAAAACAATTTCATTTTGCAATAAAAAATTTTGTTGTTGTAGTAATTAACTGAATTTGCAAAAACAACATGTAAAAAAGAGATAGCGTATGCAAATCATTGACATTGAAGACAGGGGAATGCTACTTTTAGTACCCTCGTGACGTGCACATGAATTTTTAGTAACTTTTCAAAATGTGAAAATTTGCATCTAAGCATTTTATTTCACATTCTTTGAATTACATTCCAAGCAATAAAAAATGTACCATTACGCTAGCTTTAACCTACACACAGATCTGCAGGGATAACTTTGACCGTTTACAGTTTTCGTTTTATTAGCCCGGTAAAGAGGTTTTTACTGGCAATAGGAAAAGTTTACTGGCGAGCCGCAAGCAAGCTTTTAATCTAGTTCGAGGAAAAAAAACTGTTATTAGAACAGTATTACCACTATTTCTTTGAAAAATTTCCATATTATTTAAGAAGTAAATTGTATGACCAATTACCCTACAATTAATTCAATTGCCAACAATTTAAACATTTTTCACCTTTTTAAACCTTTTTCAGTTTATGTGTTTATTTGATTGTTTTTGTATGTAATAGCATTGATGGAATATTATTTACAACTGTATGTCACGCTTGTATTAGGTTATTTGATACTGTGCTCAACTGTATTTTATGAAGAAAATATTAAGCAGAACTAATGTTTTAACACATTCGTCAAGAAAAAGACATGACGTCATCGACATCTTTTTTTAAATATCAACCCTCATTTTTTATTGCAGAATTAGAAAGGATACATCGTTTTACGTCCGACAAGGTAAGAAAACGTTAAGTTGCACATTTTGTTAAAATTATTTTAATTATTTGCACGTCAGCAACTTGTGTTTAGTATTTTGATGGCTACAGCATTGTTATCGTGAGTTTATTTAGTAACTACTTTACTGTTATTTTCTGAAATATGAGGAAATTAAGCGAACTTGAAAGAATTTAATCCTGTGCATGCTGGGTTTAAGAGATAGGTCACACACTCAATCACAAATGGTTGCATTGTTTAATGCAACTCACCCTGATCGACCGTCCATTAATCAAAGCATGGTAAGCAGAGTTTAGTCGAAATTTCAGGAATTTGGATATTTTCAGGATATGAGAAATCTGGTCGAAAGTCCATAAGTGAAGAAACCAGTTGAATATTGCAGTGCAAGATAATTCCAATACCACCATTACCGACACGGCTAATAGTATTAGTGCGGCGCGATCTACTGTGCATAGATTCTTGAAAACTGAGAAGTTCCACCACTACAAGATATACTTACTTCATGAGCTGTCGGAACATGATTTTTATCGGTGAAATGAGTTTTATAAACAAATGAAGCAATTATGTTAGTGTAATGCCAATTTTGTAAAAATAATTTGTTTTCCGACGAAGCAACATTTGCTTTAAACGACCATGTACACAGACAAAATTGTCGTTATTGGGCAACCGAAAATCCTCATTGGTTGATGGAATATCACACCCATAACCCTCAAAAATTGAACGTTTGGTACGGCCGATATGCACCTCCGTGACCTCTTTTCAACAAGATGGATGGCCGCCACACTACGCTTCACCGGTTCGCGCTTATTTGGATGAAGTTTTTCCAAATCGTTGAATAGGTACAAAGGAGACATTTGACTGGTCAGCCAGATCGCCATATTTAAATCCTTTAGATTACTTCTTAAGGGAATACTTAAATAGTAAACTGTATGCGACGCGACCAGCCAATTTAGAAGATTTAAAAGCACGAATTCGCCAAGAAATTAGAAACATTACCGCAGATGTCATTGACAATGTTCAAAAATCATTTATTAATCGCATTAGCTATTGTCAGATTGTTAACAGTGCTCAATTCGAACATTTAATTTCAATAAGTGGAATCATTTTACAACTAACTTAGGCCTAACCCCAAACAATTGTCTGTGTTTCAAAATATATTTTATTAAAAAAATCATTTGAATATTTTTTATTAGAAATGATATATGATATCATGGTATTAGGAACGATGTTTTCTTCAAAATGACCACATCTTCTAAACTACCCTGAATAACATAATCAAACCTTATATTGAAAGAATGGCCGAAGTGAGCTGAATCCAAATATGAAATAATATACAGGGTGCTCCATTTAAGAAACATATGTTTCTCTCACCCTGTATAAATAAAAACACACTGTATAACCTAAAACAATTTTAAAATATGCGACTCAGTTCTTTCGACCGCAGATTAAAATTTTGTTCTGTTCCTTCAAATAAGGGATGCAAGCTTGGGACGTCCTATCTTAACATAATTCATGCGTACCCTTTCTGACTCTGCAATAAAAAATGGGGGTTAACGTTTTAAAAAAATATCGATGACGTCATATCACTTTTACGTAAATATATATATATATATATATATATATATATATATATATATATATATATATATCCTTTGGGCTTCTTAGGATTTATTTGAAGTTTTACAGTAGCGCCCTACAAATGCAGATTGATAACAAATTTGAAGTGCTGTACCATTTAATGATTTGTTTACGTGCCTTGGGACGCGTATGCTTGTTTTATACGACTTTAGTTAAATTTTTACAGTTCCTGTGTTACAACAGTGTTATAAGTTTCATCACTTAGTATAGTATGTAAGTTGTGTCTGTCTGTGTCTGTGTCTGTGTCTGTGTCTGTGTCTGTGTCTGTGTCTGTGTCTGTGTCTGTGTCTGTGTCTGTGTCTGTGTCTGTGTCTGTGTCTGTGTCTGTGTCTGTGTCTGTGTCTGTGTATGTGTCTGTCTCTGTCTCTGTCTCTGTGTCTGTGTCTGTGTCTGTCTGTTTCTGTGTCTGTGTCTGTGTGTGTGTCTGTGGCTGTGTCTGTGACTGTGTCTGTGTCTGTGTCTGTGTCTGTGTCTGTGTCTGTGTCTATGTCTGTGTCTGTGTCTGTGTCTGTGACTGTGTCTGTGTCTCTGCCTGTGTCTCTGTCTGTGTCTGTGTTTGTGTCTGTGTCTGTGTATGTGTCTGTGTCTGTGTCTGTGTCTGTAGCTTTGTCTGTGTCTGTGTCTGTGTCTGTGACTGTGTCTGTGGCTGTGTATGTGTCTGGGTCTGTGTCTGTGTCTGTGTCTGTGTCTGCGTCTGTGTCTGTGTCTGTGTCTGTGTCTGTGGCTTTGTCTGTGTCAGTGTCTGTGACTGTGTCTGTGTCTGTGTTGTCTGTGTCTGTGTCTGTCTGTCGTGTCTGTGTCTGTGTCTGTGTCTGTGTCTGTGTCTGTGCCTGAGCCTGTGCCTGTGCCTGAGCCTGTGCCTGTGCCTGTGTCAGTGCCTGTGTCTGCGTCTGCGTCTGCGTCTGCGTCTGCGTCTGCGTCTGCGTCTGCTTCTGCGTCTGCGTCTGCGTCTGCGTCTGCGTCTGCGTCTGCGTCTGCGTCTGCGTCTGCGTCTGCGTCTGCGTCTGCGTCTGCGTCTGCGTCTGCGTCTGCGTCTGCGTCTGCGTCTGCGTCTGCGTCTGCGTCTGCGTGTGCTTCTGCTTCTGCGTCTGCGTCTGCGTCTGCGTCTGCGTCTGCATCTGCGTCTGCTTCTGCGTCTACGTCTGCGTCTGAGTCTGCGTCTGCGTCTTCGTCTGCGTCTGCGTCTGCGTCTGCGTCTGCGTCTGCGTCTGCGTCTGCGTCTGCGTCTGCGTCTGCGTCTGCGTCTGCGTCTGCGTCTGCGTCTGCGTCTGCGTCTGCCCGTGTGTCAGTGTCTGCGTTGGCGTTTGCGTTTGCGTTTGCGTTTGCGTTTGCGTTTGCGTTTGCGTTTGCGTTTGCGTTTGCGTTTGCGTTTGCGTTTGCGTTTGCGTCTGCGTCTGCGTCTGGCGTCTGCGTCTGCGTCTGCTTCTGCGTCTGCGTCTGCGTCTGAGTCTGCGTCTGCGTCTGCGTCTGCGTCTGCGTCTGCGTCTGCGTCTGCGTCTGCGTCTGCGTCTGCGTCTGCGTCTGCGTCTGCGTCTGCGTCTGCGTCTTCGTCTGCGTCTGCGTCTGCGTCTGCGTCTGCGTCTGCGTCTGCGTCTGCGACTGCGTCTGCGTCTGCGTCTGCGTCTGCGTCTGCGTCTGCGTCTACGTCTGCGTCTGCGTCTGCGTCTGAGTGTGCGTCTGCGTCTGCCTGTGTGTCAGTGTCTGCGTTTGCGTTTGCGTTTGCGTTTGCGTTTGCGTTTGCGTTTGCGTTTGGGTTTGCGTTTCCGTTTGCGTTTGCGTTTGCGTTTGCGTTTGCGTTTGCGTTTGCGTTTGGGTTTGCGTTTCCGTTTGCGTTTGCGTTTACGTTTGCTTTTCTGTTTGCGTTTGTGTTTGTGTTTTGTAAAACCAACTTTCATAGGTGCCCGCTTATAGTGCCTGAATCGCGTTGCAGTGTTGTCATCTTTGGTTAATGCTAAAATTTCTTGTTTTTTAAATGCAACATCCTGTATGTTATGCGATATTCTCTTGGAGAATTAAGTGACAGTTTCATCTATATACGACAATAAGGTTGGCAAAGCTAATTTAAAATCAACATCCTGTACTTGCACATTATTTTTGTTTTTTGTGTTGGGTCAAATAGGGTTCGCAGAAGCAATTATCAAAATTGGACATAAAAGTCGCTTTGTCTGTCTTTTATGTAATGTCAAGGTCTGCTTTCCTTTCAAGCAATTAGCTATTTACGAAGTTTTTCTATGTACGTGATAGGCATTTGAATAGTGAAGGGATGTTATTGCGGTTGCATAACTGGAGAAATTCAGAAAATAATTACTTTATATTAATGATTGGGGAAAGCCGTTAGGTACTTTATCTTGAATTTATTTCTATATTACTATAGGACTTAAAATTGAGTTGTAATTAAAACGTTCTTTGTAATTTTAATTTTAATTTAATTTCAACTACTTATGTTAAATTATAGTGCTGTGGTAATTTAACATATAATTGGTAAAACATTTGCTTTAAGGTCTAGGAAAAACACAGCAAAAACCTAGACATACCAAAAGTTAAAAATAAATTAAAATCAAGGCGTGTCATTATGCTTTTTTTAATTATAAGATGCCAAAACCTATTTAAACGGAGATTTTCTTCTTGTCTATTAAAATTATTCGGGTGTTTATACATTTCAATAGCTTCACGTTGCAAACGAACATAATAATGGGTTTGTCTTGACAATATTTCCATATTGTCAAATTGAATGTCATGATTTAGATTATTCAGGGCATGGTCAGCCACAGCAGACCTCTCTGGTTGACCCAATCTACAAAATCTCATATGTTCTTTGCGTCTTGTATCAAAGCTACGTTTTGTGGTCCCGATGTATACTTTTCCACATGAACAAGATAACTTATACAATCCGGAAGATGACAAAGGGTTTGACATACCTTTAGGTGGTGTTAAATGTTGTTTAATTTTTCTTGTAGGTTTAAAAATACTCCTAATGCCATATTTGATTAGGATTTTTCAATTATATCTGTAAGATTAGCTGTAAAAGGAAGAAAAGCAGTACCAACGTTAAGAACTGGTTTTTCATTAGGGTTATGTCTAGAAAGTGTAATAACTTTATTAATATCTGTTAGTGAATATCCATTATCTTGTAAGGATTTTCTTAAATATTTATATTCATCATTCAAAAATTCAGGGTCACAAATTCGTTTTGCTCGATCTACTAAAGATTTAATTACACAAATTTTTTGACGTGGATAATAGTTGGATAATTTATGAAGGTATCTATCAGTGTGTATCGGCTTTCTGTAAACCTTAAGAGATAGTGAATTATTACTTTTATTTTTAGATATTAATATGTCAAGAAATGGTAAACTTCCATTAGTTTCTTTTTCCATGGTAAACTGAATACTAGGATGTATACCATTTATAAAACCAAAACTCATGCAGTGCTTCTTCTCCATGTCTTCAAATAACAAATGTGTCATCTACATATCTATACCAAACTGAAGGTTTTTAGGTGTATTTTGTAACGTTAATGTTTCAAATTTTTCCGTATAAAATTAGCTATAACAGGACTAAGGGACTACCCATTGCTACACCTTCAATCTGTTCATAAAATTTACTATTCCACTGAAAATAAGTTGTAGTAAGACAGTGCTGAAAAAGAATGGTTATGTCCTTTGGAAAAAGATGATCAATGTATTCAATAGTTTCTTTTAGAGGTACTTTTGTAAAAAGTGAAACAACATCAAAACTAACCATTATATCACCCTCTTCAATTTTGAAATTATGCATTTTTTCAACAAAGTCGGCAGAATTTTTAATGTAATGGGGTGTTTTTCCTATATGAGGTTGTAATAACAATGTAAGATGTTTTGCAAGGTTATATGTAGGAGAACCAATTGCACTAACAATAGGCCTTAAAGGAATATTTGGTTTATGAATTTTGGTAAACCATATAGTTTTGGTGAAATAGCTTCAGAGTTAGATAGTTTCTTCTTTATTTCTTCAGGAATAGATGATAATTTAATCTGCTCTTTAGTTTTTAAAAGAAACTTTCTTGTTGGATCTTTGGTATTTCACGATAAGTTTCTGGTCCCAACAATTGTTCTATCTTAGTGTTATAATCGTTCATATTTAATATAACAGTTGCATTACCTTTATCTGATTTTAATACAGGGTTATTACAAATGATGTTCATGATTTCAAGTGTACATAAATCTAGTTTTATTTATCATACAAAAAATAAAATAGTTACATTTCAAGAAAAACTCAAGAAGTTTCATCCTAGATGCCAAGAATTGGAAATGTTCTATATGTGGACCCCTTGTGATACGACAGAAGTTAAGCGTGTAATCAAGCTTTTGCCATACTTTCGATGGCTCTGGTAATCCGTTGTTGGGATCTCAGGTATGCTTTCTGGTGGTGTATACACTTTATGTTTGATATATCCTCACAAGAAAAAATCACAGGGGTGACGTTCGGAGATCTTGGAGGCCAGTTCAAGAGTGCACCATCACTTGGACCTGCACGACCGATTCATCTACCAGGCAGCCGATTTTGAAGTCCAGAATGAAGTTTAGCGATTCTTGTTCTAATTTCGGTAGAAGCCATTCCGTCATCATGTCCAAGATTTATTCCATTTATTGTTTCTCTAATAAAGAAAAAGGTCCGTACACTTTGTTGTAAATGATAGTACAAGACAGATTAACTTTCGAGTGTAAGTGCTCGATGTAGGTGCGTGGGTTCTCCGAGCCCCATATTATAACATTATGTCTGTTCACGTTACCACACAAGTGGGATGTGGCTTCATCACTAAAGACTAAACATTTTACATAGTTTTAATTTTCCATCAAGGCCTACATGTGCTCACAAAAGAAAGGCTTAGAACTTTGTCATTTGCTTTTCATGCTTGAACAAGCTGAAGTTTGTAAGACTTGAAATTTATACGTTTACGTAAAATTTTCCAAACTGTTGACTGTGGTATACCAAGCTGTCTACTGCATTTAACAGTAGATTTCTGTGGACTACGCGTAAACTTTCCCTTGCCTGCTGTACAGCGTCATTGCTTACTGACGGCCTTCCAGTTGATTTCTTTTTACAAATGCACCAATTTCTCTTAAAATTCAAGTACCACTTGTAACTGCTAGGAGGATCTTCATTAAATTGGTTCTAAAGTAACGTTGCACGCTAATAACTGATTGGTTGATGTGATAATCCAACACATAAAATGCTTTCCTGTCTTCAAATTCAGCCATTACACAATTGACAACAACTAACTTTAACAAATAGCTGATACGTACTTAAATCAATGTAAACAAAACTTTATGAGTTTTTCTTTCCCGTGGTACCAACTGAAATGGTCTTAAAACAGGTTCATCCAGTAATATTTATAATTGAAATCGGGAACATCATTTATAATAACCCTGTATTATAATACTTTCATTGTGTTTAAGATCAAGTAAAGCACGTCGGTGAAGAAAGGATAAGTTGCTCTTTGGAGGTTTTGTTTTACGTAATATGTTAACGGTGTTATATCTAACTTCATTAGCAGCATCAAAAGGTAATAATTTAATGGGTAGTCCCTTAATCCTGTTATAGCTAATTTTTATATGGAAAAATTTGAAACATTAACGTTACAAAATACACCTAAAAACCTTCAGTTTGGTATAGATATGTAGATGACACATTTGTTATTTGAAGACATGGAGAAGAAGCACTGCATGAGTTTTTGGTTTTATAAATGGTATACATCCTAGTATTCAGTTTACTATGGAAAAAGAAACTAATGGAAGTTTATCATTTCTTGACATATTAATATCTAAAAATAATAATTCACTATCTTTTAAGGTTTACAGAAAGTCGACACACACTGATAGATACCTTCATAAATTATCCAACCACCATCCACGTCAAAAATTAGTGTAATTAAATCTTTAGTAGATCGAGCAAAACGAATTTGTGACCCTGAATTTTGAATGATGAATATAAATATTTAAGAAAATCCTTACAAGATAATGGATATTCACTTACAGATATTAATAATGTTATTACACCTTCTAGGCGTAACTTTAAAGAAAAACCAGTTCTCAATGTTGGTACTGCTTTTCTTCCTTTTATAGCTAATGTTACAAATAGAATTGAAAAATCCTAATCAAATATGGCATTAGGAGTATTTTTAAACCTACAAGAAAAATTAAAGAACATTTAAGATTACCTAAAGATGTGTCAAACCCTTTGTCATCTTCCGGAGTGTATAAGTTATCTTGTTCATATGGAAAAGTATACATCGGGACCACAAAACGTAGCTTTGATACAAGACGCAAAGAACATATGAGATTTTGTAGATTGGGTCAACCAGAGAGGTCTGCTGTAGCTGACCATGCCCTGAATAATCTAAATCATGACATTCAATTTGACAATATGGAAATATTGTCAAGACAAACCCATTATTATGTTCGTTTGCAACGTGAAGCTATTGAAATGTATAAACACCCGAATAATTTTAATAGACAAGAAGAAAATCTCCGTTTAAATAGGTTTTGGCATCTTATAATTAAAAAAGCATAATGACACGCCTTGATTTTAATTTATTTTTAGCTTTTGGTATGTCTAGGTTTTTTGCTGTGTTTTTCCTAGACCTTGAAGCAAATGTTTTACCAATTATATGTTAAATTACCACAGCACTATAATTTAACATAAGTAGTTGAAATTAAATTAAAATTAAAAATTACAAAGAACGTTCTGCATTGTGCTTTTCATTGTTAATAACACTTCCAATTATTGATAAAGATATCTCTTTGTTAGATTTAACTGGGTTATTTTATTTGATGTAATGTTTGGATTTGTGAATGCTTCTATCATTTTAAAATTGAAGTTTTTCACAACTTTACACTTACATCATAACTCGATTAAATTTTATTAAATGTGTTTTTTGGCTGACAAATTTCATTGTTAGCTTTCGTCGTAGAGAGTGTTCTGTTTTGTCATCTTTGAGGCAGTTTAATAATATTTAATTTTATGACCTAGTTATTCTTTACTAAACATTTTAAAGTTGGCTTTATGTTTCCCAAACTGTTACACTAATAGCAGGCTTATGTTTATGTTTTAATTTTTCAAATTTGACAAAATTGTTTACTACATCTTTAACAATTTTTAACAAACATTACTACTGACGAAGATAACTGTAAGTTTTATCGAAACGTTTAGATTGTATAATTTAAAGTACACCATTAAAAGATCCCAAAAAGATAAGTATTTTATTATGAGTGTTAATGGTGAAAGTTTACATTTTCATATTTCAGTCCTTTATGGGGAGGAAACTTATCGTTCTGTCAGACAATTTGAAAAATTAAGGAAACGTAAAGCACAATTATTATCGTCACTCACTTTTTATTACGATGCCGAGACCAAAAGGTTATCCCAAAGTTTATCTATCTCAACGACCTCGTTGATCTATCTTAAAAGAAATTTTAATAACAAGCAAGCGAATAATATTTACAGAAGAACTGAAAATGCTCTTCTGCGTAATCAAATACATATTGCTAGGAAGTTATTGGATAACACCGATAAAAATCTTTTATATTTACATTTAGAAATTTCATCTATTTTGAATGAAGAAGATTGGGATAAAATTGATTCTATAACGTTTAAATCTATGAAAATAAATTTTGACATCTCATGTCAACGTCAAAAGAAAAATTTAATAAATTATACAAACAACAAAATAATAGACCATCTATTGATTATAAAAAACAGTTATAAACCTTTCTGATAATGTTGCTTCAGATTATGCTATTGAAGCGCTTTCTAAAGGAGGAAATTTTGCGATAACACCAAGAGTAATTTTTGAAGATATAATTTCCAACATCGAAAACTCCATTAAATTATTACCTTTTGATGCTGCTAATGAAGTTAGATATAACACCGTTAACATATTACGTAAAACAAAACCTCCAATGAGCAACTTATCCTTTCGTCAACGACGTGCTTTACTTGATCTTAAACACAATGAAAGTATTATAATATTAAAATCAGATAAAGGTAATGCAACTGTTATATTAAATACGAACGATTATAACACTAAGATAGAACAATTGTTGGGACCAGAAACTTATCGTGAAATACCAAAAGATCCAACAAAAAGTTTCTTTTAAAAACTAAAGAGCAGGTTAAATTATCATCTATTCCTGAAGAAATAAAGAAGAAACTATCTAACTCTGAAGCTATTTCCAAAACTATATGGTTTACCAAAATTCATAAACCAAATATTCCTTTAAGGCCTATTGTTAGTGCAATTGGTTCTCCTACATATAACCTTGCAAAACATCTTACATTATTATTACAACCTCATATAGGAAAGTATATATATATATATATATATATATATATATATATATATATATATATATATATATATATATATATATAGAGAGAGAGAGAGAGAGAGAGAGAGAGAGTGTTCTGGTTTGTCATCTTTGAGGCAGTTTAATAATATTTAATTTTATGACCTAGTTATTCTTTACTAAAATTTTAAAGTTGGCTTTATGTTTCCCAAACTGTTATACTAATAGCAGGCTAATGTTTATGTTTTAATTTTTCAAATTTGACAAAATTGTTTACTACATCTTTAACAATTTTAACAGAATTACTACTGACGAAGATAACTGTAAGTGTTATCGAAACGTTTAGATTGTATAATTTAAAGTACACCATTAAAAATCCCAAAAAGATAAGTATTTTATTATGAGTGTTAATGGTGAAAGTTTACATTTTCATAGGATATAGTAAAGTTTATTCACAAATGTAAGTGCAGCGGTCAAGTGTGCATTTTTAAAGAGCTTACTATACGAGTATGCGTGTAGAGTAAATGATAATAATATAATAATGTTTATATTCCGGCGTGTCATAATGACAATACTAAGGATTTTATTTTTAGTGTCAAAATGACACATTTTATTGAACTGAGTAGTATAATGAATTCATTATAGTACTGCAATGAAAAAATGTATAGTTATAGTAGCACTGTGTCACGCCGGAGTTCAATCAGTTCTATCTAAGCTAAGAGAGCATTATTGGATAACCCATGTAAGAGAGTCAGTTAGCAATGTCATCAACAAGTGTGTTATATGCCGAAGATTCTCCGCAAAGAAAATGTGTAGTACCACAGTCCCTCTACCCCCTGAACGTATTCAAAAACCGCATTCGCCTTCCAAACCCCAGGTGTAGACTTGGCAGGTCCTATAATTCTTAACGGAGAAAATAAAACATGGGTTGTGATTTATACATATGCCGTGTATCGTGGAGTATGTTTAGATTTAATAGACTTACTGTCTACAGAAGGGTTTTTAATGTTGCTAAGTAAGTATACATGTACTGTTGGCTGTTTAGTGACAACGGAATCAATTTCGTTGGAGCGGATTCACTCATGGCCAGTTTAGATTGGAAGAAAATTCAACGGAAAGTGAGCGTATCAAAATTAAAGTGGAAGTTTAACCCACCTAAGGTTGCCTGGTGGGGTTTCCTAGTGGGAAAGATATAAGCCTGAAAGATTTATTAAAAAGGGAGTTGGGTAAAGCCAAGTTGACAAGAAATGAGTTACTAGTGTGTTTAAGTGAAATTTCTCAAGTCGATCGTCCGCTGACAGGGCCTAGTGAAGATCCCGATGATCTAACGCCGCTGACTCCATATCTGTTTATGAAGGGTCTAACCGTCACCGGATTACCTGAATTTGACAATATTGGGGGAAGTGACCTCCGTTTTACTTACGAAAAAATCGTGGCAATTAAGGAGGCATTAAAGGCCCGATTTCGAAAAGAATATCTGTCTAATTTAGTTTCAAGAGGAAGAGGCAAAGTTTCTATTTTCCCACCAGAAGTTGGAGATATAGTGCTAGTAGGAGCTGAAAATAAAAAGAGGTTTGAATGGCGATTAGGTCGAGACTTTACACGTCAATGACGGTCATGTGCTGCTCTTCAAAATAGAAACAGTGTATGCCCCGTCCTGAGACTTTCAATAATGATTCTTCTTCAACTGTGCCACTGACTGGCAATGAACCGCCTGTACTGATGAGCAGATCTGGTAGAAGAAGGCAGACAGCGTGGAGGAATTGATCCAGTCAAAAGGGAAACAAAATTCGTGGGAGAATGTTAGATTTAAGAAATTTTAAAAATAAAAAGGAGTTCACAAGTAAACCGCGAGAGGCGGGTTTTTTATCCTGTCTGTCATAATTAAAATGATACATTGTGGTCTATGTGTTGACGTTTATTTAAAAAAAACGACTTAATTTAATATATATTTTTCTTTTGGTCAAAAACCGATTACTTCTTGTAAAAGTGTTCAATATAATTAATTTTTTAATGAAATTCATGTCATGTGTAAATAACAACACCACTCTTAGGATGGAAAAACATATCAAATATTAATGGATGTTTGAACTTCCTGTTTGAACAATGATTATACTCCTTTAGAAAGTTTAAAATTACTTAGACCAATACAGATATGAAGTTTATCATGCACGGTGCAGGGTAAGAGTTAGTGAGGATATGTTTCCAAAATTCAAGAACATTCACAGCTTTGTTAAAATTTTTTGTCGAATGGACTCTTATATGTAGCCCTCCGAAACATAAATAGAAGCCCATCGTCTGTGACGCTTAAAATCTTCCATACTCCCACCTGCGTCCTTAAACATTGTAGACGATGATCGTCTGAAGTAGTGACCTGTCAAACCTGCAAGTTCTTCCAAACCCAAATATGTAGCCATTAGATTTGGTATACCACTAATTTTGTTAATATCCATAGGTTGTTTTGTGCATTTGAAGTTTAAAGCAGCCGAAGTTCAGCAGTAGTTGGACGAAGAACAGCATATTTCCGCTAGATTTCATAAAGTTCTTCTTTTAAAAACACGTGACGCGACGTTTCGTTTTTCTGACTAGTAATTTTACAATAAATGTTGATCTAATATCCCTTATATCATCAACTGCGAGTTAAATTAGTTCCTGTCTTTGCAAAGCACCACCAATTCCAAACACCAAAATTACCTCAGAAAACAAACCAATTTAATTAAAGAGGATATTTCTTTTCTAAATACTTACTTTTTGTAACAAATATTCGTCGTATGGAGCTCCCTTTATGAATTTATGTATTTGTTCTGACGTTACAGTCTTTGACTTTTTTGGTTTATAGTGTGCCTTTTGTTTCAGTCTCTGCTTTCAGTTCAGTATAGCAACTTAACGTTCTGATAAACAATAAACGTACTTGTCAGCATAGCAAACTGCCCCCATAAAGTATTTGGACTAATTTACCAAAATAGGCCAGAAAAGTATTCTCACTGACCGGTTCAACTACTGAACGTGTATGTTGCAAAATATCGTCCGCATTATCGCTATTAATTTTCTGAACCAATCCTTATAATAAATTCACTTAAAACCCTGTTCGGGTCGTCTAAGGAAATAGTATTTATTCATAACTCCTGTTGAAAGTGCTCCTCCTTCTTTATCCCAACTGTATAACTGCAGTCGCATGATATTAGTCACTTTCAATACTCATTGTGAACTATACTATATGAGGTTGCTAATCAATTACTTTTCTTAGTTTCTTACTAAAATACATGACCGTAAGTAACCAGTAATCTGCGGCAAGTAAACCTAAGTTACACTGTAATTTGTTTAGTCTCATGTTACCTATTCTTTTATCCTTTTATCCTCTCTCTTAGACGTTCACGCATTTGCGAATAATACTAACGTTTGAATAAAATCGAAGTGACTTGTCGATGCACATTTATTTGGTACCACGTAAACGTCGATGCAACAATCGTGCATTATTTTTCTGTACTTTTCAATTAAATTTAGTTTATTCACAAATCTGTACTAAATACTAAAGTTCCTAAAAAAACTAAAGTAAAATGGATACTCCGTCTACTTCTAAAGAGCAGTTAACACTAACTCCACCTGATGTTCGGTAAGCAGCTGAAATAGCATCCCTCGACTTATTACCAAGTAAGTCTAAAAAACTTTACTTCAGAGCATACGAGACGTTTTGTAAATGGAAAGTTTAATGCTCAAAAGCACAATAAGCCTAAACGAAAATGTAAATATTTCTAAATATGCGAAGCTACAAGCATATTAAAAACGGCAGTCGGAGGGGTATGTTCCAGAGAAAGCAAATATTTTTACTCCAGAGGATATTAAAAAACTTTTGAAGTCTGCGCCAGATGATAAATATCCTCCAACAAAAGCAAGCGTTAAATATTTTTACTAATATGAACTAACCGTATATCTTTTCTAGATCGCATCAATAATCATCTTGCTTGCCGCTCAATTGAAAATGAGCAAAATCGAGGGTTTGGGAACAAAACTACTTGTTGCAGTCCCTAATACAAAACAAAAATTATGCGCAAATTTACAATAACTGACGAGTTTTACGAAATGTGTAAAGAGTATATGTTTAAGCGAGAAGTGAAAAGTAACATAGTTTTTCACCAGATGAGAAACGCAAAATTAACAAAACAAAAAAATTGACATTAATTCGTTAATAAAAATCGGTAGAGATATTGCTAATTTTTTGAAACCACCAAACCCAGAAAGCAGCTCTGGACATAGTTTCCGAAGAACTTCCTGCACGATTTTAATTGATACGGGTGGTGATATTACTACCTTGAAAAGGCATGGGGCCTGGAAGTCCACAACGGTAGCACAAGATTACATGAATGACTCCACACAAAATGAAGAGAATACTGCTAACAAAATTTGTAATGCAATATTAGCAGCACTAATGTTATTACTGAAGCAAATCTCGGTAAATTACAGGTTATTAAACTAAATAAATAAATGTTAATTAATAAAATTTCTTTATAATTTTTAGTTAATATTATAAATGTTAATTCCTCTTTAACTAGTGTGTTTTTGACGATAACTAGATTAATTAGCATTTAATCAAACAACTGATAACAAATCATTTATATTTTCATCATATTTGACAGATCAACATGTCCGTGTGAATTTTAAGTGAAATAAGTATTTGAATTAAATCAGAAATATTTGTAGTCGTGAACAAAGTATAGTATGCAACTCGCAAATAAGGGCTAGTACATGCTCATTGTATAATATACTATTACTAGCAGGTTGCTAAGCAAAAAGTATGAATTTTTTGGTCAATAACTGTGAGTTCTGTGGTTTTAACAGAATACGGCATAACTTTTTTGTACTTTGTAAAGTGTGCAATGCAAATAATTGAAACACACTGATTTACTATTTATCAAATATCTATTGTAATACTTAAATTACTGGTGTTTTTTAAGTCTAAAAATATTGTTAAAGCAAAGGTGTGAGTATACCACGACATACCGATCTTACTAATGAAATGATAAGAAGTATCATCTATATTTATCTAAGAGCAAATTTCATTGGCTTTGCTGAAGCTAGCACAAATCGACAAACATATCTTGGAAGTAGACAAAGCCTACTCACAAGAGTAAGACCTATTTAATTGATTAGATGAAACAGGTTTATTTCGTCTCAAGAACTATACATGATGTCTTAAAACTATACGATCTGACCAAAAAGATGAAGTTTTAGTTCAAGCAATTGGTGATCCCTGAAACCAGTACACGGTATCTGTCATTAGCTACCTCAAATTAGCCAGTTTTCAACCGTAAGAAAGTTAAAACAGAAGTTTACTCCTGATCGAAATTTACTTTTATAGAATTACCCAACTAGAATTAGTTTTTGTCGTAGGGCTCGAAGAAAACAAAATGAAGAGCATTCATTTTACAAAGATATCCTCTTTGCAGACAAAGTTATATTTACCAGGCGGGATGTTTTTGACTAGCGAAATATTCAATCAGCATTTAATCAAGGAAAAGCATTTTCAATATGAGTATAAGATAATGTATGGTGTGGTACACTTGGAAACAAAATTTTGGGTACCATTGAGCTGTTTTCCAATTTAAATGGAGAACTACCTAATTTTTTTAGAAACCAGTTACCACAACTTGATAATACACCACAAAGCGTAAAAGAAACACGTGGTACATGCAGAATGGAGCAGCACGTCAATTTCCTCTCGAAGTGAGAAATTACTTGAACGAAGTATTTCCAAACCACTGGACCGATGGTGGATGTCAGTTTCCTTGGCTACCTCTAAGCCCGAGTTTCAACTCCATGGACTTTTATGTTTGGGGTTACATGAAATCTATTGTTCACTTCAAAACAATAGGTACTCGCGAAGAGTTGAAGAGAAAAGTTCAGGAAGCGGATGATATTGTTAGAACTGAACTAGCCACTTTCTTTTCTGTAAGAAACTAATTTCGGGAGCGACTAAAACGTTATACTGAAGCGAGGGGTGGTCATGTAAGTCATGTTATCTGACAGACCTTTTATTTTTTATTTGTAGTTTCCAAATGCTTAGTGTTTGGATTGTTTTTCCTACTCAAGTAGATAAACAAATTATAGTTAAATTATTATAAGTTTTTGTTATGAACGAATAAGTTCAAAAGTAAATATGTAATTAAAAATTATTATTAATTTTATTAAATACATAAATAAGTTTAATGTATAACATAAGCTTACTTCGAGTAGGATTTGAACTTACGACCTGTACTTTGCTAGAGTACCGCGCTAACCAACTGCACTATCGAGGTATAAGCCCCAATCGATGTAAATTTTGTCTTTATGTATGTAGAACTGATGTAAATTCTAAATTTAGTGAGATAACGATCAAATAATAATTTAATATTAGTCAATTTGCTTTGGTATGTGTGAATCCTTGCGATATTGCAGGCTTATATTCCATTAATGTAAGTAATTGATTGTTATCTCATTAAATTTAGAATTTACATCAGTTCCACATTCATAAAGACAAACTTTATCGATTGGGGCTTGTACTTCCATAGCGCAGTTGGTTAGAGCGGTACTCTAGCAAAGTACAGGTCGTAGGTTCAAATCCTACTCGAGGTAATTTTTTTATTTATGTATTTAATAAAAATTAATAATAGTTTTTAATAACAAATTATAGCAGTATCTTTTAAATTAAATTTAAAACTGCTCATTTTTATCACCTCTTTAGATATAGATGCGCACGATATTCTAAAATATACGTACCTCGATAAGAGTGCATTTTATAAAGATAAAAGGAGTACCCACTTTTCCTTAAATGATGTTTAAATAAGAAATTAATAATGAGATTATAAACGAATGAAGTACGAAAAACTTATGACCTATTCTGTTAAAACCTAAGGGCTACATAGCGCGGTCTATGCCATGTATCAAAAACGCTAGCTTATTCTGGTCAAAAGACCTAACTGTGCCGACTTTAATGTTTATTTGTGAAAAAATAACAACATTATCTCAGAACGTATTTGACCTTCAGTTCTTAGCAACATTTTAATATTTTCCGCTGTAGAATACACTGCACCTATACTACACAAAGGTCTCAATAAAAGTAATATTATTTAAGATTCGATTATTGTGGCACTTATCAAGCTAGTTGAAGAAACATGCTATTAGAAATGTTCGTGGTGTAAATAAAATTTAATAACTTACTAACATGAGGTGGTTGGTTCGACTGTTACTCAAGAAAAGCTCTTGTATGAAACACTAGTAGTATTTATTATTATCTAAATCAAAACGTAATTTAAGGAAGACGTGTTATATGATACGTTGAATTATTAATAAGCTAAAATCATAGATACAAAAAATAGTAAATCGATTTTTTTTAGGTTTGGAGCTTTTATTGCAGCTAACCAAAATTAATTCGAAGGTGAATGAAATCCAAATTAGGTCATTCCATGAATTTTCGCACAATAATGTATTTTTGGGTTGGCACATGATTTAAAAAAAAATGAAAAATATATGTTATTCTATTATTTGAGTAGTTTTCAAAAATATTGGTCTTTTTAGCTTCCCACTACTAGTGTATAATTTTAATAGAAGCGTGCGATGGAACGAAATATTACAAACTGCAATTAAACTGAATTTAGGGTTTTAAACTTTTTTTTCATGAAAATTTAATATTTTAAAAATTAGGTAACATTACACAGGGTGAGACAAAAACAGAAAATCTCATAAATATGCTATTTTTGCTATAAATTTAAGACCGTTTAAATTACAAAATAAAATTCAAAAAGCATGTGTTTTCGTGACATACAGCAGTATGTTTCAATTTAAATTGGAAATAGTATATTACGTAATAAGTGTCGTAAAAGGCATATTACGCACGAATGGAAAAATTATGCACGCTGCCGCGTAGCGTCGTTGTTTTTGTTGTTCGTTTCATGTATACATAGAGTAAAAACTAGTAATCTTCATTTCTTTAAATGGGATACTCTGTATATTATTGCATCTTTAGATTTTTGTACAATTTTATTTCAAACAATTTTACAAAATTATGTCTCACAACTTTGATGATCATATACGATATAATTCGTTCTATTTACTACTACGTTGGTTTAATTAACATTAGAAACATTATAATAATTATTTATGGTTACTGTACAATTATCACGTATATTAGAAGTATCTCGATTTGTCGATTCATATGACATTGTAATATTTTCATTTGTTAATATAGTCAAACTGTGCGTTTTGTTTACGAAAACTGTGCGATTTGTTTACCGTGCGTAATGACGAATTTACTGAGGCTGTGTGTCGTGTGTTTTCGTCTATTTTCTACAGTGGTGGTAGGTAAAATTATTTTAATGCGCAATTACTCCTTTGGGTAATATTATTAGTAACGTCACTAAATACAAAATTACATTTTCCGTGTTTCGAACCCCTGAATCTTAAAAAGACATTTTTTTTAATCCTAAATTTTGTCAAATGGTAGACTAATACGAGTATAGTCAAAGTACCAAAAATAAAAAGGGTTATATTTTTACTTTTTTACTTTTTATTTTTGAAAAATCGGTATTTTAAATACCTACTTCACACTTCCTCTCACAGCCTTTGTTTACGTACTTTTTTTATAAGGTGTAATGGATGAATATTGGATGCTAGTTAGTGATAGTTGGCACTCTTTTGAGGGTCACCGAGCACGTAGATAGTAATAAAAACACTATCTAGTAAAGTGTGAACCCAGTCGGTTCCACGAATATAGACACCACCAATCTCGCATCTCCGGAGTACGAGAGCCACAATGTTCCAGCGAACCACCTTTATATAGGTATTCAAGAATTTGACATATATGGAGAGACAACTCATTCCTTTTACCTTGATGTTGGTAGGTGTAATATCAGAAGTTACCAGATTTTTGTTAAGGTTCACCATTTGCTTATGAATTAGGTTGGGTTGACCCCTTTAGTGGTCTCAGCTCCCATGCCAGGTCTAACAATTACCCTGGGGTTATTCATGCAAGTAGATACCATAAAACAGAATGCTTTAAATACATTGTAAATATATTGTTAACCGTATTAATGGTTTTGTTGTATGTATTAATAACAAAGAGTGCCATGGAATGCTTTGTGACGCGTTAATTTTGTATTAATATAGATTAAAAGTCTACTTTTTACAAATGGAGTCTCCATGGGCAAATTTTAAATGTTGCATGTCACAAAATACGTTTTCAAAAGAAAATTCAGTAATTCAGGATATAGAGCAGTTTAGTGAGGTTCGACATCAGTTGTTAAAGTAAAGGTGTTTTCCTAATGTTATGTTACCATGTTTCCTTGCTACAAAGTTTCTTGACGGTGTGTATAAAGAAAATGCTGCGATCCTATGCTAATACACTAAACAACAATAAAAAGGGCCTTAAAGAAGTTTAACTAAATTTTGCAGAAAAATTAAATCTTACAAATTAATACCTGGAACATAAATATATGTTAACTGCAAAATAAAATTATTAAAAGCACCGAATTATCAAATCGAGAAGATCTACATACCCCTTTTACTGATAACAGTTCAGTGAAATCTTCGTCTCACGCCTATTTACCAGAAGAAGAAACAATTGAAAACATTAACCAAGCATGTACTCTTCTGAGCTTGCCTCCTATTAAAATTCAGGAAATAATTTCTAAAAAAGAATCCTGTGTTTAGAAAAAAAGGTTCAAGAGGTGTGAACTAAAACACTTATGATGTTAATCTAAACCATTTGGAAAAACCTCAAAACTCAAAATTGTGCTTTTGTCCAGGATACTTAATATTTAATAATACTTAATTGAAAATTTAAAATTGAAGTTTGGTTAATTTACTTCTACATCTGAAAAATTTTAATTTTGAGTCTTGTGCCTCAATCCTGGTCAAAACAAAAATAATAACTGAACATGGTACCACAGATTATTTAGTGAAGACTAGCAGTAAATTTATGAAAAACAAGGTATTTTGTCTGAAATACCACCTCTAGTTTCAGTAAAGTTTTCCTCTGAAATTAAAGACCTGGCGACAGAATTTTATCAAGATGATGTATACAGTAGAATGTGTCCAGGTATAAAAGATTTTGTAAATGTTAGAAACGAACCAGTAGAGAAGGTAAAAAGTAAAAAGACTGATTTTGTGTAACTTAAAAGAACTTTTCTGAAATTTAAGAAAAATTGACTATTTCTTAAAATAAGATTTTCGAAATTTTGCAGAATTTCATCCAAAGTGGTGTATTTTGATGGGTCTAGTGGTACACATATTGCATGTGTCTGCACCATACGCCAAAATGTGAAGCTAATGATGGATGCTCATAGAATAAAACAAAATACAGTGAATATTTTAGGTTTGCGATATTGCAAATGAAGAATGTATGATGAGTGAAGATTGCACAATACAGTATAAACAGTGGGTCAACACGGATGGATGTGATTTTGTAACTGTGGTGGCATCTTCAGAATTTCTAGACAATTTATTAAAGAAACTTAAAATTAAAAAAACATCACTGCATTGCTAAACATCAAAGCCAATATATAAAACATAGAAAGGAAAACTTAACATTGGAAGAGTGCATAATAAGTGGCGATTTTGCAGCAAATTACGTATTTATCATTCAGGACGAAAACAAAGTTACCACTGGGTAAATAAACAAGCTACGCTACGCCCGTATGTAATTTATATATCGATCTTCTTACAAACGAACTTTCATTCAATAGCTTTAACATTATTTTTAATTGTCTTCAGCATAAAACGTCAGCAGCTTATACTTTTCAAACAAAACTTATTGCAAAATGAAAGAATTGTTCTCTCACATAAAACATATATTTTTCTGATAGGTATAATATATATATATATATATATATATATATATATATATATATATATATATATATATACTGGGTGTCCGGATAAGGGTACGGAGCGGCTGTATCTTGACAATGGTAGTGCCTAGAGGTTTGGGAAAGAAATCCTTATAAGTAAAATGGGCAAGAGAAATAGCTGGAAATAATTTTGAAGTTCGTAATTTGACCGCTTGGGGACGTAACTACTATGAAGAAACATAAAATTCAAGCTATCTTGGAAAGTTAGACGAGCTATAACTTTCAAAACATGATTTGACAACTTGGGTACATTTTTCGTACATATCATAATAAGGAGGGGGCCAAAGGATTTGTCAATATTTGCATTCTAATATCGCCTGATCCGTTCAACCGATTTCAATATTTTTAGTCTCATTTGAAAGAGTATTTTATGATCTTTTAAAGAAATTTTTTGGCAAACTGTTTAGTTTACGGTAAATAAACTAGAGTGCGTTATCTGCAGCGTTTACACATTTTTGTGATTTTCGGAAAAAGTTAAATGGAAAGGTACTACTTTCTTGAAATACTCTAAACCAACATAAGAATAGCAAAATTTTAGTAAAACCGCATCCCGATATGTCTAACCGATCTTGATTTATATGAGAAAACGTCAAAAATTAGAGTGCTTTAATCAGATTAAGTTACCTTATCGAGAAAACAAATGCCGCAGCCATTGTAACTGCTAAATTGAAAAGTACTGATTTCGCAACTGTCAAAAATTAGTTCTTATAGTGATTATGTCTCAGATTTGCTTTTTAATTCGATTATCATAAAACATGCCATTTACTAAGGCGTAAGCATATGATATGTTACGCATTTATTTTCAATGTTACGAAAATGCTGTAATTGCGTCGCGTCAACATGCAATGCAATATTCACAAAGACTACATTTTTCTCGAGAAGTGTTTTCAAGATTGGCTAGGCGATTACGGGAGACAGGAAACGTTAATCCTATGAAAGCACCTCGAAGAATTCGAAGAACACGTATTGAAGAAAATATTATTAATATTTTGGGCTACGTGCAATACGATCCCACCTTAAGCACTAGAAAATTTCGAACGACCTGTGGGTCCCAAAAACAATTGTCCACGCGATTCTTCAAGAAAATAATATGCATCCCTGCTACATTGTTTTACATCAGGCATTACAAGATACAGATTATGATAGAAGACAGAACCACTGTTACTGGCTGTTAAATATGATTCGGGAAAATCCAAATTTTCTGTCATTAATATTACAGCTAATATTAATAGCGCAGGAGGTGTACATTTGCATAACATGCATTACTGGTCTGAGGAAAACCCACATTGGATGCGGCAAGTAGAACATCAAAATCGCTGGAGTTTCAACGTATGGTGCGGAATCGTGGAAGAAAAATTATAGGCCCATATTTTTCGACCAAACCCTTAATGGAGAAAGGTTTTGGAATTTCTGAATACTTTCCTTCCACCACTGTTAGAAGATGTCTCCTTGGAAACAAGAAGAAATATGTGGTTTCAGCTTGATGGTTGTCCGGCACATTACATCCAAATCGTACGTCAGCATTTAGACGAACAATATCCTAATCGTGTTATTGGGAATGGAAGTTTGTTTCCTGGCTGCCGCGTTCGCCTGATTTAACTTGTTTGGATTTTTATCTATGGGGTAGACTAAAAGACCTGGTTTTTCAAAAGAAAGCAACAACCAGAGATGATATGATGGAACGAATTAAAATGCTATTAGAAGCTTGTCCAGGGCTGAAATTGAAACAGCGGTTTTCTCTACCGAAAACAGTTTAAATAAATGCATTGATAATGACATAAAACATTTTGAACACTTGTGAGCTTTTGTGACTAATTTAATGTAAGGGTTTTGTGCTTTTTCCATTTGTTCTGTTGTTAAGTTGGCCGTTGGCCTCTGAACACGCTTCAAAACTAATTTTGAACCAGTCCTAAGCCTGGATAAAGTGTGAAGGAAGGCTCGACATGTTAACGATTTTGCGCTAAATGGGAAGAAAGTTTAATCAAAATTTAATTTATTTAACCTGATTAAAGCACTCCAATTTTTGACATTTTCTCATATAAATCAAGATTGGTTAGAGATATCGGGATGCGGTTTTTCACTAAAATTTAACTATTTTTATGTTGGTTTAGTCTTTCAAGAAAGTAGTAACTTTCTATTTAACTTTTTCCGAAAATCACAAAAATATATAAACACTGCAAATAACGCCCTCTAGTTTATTTACTTTAAACTAAACAGTTTACCAAAAATTTTCTTTAAAAGAGCATAAAATACTCTTTCAAATGAGACTAAAAATATAGAAATCTGTTGAACGGTTCAGGCGATATTAACATGCAAATATTGACAAATCCTTTGGCTCCCTCCCTTATTATGATATGTACGAAACAATGTCGTAAAACAAGATGGTGCGGTATTACCCAAGCTGTCAAATGATGTTTTGAAAGTTATAGCTCATCGTTTAACTTTCCAAGATAGCGTGAATTTTATGTTTCTTCATAGTAGTTACGCCCCTCGCGGTCCAATTACGAACTTCAAAATAAAACTTCCAGCTACTTCTCTTGCCGACTTTACTCTAGACCCTACCATTGTCGAGATACAGCCGCTCCGTACTTATCCGGACACCCAGTATACATATTTATACAGGGTGGGTGTCTACTACGTGGACGGAGGATTTATCCTTAACTATTAGAGACATCAAAACCAATTTTGGTGTGGTAATACACGATCATTGGACCTATATTCTAAATATATTTCGGTATATACAAGGTGATTGACAAAATATGCCAACCCAAACCTGTGTTTTTTAATGAAACACCCTGTATATTTTTGGATTTTTGGAATCATTGTAATATTTAGAATGAAAGTATAGAAATTTGTATCTGTATCACTAACCTTTCTGCAGATATCGTCACTTGAGTACCTAAATATAACTTTGGAACCACGATGCGAGCGTTGTCACCACGATTTCGTAAATCTGTTTATACCACCGACCATTAATAATAGTCTACTAACATACAAACTGGGACATTTTTCGAAAACATGTAAACTATACAGAATGATTAACTTACGCGAAATGTAGTTTTTCTCAATTTTTCAAACGCAACACCCTGTATATTTTTTACATTTCGTTTCCTCGTGAAAAGTAGATACTGATTGATAATAGGTTTCATAGCCATAAGACGGGCCCTTCTTGAGATATTGACCACTTTATTTGAAAATAGTAACATACAGAAGAACAAATAAAACAAAGTCCAGAGCAAACAAGAAAATACGAATGGCAAATAAATTCTTTAACTGATAGGAAAACTTAATTAATAACTAAACAATAAAATAATTCTCTACACCTAAAAATAAGTTGAACAAGTAAACATAAACGAATAAAACCTTAACCTTACTCTAAATGTAACAGTGAATCCAAAATGCAAAATATACAGGGTGTTTCATTTGAAAAACACAGGTTTGGGTTGGCATATTTTGTCAATCACCCTGTATATACCTAAATATTTTTAGAATGTAGGTACAATGATCATGTATTACCACACAAAATTGGTTTTGATATCTCCAATAGTTAAGGAGCAGTCCTCCGTCCACGCAATAGACACCCACCCTTATATATATATATATATATATATATATATATATATATATATATATATATATATACAGGGTGACCCACCGAAAAGGGTCCACCCCATTTTTTCCCAATTGAGTAAATGCATCAAAAATTGATGAAACACGTATATTTTATTTTTAGGGGAACAAATTTTGGGGTAAATTTAACCCCATCGTCAACCCCTAGAGGTTAAGCTTCAACTACACATTTTTAAATAGAAAGAGGGTCGAGTGATACCTCATTTTGAAGGCCTCGTCCAGGTCTCTTCAAATGCAAATTTTAATTTAATAAGGGTATGAGTGGGAGCGAAGTGATTTTCACTTTCCTATCGTAGCCTATCCACAAAAAGAAAATAATTTGGTTTTGACATCTAACCGCCATTAAAATTAAGAATCGAAGAAGCAATCACATCACTCTATATCTTAAAAACTACAATCACTTATAAAACTTTAATATATTCACAATACCATGTCATAATTCAAAAAATTTTAAGGTCGGTAGTAGTACTGAGGCACCTTCCGCCATCTTGGATTTTGACGTCACAAGACCGCCCACGTGGGGCCGGTTTTTCCACCTTATTTTTACACGCTTACGTGTGAGAGCATTTTCAACCCTTATTTTTATATACCTCGTGTGAGACCGGATTTTCCACCCTTATTTTTACTCGCTTACGTGTAGGACGTGTTTTTCATCCCTATTTTTGCACATCCACGTGTGAGACCGTATTTTCAACCCCTGCTGGAAATTTTATCCCTAATTATTGAAGATGTCCGATTCTACCCTAACATTGACGAGTACGCTTGCGCACAAGACCCAAGGCTAGCTGCGTTCTCGTTTCTCGTGTGTTTCGCTCTTTAAAGTGTAACTGTCATCGAGTGAGCATTACTATAATGTATTCTCCTGTTTATGAGCCAACATCAGCGGACATTAGAGATTTTACTGACTTGTTAATAAACTATTACAACATAACCGTTCAAGATAATGATGAAAGCGATGACGTGGTTGAGCTGAGTGTATCTCACATCCAAGATGATGATTCACAGAAGAGCGATGAGATAGGGGTGAAGGGCAAATCTCAAAATCATGATGATGATGATGAGGACGACTCACGGATCAAGAAGAAGAAGAAAACCGATAAAGCATGTTATTAAATAATAATGATGTATTGTTGTTTATAATAATAATAATAATAATATATTTTCAAAACGTTAAGCTTTCCTTCGGTTTTGTTAATAAACCTGTTTTTTTTCCTAGCGGTGCTCCACCGTCTTGATTCATGTTTGCAAGTTTACAAGTTTTTCGCTTTAGCGTGTTTTCGCCTCTCGTGTGTGTGTGTGTGTGTGTGTGTGTGTGTGTGTGTGTGTGTGTGTGTGTGTGTGCGCATACGTGCGTGCGTGCGAGCGTACGTACGAGCGTGCGAACGCGCGTACGTGTGAGCTTGCGTACGTGCGAGCGTGCGTACGTTCGTGCGTACGTGCGAGCGTGCGTGCGTACGTACGAGCGTTCGCACGTGCGTACGTACGTGCGAGCGTACGTGCGAGCTTGCGTTGCGTGCGTGTTTTTCGTTTGATCCTCGTGCTAAAGCTGTGCTAGTCTATTGTATGTAGTTGTAGGCCCTATTGTGTTGACTAATTGGAAGCGTTGCTTGCTATACCTGGCCGTGGAGTTATGTTTAATCAGCTTTTTTTTTGACAGATGTATTTATTTATGATAAGATCGGGCTTGTATGTAAAGTAATATAGAGGTGAAACTAACTAGCTCATGTGTTTTGCTGCTACACGTATCACAGTATTGAAGATTCTATTTATGTGTTAGAAAAACGTATTACAGCTTCGAAACAGAGTGCAGATAAAAAATTGAAGAAAGTGAATACGGTACAACTTCGGCGAGCAGACTTAAAGGTTTTAAGTGTGTACAGCATTCCCAGAGCAGCGTTGAAACCATTTAATTTAGGACTAACCTCATGTCCATGTAATAATGTCTGATAAACTATTAGGGTTATTAGCTTGCTTTTATAGGTTACAATATAATCGCTCAAGGTGAAGACGATGAGATGGTAGTATCTCAAAATCTCGATGATGATGATACTCTCCATGAAATTTCAAATAAAATTAGATTACGTCACTCTTATTTTCAAATTAGAAATTTTTTAAAACGTTTAGTTGACATTTCTATTAATCCCATCTGATAAAAAATCCACAAAGATGTATGCGGCAGAAGTGTTGAGATGCTTGAAATCGACCCCCGGCCACAATAAGAATGTGTTTTCAACTTGTATGTGCTTCTAATCAACTACCCAGACACGCACCTCGACCGAGTGCGATTATCGTAAACACGGACCCTGCAGACAAACCAGACCAGCATTGGACCTCTATCTACATTGACGAGAGTGGTAACAGAGGGTTGTTTGAGTTTCAACCCTACTTGTTTCTCATGACTAACAATTTTCTCAATGTGGAATAACCACGTTTTTGTAAAAACGTCTTATGTAATAGCATTGTCTGCCCCTTACAGATAAATTCTTTGTGTTTAAAACTGATTCCTTGTCTGGATGTAGATTTATAAACCTTCATGTTAATTATACTAGTACTTTTTGAAATATCATTCGTATATAAGAATAATACAGGGTTTGCTTCAAACGATCTTCATCGTATACTTTAACAGTAAACCTTTTTCAGATAGTTGATCACCCTATTAAAATGGAGCATTAATAGTTTATAGAAGTACGGGTGTAAATAAAAAACACGCTACATAGCGATTGTGTTATAAACTAGTGGAGGTCGTTATTAATTCGTGTATAAGTTGAATTTATGTAAGTAGAAGGTTACAACAAATAATACAGGTCCACTTACACATTTTATATATATTGAAAACAATTACTTGAAATAAAACGGCGTATCAACTCTAATAATATTTTTTAGAAAATATATTAACCATTTATATTGGTTTTTAGACTATTAAATTAAACAAAAGTTATATAATTACACGGTAATTAGTTAAAAGTAAACGTGAACAGTGATTTCTTACTACATATTTTAAACATTCCAAATTCTTAATATGGTTTTATAAAAACAATTTGTGTGTCCGTATACGAATATTTTCAAAACAGTTTTGTTTTAAGAGAAAGGTAAATGCATGTTGCTGTAAGTGCAATAAAGACAATGAGATTATTTGTATATTTTACACTCTAATTATAGGTGGTTTTACACAACTAGAAAGTTGTTCTTTAGTTTGACATGCAGCACAAAACAGTAACTATCACGCGTAAATCAGTGCCTTAAAAACGCTACAGAGCTGGTAAGTGTGGTGTTAACCCTTTTATTTATTTACAGATTTTAATTACAGTTATAAAACACAAGCATTAAGTTTCTTTTAAAAATATTAAGGCGTACAACATTCTTAGCGGACGGATGGATATTATTTCAATGCAGGTAAACTATGTTTTTAATATGCGTTTTAGAAAACACAAACTGTTAATGTATTTAATCAAACTTAATAAAAAAAATTGTTTCATTAGGAGTGTCAGTAATTTTTATAGTTCACTGAGGATTTTTTTAATTATGACCATAAAAATAAGTGTTCTATAATTAAATTTTACTGTCATTCAAATTCCCCAAGTATGATTAATCCTAATACAACTGCTATTTTGCATCATTATTAGAAACGTTTTCTCCAATAGCATTTAACCCTTTTAAAGCAATAGACTAAATAATAATCTTTATACAATTTCTAACATTGTATGCGTGTGCAACCTCCAGGGTTACAACCAAAAGGACCTTAATACTATCAGAAATAACCCTAAGACTTATCCTCAGCTCTACATACAGCCCCACCTCTAAATACAGTTCTAAACCCTAGCTCCACCACCAAGGCCTGACTTCAACCCTAGCTCCACCACCAAGACCAAACTCTAAGACTTATCCTTAGACCAGCCCTAAGTTCCAGCCCTAGCTCTACATACAGCCCCCACCCCTAAAATACAAGCCAAGACCAGGACCAGCCCCTCACGTTAGCAAAAGTCCTGGCTGTCAAAAGGTCCTTAATACAGCCATAAGGTTTAACCAAAAGAAATAATAAAATAAGGGTAATACGGTCCTTCATGTAAGCGAGTAAAATAATTAGGGTTGAAATACGGTCTCACACGTGGATGTGCAAAAATAGGGGTGAAAATACATGTCCTACACGTAAGCGAGTAAAAATAATTAGGGTTGAAAACACAGTGTCGCTCGTGGATGTGTAAAAATAAGGGTGGAAAATCGTGTCTCACTCGTACACGTATAAAAATAATTAGGGATAAAATTTCCAGCAGGGGTTGAAAATACGGTCGCACACGTGGATGTGCAAAATAGGGATGAAAAAACACGTCCTACACGTAAGCGAGTAAAAATAAGGGTGGAAAATCCGGTCTCACACGAGGTATATAAAAATAAGGGTTGAAAATGCTGTCTCGCACGTAAGCGTGTAAAATAAGGTGGAAAACCGGTCCCCACGTGGGCGGTCTTGTGACGTCAAAATCCAAAATGGCGGAAGGTGCCTCAGTACTACTGTCGGTTTAGTTATTACGCAGTGTCGCTACTTAATGAATTGTTGCCTTATCTAAATCACTCTTTCACTGCTTTTAAAGACTTGGTATTTAAAAATCTTAAATGATACAGTTTACTAGTTACGTCCTTGTTGCACAAATAAGTAATCGCTATTATTCTTGTATCTATTTCTTATTATTTATTACTTTGTGCTTTGCAATACCATGTCTTATGTTATACTTTCACTTTAATTTTCTTAATTTGATTTAGTTTTAGTAGTTTTGAATGTAATATCAAATGTATAGGGTAAGGATGTTATGATTTGTGTTTGTGAGAATACTAGATTTTGTTTTTGTTACTGTGCAAGATAGTGTACACTGTTTAATGTAATTGGGAAGGGTGAAAGATCGCCTTATAGGCGAACCTCAACCTTTGTAATGCGCTCAATAGGCATAACTGCCGATACTGGTCAGACACTAATCCAAGGATATTTCGTGAGGTACACACTCAGCATCCTGAGAAGTTGAACATATGCGCAGGAGTTTTCGGGTACCATACTGTCGGGCCATTCTCTTTGCCAGGAAACTTATCTGGCGAAATGTACCTGAATTTGTTAGAAAACACAATTTACCAGCCTTAACGACAGTAATCGAGCAAAATGATCAGTACTGTGCTGACAAATTATGCTACCAACAAGACGGTGCTCCACCGAATTATGCTATGCCCGTAAGACAGTTGCTGGATACCACTTTTCATCGCCAATGGATTAGAAGAAGGGACCCATTGAGTGGCCTGCACGTTCTCCGGATTTGTCACCGTAAGACTTCTTTCTCTGGGGATATCTCAAATCAAAGATGTATACTACACCGCCTAACTCGTTAGAAAACCTGCGTCAAATGATTGTACACCAGTGTGGTAAAATTACACTCAATTTCTACAAAATGTTAGGAATCACTTTGAAACATGCTTATATTACTGCATGGAAGTTAACGGTGAACATTTGCAACATTTGGTAACTTAGAACTTTAATTATTTTAAGTTTGTTTAAACTTTATGGTGTTTATAGTTCTTATTTTGTTAACTAAACAACTTTGAATAAATGGATTATTAAAAACAATAAAAGCTTTTTGACAGTTGTCAAATATCAAAATGACACAAGTAAATAGGTTACAATAAGAAAATGAAAATCGTATCACTCAACTCAAACCTGTCAAATTGACGAATTTTACAGTAATTCATAAATTTTAACGGCCCACCATTTTAATTGACTCAACCAAATAACTTGAAATTTTGCATTTGAAGAGACCTTGACGAGGCCTTCAAAATGAGATCAGTCGACCCCTCTTTCTGTTTAAAATTTATGGTCGAAGCTTAGGGGTTGACGATGAGGAGTTAAATTTGCCCAAAATTTGTTCCCCTAAAACTAAAATAGAAACCTAAAACATGTGTATGAGAATCATATAAGTCCCACCATAAGCATGAAATTATTTCGGGACATGCGTTTAAAATGATGGGTAGATCCGTTTAGTTTCATGGTCATAAACAAGGATGCTGAAGTTAATAATGGTCGCTATAGGAAAAGATTTGATGAATATATAATACTTTAAACTGCTTACAGTAGTTTAGTAGGTACTGATCTGTTTAGATATTAACAACTATCTGTTTGTGTAAACAGCTATCTGTTCGAGGTAAACCGGTATCTGTTCAGCAAACCCGCTTACTACAATGGATAACAAGGAAATGATATTAAAGAAAAAAATTATTCAGGCTCGTAAAGTAATACAGCAGAAGTATAAAAGTATTAAAACTGCTCGCATTGATAGTGAAAGAACACTTGGAAGTACTTATAAACCCCTAATAGGACCTCTAACTGAAATAGTAGATAAAATCAATCCAGATGAAAAACACCTAAAAAGCAGCCCATTGGTGCTAAACCCAAAAAACCACCCCTATTAATATTTCCGAGAAAGAGCGCTACTATCCCCACTAGTCCGCTAGCTCAAGTTCAACGGACTCCAGACTTCACTCCATTACGTGATTCAAGAAAGGGTGCTACTAGCCCACTAGCTCAGCTTCCGTTTTTTCATACAAATCGTCTTCCAGGTCTTCGTACACCATCATTCTTAGATACATCTGTTGTAGGAGATGTTAATATTGAGGAAGAAGAAGAAGAACCTCTTAGTGTCACAGATGATTCTACTACCCGTAATGAACCCATCTCAGAAGAATTTCTCGACCAGTATTATGAATTATCTTGTATATACGTTGAACGTATTATGAGGGATCCTGAAGGTGTTATTGATCATGCTTATGGAGTCCACTATGATACGAAAACTGACAAATGGACAATTGGTAATACTCCGTTACAATTAAAGGAAACGATATAATTATTAAAGTTATAATGTATAATGTATAAAGGACTCCAGGTTTATATGATCTGCTTATTATGAATTAACCAAATTCAAATCTAGTAAATTCAAAGACAGAAAAGATTATAGAAGTATTTTAGAACCTACTAATGTTGTAAGGCGAGATATACGCAAATAATCAAACCCTTGCTATCATCATCATCATCCACGACCAAGGGAGTTGGAGCTATGTTTTAAGGAATTAACAAACAGGCCGATTGAATATAAATATTGTACATGAACTAATTCGTGATCTATAGGTATTGTGGGCAGAAAAATTGGCAGTGAATACAGGTGTCGCGAATGACAATATCAATTGTAGAAGAACTGTATGAGGATGGGTACATTGAAAACCAAAGAGCCGTTTTTAAACAGTATAAATAAGAATGCATTGATGTCGACATATCATAACTAAAATAACCCTTGACAAATTTGGACGTTCACATGTCCAGTATCATTTCACGAAATTAACCCCTCAGTTTAAACTGATTGATGTTAATCAATTTGATGTCGAGAATAGAGACTCAGCAATGTTGCCAGCCCCATAGATCCTCAAGATGTCATCACTAAGCAATACTATTTATCAACAAAATTCAATTTGGATGGAAACCGTTTGACACAGTCGGTGGACCCGGAAGAAGATGGTGATGCTATAAGTAAAGGATATCTTGATTTTGTCTACAAGCAGCTCAGAAAGCTTTTAAAGGAAGCTCTAACGCTTATCTGGTGTTGGAACAAAAACTATATCGACTTAAAGAAATTGTGGATAAATTAGTGCCATGTCCAAATCTCGTCAACGAATTGCATAAACCTTCACGAAAACATTTTAAACGAAGGCGCACAATAATTAGAGGTTTGATGACCTTTGGCAAGCAAATTTGGCTGGATTTGACACATATACCAAACAAAATAAGGGCTATAAATATATATTAGTAGTTATCGACTGTTTTTCGAAATACTTATGGACTAAAGGGTTAGAAACGAAAACATGCCAAGAAGTTACCAAAGCCATGCAAACAATCTTCAAAAAGGACGGAAACCTACCTATTTGCAGACAGATGCAGGAAAAGAATTCTACAATGAGCATTTTACTAAACTAATGCATTGTTATGGAGTCAATCATTACTCCACCTATAGCACAAAGAAGGCTGCAATTGCGGAACGTGTTATCAGAACCATTAAGGGTGCTCTATATAAGTCTTTCAGCCTACAAGGTAAATACAAATGGATTGAAACAATTGATACCATAACCATGTATTATAACAATCGTAAGCATAGAACTATCGAAATGAAGCCCAAAGACGTTGGTAATCATACAAAGCTAGAGGCTTACACTAACATAAAAATATTTGATAGGAATCGATATTTTGTGGGTGGGCATAGTACAAATCAGTAAATTTAAAAATATTTTCGCCAAAGGATACACACCCAATTGGTCTAGTGAACTATTTAAGGTTGTGAAAGTACGCATTACTAACCCCACTACGTACATGAAGGGAAAGCCTGTACTGGGAGGGTTTTATGAACACGAATTACAAAAAACAAAGTATCGCGATGTATATCTATCAGAAAAAGTGTTTCGCTCCAAGAATAATAAGTTATTCGTAAAGTGGTAGGGATTGGATGAAAGATCATGGATCAATAAGGATGATATTATTTTATAACATTTAACCTGTACTTTGTGAAACAAATTACTTATATTAGTTATATAGTTTGTAGAAAAGGATGTAGCTCTTAGATGAAATAAAACACACAATAAAATAATAGTATTTTATTTTTTAAACATTACATTTATTTTTAAAATTCCATTATCTTATAAAGTGAACCTAAAGTACTTCTATAATCACTTAAATTACTGGATGGCCATATCCCCGAATCTGGCCCACACCTCCATCCCAAGCAGGAATTTGAATTTGTTTCACCTTTATTGATGTTGTCTGGTATCCAGTAATAAATTTTGCGGTGCTAATAGTTTTCCCACGGTTGAAACTTATAGTTGATATTTTGTTCTAATAATATTTCAATCAAAATATCGAGGTGCTTGTAGTTAGCATAATGTGCCGCTTTCTCAATACATTAAGTTATTATAAATAAAGTGTCCTTGTAAGCAATATTTTCTAACGTAGATTTAACATTTGTTGAACCATGAACCCTTAATAAATTGAATAGTTACATTTTAAGCGGTATGTCACCAAGTACATTAATATCGTCTAAGATCCTATCTACTTTATCAAAAGTCAATGAGTTGTAGCCTTTATCGGTACACAATTTCATAAAACTTCTAATGGTATCGTCTAATTTAATTTTTTTATCAAATAATGTCTTAATAACTTTATTTGTACACTTTGAGTTTATAACACACCAGGAAAAACACTCATCACGAATAACAATATATTGTAATATATTCAGTACAAATAAATAGCTTTCGGGGGAGGACTTCCCCATCAAAGAACGCTTCAGGTATTTTCTGTAGATTTTATCACTACTGTGCCATAGCTCTTCCTGCAATTTGTCTTCAAGACTGTTCATAATGATAAAATTGTTTTCTGAAACAGAAGACAAATAAAATGCTATGTAAAGTTAAATCCCCAAGGTCTAGCATCAGGTGAAATTGAAATTTACTAATCGTTTATCATCATAAGGATTAAGTACTACTTTATTTTGTTTGATTGTAAACACATCATGTTTCTTTGATCTTGTCACATACTGATAACGCCTTATTACGTCACCATCAAACAAAACATGTTTATAATCATTTATCGTAATCTTTTGATGCTTGCGCGGTAGAACATTTTGATTTTTTACATCAACCATATAAGCATACATTTTTGCACGAAGCCCTACAAATTCCAATATAATCGCGCCATGATTTTCATCTTTCATTAAGCCAGGGACTTTTTATTTACTACTAGAATTTCAAAGATATTGTTGGGGCTATAATCAGTTGTATCAAATTTATCAATGCCCTCTTTAATGCATTCATAGATATCGGGAACTGAAAAGGCGTATATGAGGCTATCCGTATCTATGTACAAGAGCTTAGCATTATTATTAAACTTGGGTAGCGTGTAACCGTAATAAAAATTGTATACAAAAGGTTTTGAAACGTCTAAAACACTGAATCCTGCATATATAGGTTTATTGAAATATACCTCTAGCTTATTCATTTGAATGATAAGCATATCATTATCAAATATTGTACAACTATAAAATTTGGTTTTGATATGTGAGCACGAGCACCATAGCGACCCTCCCATTTCGTTACTGAACGCATAATATCCTTATGTTTACGTACATTTTCCATCAGCTTCCCAAAAACGCTATTAATCATTAATTTATAAAATTCTTATCAAATTTAAAACGTAATATACGGTATACTTTCACCAACTTTAATCCATACTTTAAATATACTTTCAAATTTCAGTAATCTATTACACAATTATGTTTAGGATACAATGTAAGCAATAATTTTTTCATTTTGGAATCAGACACGGGTGGTACCATATGTTCGGGTACCAATAGTAGATCACTGTGACTCTCATGTAATTCTATGGGATAGTCTAAATCACACTCGACTATATAGCCAATTTCCGAATAATCGGGATGATTTATTAAATCTAAAGTTTCAAAATTATCAACAAAAGAAAAAGCTGACATGGTGGCTCCATATAAATTATTTACGTCGTAGTACATCAAATACACACTTTTGGAAGTAGGATCAAATTTTCCCCCATGTACTTATTGTTAGCTTTAGCATATCGATTAGAACATTGAGCCACACCACCTCTAATTTCTCTCTCAATAAACAGTATTATTTTTGTATTAATATCACCCGCAGTTTGATAATTAGCAGAAAGTACTAAAAATTTATGGGTTCTCTCGCATTATTTTGTTTTCACTCAATACAAATGGTAATATAACTTTCCCTGAATGCAAATAAATTAATGGAGAGGTTGTTTAATTGTTCAAATTTTTACATCATCTGGTTTAATGGGAAGGAATTGAATCATAATTCAAAACATCCTTAAAATGAGGATAACTGTAAACTCTATCTGAATGATGTTGCACGGGATATAGTGCCGATACAACGGCCCACAGGAAGCAATACTCATCGTCATTTTTAACATTCACTACCGCATGCTTTACTGCTATAAATTAGGGAACTTTAACGTAAGTTGAAAGGCCATTTCTGAATGGACATAGCTATTAGTATTCACCTTTAAATGTAATATTTCATGTAATGCCCAACCCGAATCCCTTTGGGAAAACTCCTCTAATTTTTTCTATAATTATAATATGGTATAATAAACGTTTTTATTATACCACTTACGTAAATTGGTCGCAATATTGATGGCATAATTTTTTATGGCAAATGTCTTCAACTCGATAACGTGATTTTGAGGATGGACAAAATTGCAGACTAAAAGGAAATTCACTTTTAGCATCGATTGCCTTAGCATTAATTTAACCTTTCGTGCAAAACTATTGTATGCATTTTGTAAAAAAATAAGAGGGTCCTTGGTGTTTGCAATATTGACTATAATTCCTCTAAGTAACCTACCATTAAAACATAATTCTAGAGAGTACCAACTTAATTTGCTTGTACGTTTTTTAGTGACATTGACAATTCCACTACCTGTTTTTTCTGAAGCGTTCTTTAACTGTTTAACTCTTATAAGATAACACTTTAGCAATGATAAATTACTTTCGAGTTTAAGCAAATTTTCGCACGTCTCTAAATGAATTTTATTTTATATTATATCTTGCAATAGCTTAATATTAGCATTAGCTTCAAAACGATATCCAACAATGTAAAAATAGAAGCACACACAACCGATTATGCAGTAATGGACTTGTAGCAAATATTTTATTTAATATAACTGATATGTAAAAAATAATAATTTACGTAACTATAGAAGTACTTTAGGTTTACAATTACAATTCTAGCTACGAGTGGAATGTACTGACTGGTATAAAACTGCTCTTTATCTGTTTATATAGTTATATAAACCGATATTCAAGGTCAAATGTTGCAAACTGGTTATAACTTGTCGCAAGAGCTTCAGTTTAGAAGTATGCATACACCGCACTTTCTTTACAGTTCGTTGAACTAACCAACCACTTCCATTTGTTAGCAATTTTGTTAACGTCAACAGATCTACAAGTATATAATGTTTTAATTGAGTACTCATTCATTCATTACCTACTATTAGTCATGGCTTCGGCAAACAAAAAATCAGGACTGTCACTAAAAAAAGAAAAACCATGCATATTGAATGATGTTTTAGTGCGAGAACCAACGAAGGGTACTGAACCAATCCAGGCACCCTTCTAAAAGCCCATTCCAATAATTTCAATTATGGATAACGAAGTAGAGGATGATTTTTCGAGGTATTTTGAAAAGTAGGTATAGTTTTATTTCATTAAAATTATTGTTTTCCTTGATTAATTCACAGAGTATTTAGTACAACCACATTTATTTATCGTTTCAGCATAACACCAGCAACTGCAGTGATGACATCACCGCAACCGCTGCATAACGTCCAATGCGGAGGTAAAAATTTATCGTTAATAGAGAGTACTTTACTCAGAGCGAAAAGCAGGACCCACCACCAACCCTGCAGGCGTTTAAGAAAAAAAGTGTTGCCTGGTTACGCAAAATTTACGACTATATTAATAGTGAGGTGATGGGAATGGAGCGAATCGAAAGACTTACCGAAGAACTGGCTAAGGCAAATCAGGAGTTAGAATATGTGCGTGGTAATATTAAAAACACGGAAAGCATTTTGCGTACGTTGGAGGGAATTGATATGTGATGGGTGTGTTATCTGTATGTAAGTTAGTAATTAGGTTTTCTTTTCATTAGTAGTAATTTTTTTAGAATGTGATTTATTTTTTGTCGGTAGTAATTTAGGATGTAATAATAATAATAATTTTTGTTTAGTTTTAGTTTTTGTAGAGTAGGGAACTTGAGTGTAATTATAATTACTTTTTTTACATATTATACATTTAAATAAAAAGTTTACCTAGCAGTCGTAGTAGTCGTATTTAATAAAATTAATAGTAATTTTTAATTACATATTTACTTTTGAACTTATGCATTCATAACAAAACTTATAATAAGTTAAGGAAATAATTGAATCCTTAAGTAAGTGTTGAATACAAAATGTTAATTTTAAATAACTTCATAATTATATAAACTGACAACTTAAAAATACAATAAAAAGGTTATAAAAAATACCATGCATATAAAGAAAGTGTGAAAATATAATACAGTTAGAAGTGAAAAAAGCTTGCGTTAAATAAAGGTCAAAAAAGTTCTCAAAAGCATGTAAATCTGAAAACTTTATGCCATGTATTTATGCAATACAAATGACACAATTGCATTCATACATTTGCAAATCCCGTTTCAAAATTGTAATGTGAATTGGTGACTAAGATAAAAATAGAATGTTCGTATTCACACCTGCGTAAAATACTTTCAAAGCAAAATAACTGCGTTCATTATCCTACAATTCTTGAAGCAGTAATATCTACGCTCCATCGAAAATTGTAAATTTGGAGTCCTAATCAAAATAAATTAAAAAACAAGTAATGTTTTAAGCACTGTTATTTGTTTCAAAATTGAATTGGTTAATTTAAAGAGCATTTCGATACATGAAATAAATAAATTGCATGCATGTTTCTTCTGAGCTTATGTAAGTACAAAAAGTTGTGTTTTAAATGCTCTTTGTTGTTTCAAAATGAAATTGGTTAACTTAAGAGTCATTTCTGCATTTTTTAATTAATTTATACATGAAATGATAAATTGACACATATAAAACACAACTGCGTTGAAAAAAAAAATTTTTTTTCTGAGAATTAGGTGCAAATTTTAAATTTTCAGGAGCGCATCTTTTCTAGGACTTTATTTATGCCCTCCCCGCATTCCCACCTAAAGCCTGTGGAAGAGGAAGTCCACATTGAGTCGTCTTTTATCTCTTTCCAAAGATATGCACATACATCTTTACTTACATCACACACCTTCAAACATACATCACTTTTATGGCTCAAGTACACGTCTATCGTTGTTTACACAACAATAATTGCAATTATACATTCCATTCTAGAACAATACTTGTATTTCAAGTTAAATATAATATTACAGGTCATACTAATAATACTATATGGGTGCATTTTGCAATTGCATGCTTTTTACTCATTACGAGTACAATCCATTTAAAATGAGTTGTAATTGCGTACATAAATGTAAAATGTCCGAAGATGCATTGTGAAAGTTAGTATTACTTTATTTCATAAAAAAATCGTTAGAGTCTATTTTAAAAAAAACATATTACAAACACTTTACAAATATGTTAAACTTTTGTTATACTATATCATATTTCATACTAATGCTCAATTAATTTGGAAAATAAAAAATAAAATAAAAATGTACGTTTTATATCGAATAGTGATAGTAATATTTCACAGTTAAAGAAGGCCTTAAAGTTTTTCCACATTTTTTTTTAGAAAATTTGGAACTGCTATCTTTTGCGCTGTCGTTTGTTTAGTCTACACGCAAAAATTTGAATTTTTGGGTAAAGGACTAGCGCGTTATGATTTATTAAAATATGCTAGTATCAACGTTTATGTACATATAAACCACAAATGTGCTATTAACAAATTAAAATTTTTTTTCACATTTTTTTAGTTTTGAGAAAATTTGGAACTGCTATCTTTTGCGCTGTTATTTGTTTAGTCTACATGCAAAAAATTGGAATTTTTGGGTAAAGGACTAGCGCGTTATGATTTATTAATATATGCAAGTATCAACGTTTATTTACATATAAACCACAAATGTGCTATTAACAAGTTCAAAGTTTTTTTACATTTTTTTAGTTTTGAGAAAATTTGGAACTGCTATCTTTTGCGCTGTTATTTGTTTAGTCTACATGCAAAAAATGGAAATTTGTGACTAAAGGACTAGCTCGTTATGATTTATTAATATATGTAGGTATCAACGTTTATGTACTACTTTCACAAGACTATTTGTTTTGAAATTTTTTAAATTCCGAATTTATTTAACTGCTATCCTTTGCGCTGTTATTTGTTTAGTCTATATACAAAAATTCAGAATTTTTGACTTAACGATTAAACTGCTATGATAAAAAGAGTATATTTATTTATTTTAAAACATTTCACACACATAAAATTTTTGTTTACTTCAACATTTCATACAATAGCTAAGATAATGTTATTCACCTTTTCTTTGTAATAGTTTTATGTGATAATTATAAGGTTACAATGTCATTTCTTCCTACATAATTTGTATAATTTAATAAATCATGATAAGAAACTCGTTTTATATGAAAATTCAATTAAACCATACGGAAACTTCTTTTAAAGGGTCTTTCGTTTGCAATTCACTTTTTCTTAATTAATTTTCTTCTTATATGCCTACACACACTTTATTTTTTTTCAAATGAATACTGTTAAAGTGCCTTTTCTTTATGCAATATAACATGCACTACTGTAATTACTTATTTACTTTTTAAAGCGTCTTTCATTCAAATTACAACGCACCTTTATTTAATACTTTTCATGGCACATTCACTCGAAGTTGATTCTTTTTTTTTTCAGCTCATACAGCTCTAAATCTATCCTCAATTCTTTTACTTTCTTGATTAACACCTGGAGTCTTTTCTTTCTCTCATCAATACTTAATAATTGTTTCTTTCTTTCTCTTCTTATCATTCTCATTACTTTCACTATTGCTAGCAATAAAAAGTTTACTGAATCATGCAATCCCGGAGAAGCCTTTTTATTATAAACATGCATCCTTTCAAAACTGCTAACCTGCTCAAAAAATTTTTTAGATTTTTAAGAATGATTACCTTGCAACTTCTATTTGTATCTTTGACCTTGACCAGCTTCAAAAATTTCTATTTCCCGCCAAAAAGTTTGACCCTGAAAATTCTATTCTCAAATTTTCTATTTTTTAGCTTTTCACCTTAACCATTTTATATTTCTAAGAAATGTAATATGACACCACCGTAGGTCACTAATCTTTGACCTTGAAGACTCTATTTTTAGACTTCTAAGGATTGTAATATGATGATGACATTGCAATTTCTAGTTTTAGCTTCTGAACTTGACACACAAATTCCCCGCCAAAACGTTTGACTGCAGAGTGACCTTGTAATATGATGAGTATAGTGACATTGCAATTTTTATTTTTAGCGAGCTCCTAAAATTTAAATTTCCCACCCAAAGGTTTGACCTTGAGATGCAAAAGCTTACATTTCTCACACCATAAGGCATAATTAACACGTTTTTGAAAGACTGTGCCACATAACTTTTAATGTATTTGTGTATGAAAAGGGTGGTATTTGTGTTTCTTTAAGATGCTCCACACAGTAGGCTGACTAATTCCTGTTTCTCTTGCAATAGTATTTTGGTTGTCAACAACGGAACCCAATACCAAAAACTCATTATCATCATCATTTGTAAAAGGCTTCACTTTTAGTTGTTTTAGGTTAGCTACACCTGCTGTATCACGAAATGTTTGAAGTAACCATTCAAAAACCTTTTTATCGGGATATACCCGCTCTTGAAGCAAGTAAACAATTTTCGTAGCATCCACCAATGGTTAAAATCATATCAATTCTTTCTTATTGTGAATAAACCATTATTAAATTGAAAATATTCCAACAACTTTCAACAAACTCGGGAAAAATAACAATAAACATGACAAAAGTTACGCCCAATGTCAGAATTTTGACATTGACAAATGCGTTACCGGCAATTTCATAGCACACCACAAAACTTACAAGATTAGTCACATTAATATTATTTGTTAACATGTATATTACAAATATCTGAAATCTATCATGTACATATAAGATTGCTACCGAGCTTTCAACTTATTATTAAAGAAAAATACTACTACGTTAGCAAAAAGACAGTAAGTAGGCATTTTGGGAGGATATTTTAATCAACAAATGATACAAGCACATACAAATTCCAAAAATTATTAAATAAGATGAAAATTTGGAGGTTTACGTATAGGAAAGCCTTATAGAAGTTGAAAGGTAATTAAGTAAGCTAAACGATACGCGTATAAAATACTGGGTGTTCCATTTAAAACAAGCCGGATATTTCAGTATGAATGTTCTACTGATTTAACTGAAAAAAATGAATAAAGAGGTGTTTACTGTTCGGTCATTAAATAGATTAAAGGAACAGTATTTTACTTACACCTAAGAGTAAATTTGTTGGAGTTAATTTTATTAAGAGATATTTAATTTTTCCTAAAACCCTACATTATCAGAAAACTTTATATAACTTGTGGTTGTGCAAATAAACGTATCGTTAAATATTCGGCTAGTAAACAATATAAATAATCGTTATTGTCTTGGATTTAAACGGCGTATCTTAACCCGCTAAATATTACTGGGTAACTGATTAATTAAAGGATTATATTCAAACGTAAGTAGGTATTTTAATGTAAATTAAACTTGCAGCAAACAATTCAACAAGCCTACGTAACCTATTAAAATTTAATTACGCAAGCACTCTCATTAAGTTCAAATCTATTAAAATAAAAGGAGTCCGCTTCAGACAATACCGTGCCCCTCCTCATTGCTAGTATAATTTGTCATTGTTGACTGTTTATTAATATTTGTGTGGAGGAAATCATACGTGGGCTGACGTGGCACGATAGACCTCCGTTAATTCGTTATGAACAAGACGGGGTTTACAGACACGGGTGACATTAAAACACCTCAAATTCTATCTTTACTGTTAAACGAACTCGTTCTTATTGTTTTGTATAGATGAAGGTATAAGCTGAGAAAGGGTACTGTATTTTCTAACGCAGGCTTTGTTTTAGTGATGTTTTTCTAGGTGTCCTTAATTCAGCCAGCTTATTTAGAATTGTTTGTCTACGAACTGATTTTTCGTTATATATGCAATTTATTGTAATTGTACGTATGTATTCTTGTGCTTTTATTATGTGTATGTGTAAATTCCTTGTCTATTTTTTGTTCTTGTCTAAGTGTAGTTAAACTGCATTGCAGTTACCTTATTTTACCTGACTAATTTTACTGTTTGTTATATTTTATATATACCGTAATCTGCATTATTATTTTCTTGTTTTCTTATTTACTTGAAGACCGGCATGATTGGTTGTATAGGGCCACATGCTTGTTGTTGTTAATGGTGTTTTGTTATACATTGAACCCTTTCTTTATTATTTTTGTTGTTGTGTGATTTATTAATATGCTTGTGCAATTACTTAGTTATTAATAAGCTGGGTTTTCTCGGTGGTTCTTTCCCAATTTAGCACGTTAACGGATTAAACCAACATTGCGCAAAGTTCGTTAATTCTAATTTGAGTAGTTTCATTGTTTTCCTGTCCCACATGATGCAACACTTAACCTCATCAAATTCTATCTTATTCACATAACGGGGTGTAGCTTATCACTAGACGACCAATCCTTTTGACCAGATTCGAGAGTAATCATATATCATACTTGTAAATAAATTCTAATGTTTTAATTATTGCCAGGAAAGTCAATGTAAGGCAAGCAATTAATTTGAGTAATGGTAGCATTATTGCCAGTAAAGTCAAGATACTTCCCTTAGTGTTTGTTTTGTTCTTCAATTTGCTATTGTGAATAAGTTCAAATTAGACTTTTATGGTACCTTGGGATACTACAATATAGTGAGAAGTACATTTTTATTACACAATGAAAACACTTTTATGAAATGGTAGTAGTAGTAGTTTACTTACCATTTCAACAAATATTGTTAATTGTGAAATATCGACTCAAAGTTCAAAGCTCATTAATTAATTAGTATATGAGCATAACTATGCATTGAAAATAATTTACTAACATAAAAAAATAAAAATTAAACGTAAATTCATAATTAAATTAAATATTAACACAATTGTATTTAAATATTGTTTCACGCTTATCAAACACAGGAGAAACATTAGTTGTGTTAACTACTCACGTATTTTAATTAATAGTTTTGATGGCTACAAAGTTTTTTTTAAGAATAAATTACATATTTGCATATTTTAAATACTATCTTTTTGTATTTATATGTATCTGTTGTACAAATCTAAATGTTTCTATAACACAATTTGTTTCAAAATCTGACAAATCTCAAAGATTGTATTACTACACTGACGGAGATAACTGTAAGTGTTATCGAAACGGTTAGGTTTGTATAACATATACAACTCGGTGAATGCTTGTGCATTACAGGACTTTCTTGTAATATACTATAAAATATGTGGTATTTTAATATCCTTGAACTATCCAGCTTTTTTAAAAATATTTAATGAAAACCAAAAACTGACCCCCCCTCTATCCGAGACATCTAGATATCATGGCCGTTCTTGGCGAAACTTGGCCAAAAGTTGTAAAATGAGCTAATAAGTCGATTTAGCGATGGCAGTCGATTACATAACCACAGATGTATACACACTACAGATAGCTCATCACATGTTAAAAAGTGACTATAGTGCTTTGGATTTAAGCGCCTGGCGAGTTAAATCCAAAGCAAACATACACCAACAATATCACCATTTTAAATACAGATGTCCGCTTGAAACTTAAAATATATCGACTTACAGAAATCTATAACGACTTACGCACTTACTACGCGTACGGTTAAAATATCTAGTTTCCTCTGTTTATTGTTGAAACACTGTCCCTTAATATAATATTAACAATGTCACGCATAGTTATAAAAATATTTGTTTGTGGCTCTTTGGTTGAAGTGTCTAGAGATTGCAAGTGTAGAATTATTAAATTTACCGCCAGTCGATATACAGGATTTGAGTTCTTCCATGTTATTTAATATTAGAAGCACAAAAAATAACCTTAATTCTTATATCTGTGATTCAATGTAAAAATTCTCGGAAAGTACAGGTCGTAGGTTCAAATCCTACTAGAGGTAAACTTTTTATTTATGTATTTAATAAAATTAATAATAATTGTTAAGTAATTCAACAGATTTTGTTCAAATGTGCAGAAAATAAAGAGGTGTTTTGTTTAAATGAATGAAAACGTATAAAAAGGTAATTTTATGTCATTATTTTTCAAAAATTATTTTTGGCATGTAGGCGCATCGAGACATCGAGTAACGATTTATCATATCCTCACGGGTTAATTATGACAAATAAGGAATCAGTTATCCATTTTCGTTAATTGTAAGCGTCTATTTTCGTACGTACCGGCTGAGATCTTCCAGTGTCGGGTATTCGATTCCGAAATGTATGAGCATAAATGAGCGCGGTTATACAAGTGTCCGAAGTAGAGTGAAGACAAAAATACGGCCGCATATCCGTTGGACACCGGACTGATGTGGTGAGAGGCTAAAGAAAAGAATTGTTTTGTGTATGCGTAATGTCAGTTGTGTAAATGATACGCCACTGGATATATAATGAAGCCTTAGTTATCGTATGAAGGATTTTCGTGTTGAAAGCATTAAACTTGGTTGAGAAGTAATCTTTTGAGTAAATTTTTATTGACACGACTAGTGTAGTGTACTAGTAAAGGTACTGGTCTTTTTGCTTCTGTATAAGTAAGTTTGTGGTATATTGATATTTTATTAATGTACAGTAAGGTATATGGATGCATATTTTTGTTTGTAGAAATTTTTGTGATGTTGTGCAATATTGGTAAAGTGAATGCCTATGTGCACGTAAAGGGACATTAGAATGGGATGATTTCGCAAAAATGATGCGGAAATAAAATCCGCGCACACGTAAGATTTGTATGAAAAGTTGAGATATAATTTGGTGACTATACTGAATGAATATGGTGAGGATAGACGATTTCTTCGAGGAAATTTTATAAATTTTCACGTAAAATAAAGATGGCGGCGAGTGTTGTATAAGGGTAGCATGATTGAGTCCATGTTGGACATTGTGACGCGATGTGGATAGCCGAGCGCGTGGGGTGAATACGTCTCGCGTTTGTGCTTAGCGCATCTAAGAATTTTTAATAGGATTACCTGAAGCAGATCATATGGACTACAATTACAGCACCGAAAAAGGGTTAATTAATGTGATAAGTAAGGATTAGAATTAAGAATTTTATTGAACCAAGACAAGTACGATTATCTTTTAAGTATACCATTTTTCCTTCTTTCCTGTTATTGTTGCTTTAATTACGGTTGATTCATTAAAAAGATAATTGAACTTTAATTATTTTGTTGTTTATAGTTTTAAAAAAGGGGAAATTTTGATCGTAACGTATTTATGGGTGACTTTTGTTAACCACGCTATTGTATATAATTTACATGCAGAATTTGTCAATATACATCCACTGTTTATTTTGATTTGTCGTTTATTTGTGTCAACCGCCTAACTTGTTACACCTTCGGATAAGCGAAATTAGTCTTTACATATTTTCGAATTTAAGGATCGACTGGAAATTGTGTCATGAGCTAGATCGATCACAAAATTTCATTTTAGCTTTGACATATTAAAGCAGAACACTACTAACAAAGTACTTATTTTTCTTTTACTATTCAGCCTACATTGCCGTTTTGAAGTATTAATGTTTAAACATATTAATGAATGTCTAAATACGATTTTAAAGATAAAGTATTAATAAAATATAACAATTTTATTGATGATACTAATTCTAATTCACACTAATTCTAATTCTAATGTTGAATTATTCAGCAATTAAAGAATTTTTTTTTTGAGATAATCATTCTTTATTTAACCGATTTCGTTCACTTTGTTTCGAATTTTCTAAATTGGGGACATTTATTTAATTTAAAGTTTTATAACAGTTAGAAATATAAATCTATAGATATACGAGGGACATTTTAAAAACTAAATAAGTTAACGTTTTATTTTTATGAATTGGGGGTTCGATTTATACAGGGTGTGTTCAGTAAGTTATAACAACCCGTGTATCACTAAATTTTCTGAAGTTTTGAGTTGATTTGTTTGAAAGTGTGTTTGAGTTTGAGAAGATAGTGTATGAATTTACTGAGTAGACTGCAATCCTGTCTTCCACAGTAAGATAGGATTAATTTACCATCGCTCCTAAGACGATTCATTCTAGCAAAATTTAAGGTTGTGGTGGCGCCAAGAGACATTTTTCGCGGACTGAGCTGTATAAGTTGTGAATTTATGGTAAGTGTAAGGAGCTTGTTATTCAATCATTTTACTCCTCATCAAAATAATACAATTTATTTTTTTTCGATTATTTTTCAAACAGATGCGTATTTAAAATAATTGTAATAATGGTGAAAGTTTACATTTTCATACATAATTGCACTTCGTGGGTCTTGACCTGAAAATTCTTAGTCACAATACAAGGTTGTTTGTCAAAAGTAATGCTTGCCATGAACCAGACTGTGTATCGTCACTATCCAAGCTAACATTTGGGTTGGGGCTTTTAATCAAAACAACAAATATAGTCTATGGTTCAAAGTTGGTAAGGAGTCTTAGAGAGGAACTGTGTTACCCAGACCCAAATTGAATTAAAACAACGAGAATGTCCCACTGGTGACCAAAGCTACGGTTTCCTACGATAGCGGTACTGTAATAGAGCGGCCGTAACATGGCGGAAAGCGGCCAACGAATATTACAGCCGCTATAAGCGTTGGGTACAGATGTAAAGTTAACCCGACTGTTCGTAAATGATTTTTTTCGTGATCAGTAGCTGGAACCGCCTTAAAGTGCATCAAAAGTTTTAATTTGCTTTCGTTTTGACGTTTTTCGGTTGTATGCAAAAGTGCATTAAAAGTTTATACCTTTGTGGCTTGTAAAAGGAACAAAGTGCAAAACTAGTTACATATAAACACATAAGGTTAGATTAGGGGAAAATGGATGATTTCGACTTGGCGGTGATAGCATTTTTGTAAGCAGAGGAGTCTTCATCTGAAGAAGAAGCGAAAAGGTCGAAAGAATGTGAAATTTTAAAAACGCAACGTGAAGGAGTTTATGAGACTTTAATATGTCGTCACCTTCAAACCAATGATGTAAAATTTAGATAATATTTTCATTTGACACCAGTATTGTTTGATTATGTATTAAATAACATAAAAGACGATATTGCTTCAAAGCCATACAATAGAGATAAAAATCTAATTACTCCTGAGAAAAACTTTGTTTATTTTGATGGTGTGTATGTTAGTTTTATGTATGTTAGATTTTACAAATTGAAATAGTTCAAGCACTCTTCTGACACAGTTGGAAAAACCCAGGTACGCTAATGGTTGAAGTCGAGAAGGGTACTGATGACTCCGAGACCGTAGGTTGAGGATTACTTTAGAAACTGGAAGAAGCTTCATTTTGAGGGACCTAATTATTGATAACACTAGAACAAGCAGACGATGATCGGCTGCAGCCAGTGCAGTCCTGTTGCTGAACATACTTTAACTGCGCGTTTCCTACAATGGTCCCTAATTGTAATCTTAAATAGATTTGCTCCGCCGTAGGTAGTTTCTTGACAATTTTTGCTAGGAATCCAAAGAAAATATCTGTTTCTTTTTCTTCTTCGTTATTGCGCTTTTCAACAATTTTAATCGTTCCCAGAGTTTCCTGCATGTTTTAGCCTTTTTGGTGCCTTCGAATTCGCACGACTACTGTTGTTGTCGTTGTCTGTATTAGTAACTTCCGTTAACGGTGCGTCATCACTTTGAGAATCAAGGTTTCCCTGTGTGGTGTTTCCTAATTCGTCATTTAAAGTGGTTTCGATTACGTCAAATTCTTCACTATTTTGTTCAGAATTTCCTATATTGGTGATAGTGCTAAAACAAGATTTAGAAACTTCAGATAAGATAATATGGGGAAAAATTAAAAAAAAGTTACCTTCTTTTTAGAGATGTGTAACTATCTAAGAAGGATAGTTGTTCTGCTCACTTATTTGCAGCGTCCCCAGGAGCACATGTGTCTGGCTTTTCTTTGCATCTCAAGTAGTAATCCCGTACATACGCTCACCTTTTACTGCACTTGGTATCTGCAAAATATATGTGTTTAAATTTTTTTTGGAACTACAGCAAGATTACCTGGGGCCGTAGTTTGGGCCATACTATTTAGTAACTCGTATTAGTAAAGTTTAATAGAAAGCCAACAAACACATTTACGAAGTTAGACTAAAAAACTGCTTAAATTTGAATCAACTGCAGAAAAATAAACTGAGATTGATGTATTTTTTAGGTATATGGCGACGGAAGAATCTTTTAGATCCATGAATAAGCTTTGTAATAAGGCAGGTGACTACTAGCATAGTGCAAAGGTTACTTAATACAGTAATGCCTCCTCCAACAATGGAACATCTTATAACAAATGCTAATATGTCATTCTGGAAGTTTCAAAACTGTATGGGTGCCATAGATGGTAAGCACATAAGGATAAAGGCACCTAAAGATAGTGTATCAGCTTCTTTCAACTATAAAGAATTTTATTCCATTGTTATATTAGCACCTGTCGATGCCGATTTTAAACTTATAGCTGTAGATATTGGTTCTTATGGTCGAGAAGGAGACGCTGGAATTTGTTTGAAAAGTCAATTGGGGAAAAATTGAAAATAGTGAATTTAATGTACCACCTTTGCAAACACTTCCAGGAACTGATTCTCTCGTACCGCATGTCATCGCTTTTGCACCATACCCAAGAAGACAATCATTAATTGATAGCTCCAAGGGTATATTTAACTACAGACTATCCCAATCCAGACGAACGACTGAAAATACCTTTGAAGTACTCTGCGCTTATTTTAGAAACTTTTTTAACCGATTGCAGTTACACCGGAAACTACCGATGAGGTGGTTACATCAGCGTGTATTTTATATAACATTTTAAGAGATGCTAAAGTACTCGCTCCTAATGAAAAAAACATGGATGACCCCCATTTACCATTACTAACAAAAAATTTGTTACCATTGACGGGAAATATGGTTCGTGCTCGAAAGTCACCAACAGAAATTCGTGATACATTCAGAACTTATTTTAATGGCGTAGGTCATGAAGCATGACAAGATAATCCGCTTTTTCAACATTAATGTATCAATGTATGAATGTATATTTATAACAACAGCCGTACTTATTTAAAAAACACATACAAAATATAAAAATATTACATACCTGTTTTATTTTCTATAATGTATGCTATTTTCCTCCAGAGATTAAGATTCAATTGGGGTTTTCTGTAGTCCTTACATTTAGCATTATACAAAGGTTCATGATATTTCACAAAATTAATCAAAATTTCATCTTCCTCCAACGTCCAGACTGCGTTTTTGTTATTATTATTGGACATTATTTTTTAATTATTACCAAATTCACAAAAATAACAACAAATTTACTTCACCGCACCGGATAAAAAAAAGTTACACATACTCTCCCACCGCAATGATGGCCCCTTCCAAGGTTAACGCTGCCGCTTCATTGTGTAGCGTGCGTCGTTGCCTACCGTCTCCTAAAAATCCGGCCGCGTCATAAAATGAGGACGACGTGTTATAGCGGCCGCTCCATTACGGTACTGCTATCCTAGGAAACCGTAGTTTAATTAATAAGTTAGAGATTTTAGCAACAGAACTCAGCTCTGCCAGGAAACGCTACTCTGATGTCTTCAAAGATAGTGTCAGCATAACTCGATTAAGAGAATAAACACCGGAAAAAATGTAATCTAATTTATTAAAATAAAACACGTTAATAAGAGGTAGGTACTTTAAATATAAAAAATTGTGCACTACCTATTCAGACTGATAATACTAAAACAGTAGAACATAGTATAGCAGCTAATATCTATCGCTAGCACTACATTAAAAACGGAAGTAAAAATTGACGCACCTAATATGTATCAAATAGTAAAAAAATGAAACACATCATCGAAATCTCCAAAAGAAGAAAAAACCGAAAAAATAAGTTGCGTTATTTTGATGTTTTACCACTCCCTGAACCCGAAAACAGAATTTTAGAAAATTTTTCAGAATGTTTGTCTGTGTGTGTGCCTTTGGTCACTCGCCTGTCGATCTATACGGACGATTTTGATGAAATTTGGAATGAACGCCTACGACATTATTCAAAATTCTCTCCAAGCATTTTTTTTTTGTTTTTTATATTTTCTAAGCAACCAGTCACTCTTATGAATGCAACTAACCTGCTTCTTGTAAAGCTACTAGTATAGGAAATATGAATGTTCAAATATTTAATATTGATGTTGTTATAACTTTCTAACTATTTTGGTTACAAACTTGGGATTTTGGAAATAAGCTTTATTCTTTTGTGCTAACGAATTTATATTATCCTGATGAAAACACTACTTCCGGTTTTTTTTTTTAAATTGAAAGCATTCCTCGTTTTGCTGGTATAACATACACATATTCCTATTTTATTTGAAAGGGAGCGAAATTTGCTTTAAAATGATATGAAACAGTCCATAGTTATCTTAAAAGATAACCGAGATATTTACTTTTAACTTTCGACCTACATATACATATACCGGATGCCCACGAGATCACTTTCCGGCTGCAATTTTTTATTTATCTATTGATTTAAATGAAACTTGGCAGGGTTTTACTCTAACCAAATGTCATTTTAGGAATTTTTGACAAGCATTTCCGACTTCCGGTTTCACCGAAATGACCTTAACTTTTGATTTTAAATGACACCCCTGTATATTTTTGTTTTCGGATTCTGGAGGTCATTTTACGGCCGATTGCGTAATATTTAAATCGATTTTTTCCAAATGTAATTTTAAAATTGAATTTTATTTTCTCATTCAGAGTGCCATGACCATCTTAAAATCATTCTACATACATAACTCACTTCCAGAAAAATGCAAACTCACTTTTATCTTTGTTAACTTTTTACTAGAACGTTCTAAACTTTATTTTTGCCGCATTATGGGCGCGTCTGAGAGTTGTTTTTAAAGCAGCACAATTTTAATGCATTGCTTTGCGTATTTTCCCAATTTTTCAGACAACGATTGAACAAAATTTACTTTAAAACAAACAGAGTGTAATAATTTTAAACAGTATTAAAAATAATTATAAGTTTTGTTATGAACGAATAAGTTCAAAGGTAATTATGTAATTAAAAATTATTATTAATTTTATTAAATACATAAATAAAAGTTTACCTCGAGTAGGATTTGAACCTACGACCTGTACTTTGCTAGAGTACCGCGCTAACCAACTGCGCCACCAAGGTTCAAGCCCCAATCGATGTAAATTTTTCTTTATGTATGTAGAACTGATGTGAATTCTAAATATAATGAGAAATACAATCAAATTACTTATATTAATGGAATGTGAGCCAGCAATATCGCAAAGATTCAGACATACCAAAGCAACTTTACTAATGTTCAATTATTATAAGTTTTGTTATGAACGAATAAGTTCAAAGGTAATTATGTAATTAAAAATTATTATTAATTTTATTAAATACATAAATAAAACTTTACCTCGACCAGTATTTGAATCTACGACCTGTACTTTGCTAGAGTACCGCGCTAACCAACTGCGCCACCAAAGTTCAAGCCCCAATCGATGTAAATTTTGTCTTTATGTATGTAGAACTGATGTGAATTCTAAATATAATGAGAAATACAATCAAATTACTTATATTAATGGAATGTGAGCCAGCAATATCGCAAAGATTCAGACATACCAAAGCAACTTTACTAATGTTCAATTATTATAAGTTTTGTTATGAACGAATAAGTTCAAAGGTAATTATATAATTAAAATTATTATTAATTTTATTAAATACATAAATAAAAGTTTACCTCGAGTAGGATTTGAACCTACGACCTGTACTTTGCTAGAATACCGCGCTAACCAACTGCGCCACCAAGGTTCAAGCCCCAATCGATGTAAATTTTCAGTTCTACATACATAAAGACAAAATTTACATCGATTGGGGCTTGAACCTTGGTGGCGCAGTTGGTTAGCGCGGTACTCTAAAAGTACAGGTCGTAGGTTCAAATCCTACTGAGGTAAACTTTTATTTATGTATTTAATAAAATTAATAATAATTTTAGTATTAAAAATAATTTAAAAAATTAATAACATTAACAATAATATAACATTAACAATAGGTATTAGATTATAACTTTTGGACCTTTTAACCACCAATTAAGTGCTGCCCTTCCACCTCTTGACATTTCCTAAAAACGTTGTTTTATACAACATTCCTAAGTATGTCGGGGTAATGCTAGCAAATGCCACTCATATACGGTTTTCTAAGATGTTAAGTGTTGTTGGCGGTGTTCGGTAAACAATCTCGTTAATATGGCCCCACAAAAAAGTCAAGAGGTGTAAGGTCAGGCGAACGAGGAGGCCACCGGATCGGTCCACGGTGGAGATAACATGTTCTCCAAATCGTTCTTCTAAGTAATTTCTCACAACAATAGCGTTGTGAGCCGACGCACCATCTTGTTGATAATAAAGGTGCTGATTATTTATTTCCAACGGTAATTCCTCCAAAAAATTTTCAATTTCATGTTGTAAAAACCCAAATATCGTTCTGCATTTAAATACCCTTGGAAAAGAATCGGTCCCACAATACGAGTACCAATTATTCCAGCCCATACATTTACTCCAAATATCTCTTGAAAATTACCTTCCATCATTAGGTGTTCATTTATCGTTAACCAATATCTTGAATTTTGCCGGTTGAACATTCCATTATTGGTAAATCTCGACTCGTCAGAGTACAAAATAGAATTGGCTAGGCTATTATCGGCATCGTTATGTTCCAAGAACCAGTTGCAATATTCCAGTCTTCTAACAAAATCTCCCTCGTACAAATATTGGTGAAGCTGGTACTTAAATGATTTGTATCCATGTTTCTTCAAGATCTTTCTTGCTGATTCTGCGCCAATGTCTAATTCCAAGGCAATTTTCCTTGTGGATGCTGTGGGGTTTTGAATGACATATGCTATTACATTTTCTTCCGTTTGTTCATTAATAATAAAATGTTGTTGCAAATTATCTGGTTCTTGGCGCATTTTTCTTATAAGGTAGATAATGTATTGTCTTGTAGGATGAAGAAGACGCTCAGGATATTTTTCCGATAAACTCGTTCGGTTTCCGCTGCATTTTGGCACAATGTCCATACATAATAAGTATATCAACCTGCTCACTCTTGGTAAACATGTTTGTTAATTTTATAATTAAACTAAGTACAAACTTTAATTTAATTTTTAAGTAAAATATTAGATTTATGTTAATAAACAACAACATTTATTATTACCTGTCAAACTTTTAAATTTACCATAGTGTTTCCATGGCAACCTAGCCACCTTTTGTTTTCATGGCAACTCTGATGTGCTGTGACATAGGAAGTGTATTTTATTAATGAGTAAGACGTAAATATAAAAATAAAATGTTTTAAATCGAAAATGGGTAAAATGACAAAACGTGTTATACGTCATTAAATTCGTTTTAAAATACTACATTTAGTAGTTTTATGAAAGTGGTATGCTTCCATTTAATTTTTTGGGCTAGGCAAACATAAAGTTTAGAACGTTCTAGTAAAAAGTTAACAAAGATAAAAGTGAGTTTGCATTTTTCTGGAAGTGAGTTAAGTATGTAGAATGATTTTAAGATGGTCATGGCATTCTGGATGAGAAAATAAAATTCGATTTTAAAATTACATTTGGAAAAAATCGATTTAAATATTACGCAATCGGCCTTAAAATGACCTCCAGAATCCGAAAAACAAAAATATACAGGGGTGTCATTTAAAATCAAAAGTTAAGGTCATTTCCGGTGAAACCGGAAGTCGGAAATGCTTATCAAAATTCCTAAAATGACGTTTGGTTAGAATAACAATCCTGCCAAGTTTCATTTAAATCGATAGATAAATAAAAAATGGCAACCGGAAAGTGAACTCGTGGGCACCCCGTATAGGTATAGAAGGTTATGCAATCGACTTTTTTTCACTATCGCTGAATAGACTTATTAGCTCATTTTGCAACTTTTGGTCAAGTTTCGTCAAGATCGGCCGTGATGTCTGGATGTCTCGGAGAGGGGGGGGGGGTTGGTTTTTATTAAATATTTTTAAAACAGCTGAATATTTCAAAAATATTAATAACACCATATATTTTTTAGTATTTAGCAACAAAGTGCTGTAATGCACTAGCATTCACCTAGTGTAAAACAATCTAGTCAACGAAAACAATTTAAGTCTCTTCTATATCCGTCCAATATAACCATTATAATAAACTCACTAACTCGTACATATTAGTGCAATCAATAAGCAAATATGTTAATTTATCTTTTGATGCTGGTAACAGCACTACAGAAAAATGTTGCAAATATATACGTAAATTTAACCAACGCAATATTGATTTATTTGTAAATAATGTAAGAATGGAAAATTGGGACGAATAGAATGTTAAGCAAAATAGCAGTACTTGTACTTAAACTTTAACCCTTGGTTTAATATATACTTTAGACAGGAAAGAATTACCTATAGGGATGTTTCTTGTGCTGTCTAATGCGTATGATCAAGCACATACATAGTTTTTTTAAACGACACTTCCAAAAATAAGCAGACAAATATTTACACAAGACAGATACTACAGCCAGGTATCCAAAGCTGTCTTCAACTATTGCGTCAAAGGCAAAGTTCCTCCTTAACAACACAGTAGCAAACCATTCCGGTCTCTTGCCAAAACTTTGAAAGAAAACTTTTCCATGATAGCCTTTCCTTTTCTCACGACTAATAAAGAACAGTATCCACCTTTAAAACAAAAGCAGATATATTTGACAAACACTTTTTCGCTAATTCTACACGTATGTTGTATCGTTACCTAAACATATCTCTCGGTAAGGTTTGTACACTACACTTCTTAACCAGTTTCCAACCTATGGCCTGTCCCAAAAACTAGTTGCATAGACCGTAGATTTTTATCCGATCGAAACATTTATATCGTACTCGATGAACATCCCTTTAACATATTCAAAATACAGGAGTCTTTCAGGGCACGCCAACTACATTATTCCTCCATCACACGAACGGCCTACTCTTTTCCATCAATAATCTAATTCACAGCTATTCAGGGAGTGTTTAATGTTGTTAACTTTTTTAAAGCAATCATTAAACCTCTACTTTATCCACATGGCCGGTCAAGCCCTAGAAACGAGTCGCTTAGCCTGATTGGTGCAAATTTGAGCGAAATATCAATTGTCATAAGCATATTCCATCTTTGGCATCAGCGGTTGCTAAAAACTAGACTTCTCCCGGCCTAAGTTTTTTTTTCTCTAACCACCCTGTATACTTCTTATACCTAATGAATTAGACTCAACCTGGAGCACTGATCACATATTTGGGGATCACGCTTATCAAAATGACGTCATACTTGATGAAAAAATGCAAGCAATATAATGGTTACAATTTTTTCAACAAGTCTGTATATAAAGCCCAGTGCAACCAGGAAAATTTAGTTCTTAATGTAGGCAACAGTTTGTAAGGTTGAGCGATTTACGAGGATTGATTTGTGTCATTTGTGTTTAAAAACGATTAATTTTGTATATCATATCAAATTCAATAAGTTCTTATCTGAACTAACTTAATAACAATAACACATACTGTAAAGAATTAACAATTAAAGATGCCCAAACCTTTATCTAGCCGTTGTCAAGAAGTGGCAGGCTTTATGATCCATTACTTTGAACAAGAACCGGAAAATGGAGGCCCTCTTTTGCGTGTTGCTGCCGTTAGAGACGTACGTAATAATGATTAAAATACTCCTCTTTTTAGTTATCTGAAATCTGAAATATGAACGGCTTGTTGATAATGTTTTAAGTTATGTCACGTACTAAAAACGGGTAAAATTATTTTTTGTTTACAAAGAGTTGCAGATGCCTTACATGTGAGTCTTTCAACAGTCAATAACATCGCTACTAACCGCAACAAAGGTGAAATACTTAAAAGCCCACCAGAAAAACGACATCGGAGCAAACCAATCATAGATGTGGATAATTTTGACCAACCTGCAATTCGAAATGTTATTTACGAGATGTACAAAAAGCGTTAGTAAAGTATTGACTCCATACAGTTGTTTTGCATTATGTAGTGTAATTATTTGCAGAGGAACATGTAACCATAAAAACTTTACAAGGAAAACCAGGCGAACATGACTGTATAACATCTCTGTGGAAGGTTCTAAAAAAATTGGTTTCAAGTATAACATGGATCTCTAAAGATGGTACTGCTGGTCGTGCTTGGCAAGACTTTAATGTTAAGAGTGTAAAGAAAACAAAAGTTGGTGGAGCTAGGTCAATTTTAATCCCATAAGGTCTTTGATAATAATTATCACGTTGTATTATAGATATATTATACTCCATGCTGGTTGTGCTACAGTATTCGTTCATGGTGCAGAATTAGCATTTTCTTCTAAGACAAGGGATACTGATTATCATGGAAAAATGAACCAAGACAACTTTCTGCATTGGTTTGAATATCACTTGTTAATAAATTAAGAACAACCTTCCACAATTATTATGGATATTACCAGTTACCGCAGCACTCTGATGAACAAAGTACCTACAACGAAGTCTAAGAAGGCTGACATACAGCAATGGTTAAGTAAACGTAATATACAATTGATGAAGCCTTTTTAAATAAAAACTTGGTTGTTGAGTTTAGTATGGATGTAAATATTTTTAAATGTAATTCATATTTTGTATTATTAATTCTTCCGATCTAGACATAAGCCTCAACCGGTATATGTAGTTTAAATTTATATTGATGAACCCAATCCAGAAAGTATACTCTGGAACTACAAGACTTTGAGGAATAATTTTGTCTTTGCATTATCCTATTATAAAATTATAAATATATTGCTTTCTATACATGAATCGGTAAGTACAAAACTCGTAATTTTCAGGAAACGAAAAAAACTGATTCATTAGTAGACTAATGAAAAATATTACTACATGGTAACAATGAATCCGCTTGTTGTATGACGTCATTTTAAACTTATAGTAAATAACCTAAATAGTTTCCCGGTATATTAACGATCGTAACCTCACAAACAGTCTGCCTTATTTCAAACAGCGTCGTTTTATGAACGATCTCGTTTGTACTATCTCTATTACCGTGGCTTCTGTTTTTCTCAGATGCCCCATAGGTGTACGTTGTGAGTATTCCTTATGCCAGTAACTAAGTTTACAGAATAAAAGGTATAAGTGAAAAACAAACAGAAAGTTGCTACCTAATACGAAGAGCATATTCCTACGTTAGATAAAATATCAATAGTAACATCATGATATATAAGGTAAACTAACTCTTATTGGTCACTATTTAGGAATTGGGTAATACCATTTTTCGGACAAAATTAACATTTTGGATAAAGATCAGCAGTTGAGTCACCAACCCACACAAAGAAGCGCTCGAAATTTGTCAATTTTGTCTTATAATACAAATTAACGAGTCCGGACGTTTCACTGCCGTCAACCGAGTAACGTTACCTTTCCGCAAAACTTTGTTTAGATGACAAAGACATGAACCTTGTCTTACAATCCGGAAACGATTTTGTTGAATAAACAGGTATAACATTTAAATGTAGGTTGTTATTTGAATGCATAAAAATTTACGGAAAGCCTTCCTGAACATTTCTGAAAGATATTTTCATATATGATACCACTAGTGCGTCCAAAATTATCGATAATCCGGGAAAAAGCGGTGTTGCCTTGAAACTGCATAAGTTGGTTTTTCTGTTGATTAAAAATTAAAAGAGTCCGTTCTTTTAACCAACAGAGAAAACCAATGTTGCACGCGTGGTATTCAGTATATATATATATATATATATATATATATATATATATATATATATATATATATATATATATATATATATATATAATATATATATATATATATATATATATATATATATATATATATATATATATATATACCGGTGTCCCAATAGTGCGGTAAAGTTCTTTTATAGCGTTATTATTATAGATACGAAAAAATTATAAAAGCACAATCGTTAAGCATCTCAATGTGCATAATCCAAAATTGCTTATAAATATACAGGGTACTCTACAACTTCAAACCTATCCAACCATATCTTTTTTTAAATGGCCCGTCTTTAAAAACCTCTTGATATGATGTTTGATTGGAGTATACCGAGGATTTTAAAAGTTATGGTCACTTTAATGTTAAAATCGTCATGAATTCAGGACCCTGTATCTTGTCTAATTTAACCTAATCAATTTTCTGTATTTTATGACAAAGATTATTTTTTTTAAGTGCGAGTGTGGGTAAGGGCGAGTCAAAACGCAAATACTTTGCTCACTTAACTTAAATAGAACACCATACTTTTTTTGTGGTCTCTAGGAAGCACTTAATAACCATTTGATTTTTATTAACATTTCCGTATACCTGACTTCGACGGTTTCTGAGATATTGTCCTTTTATTCAGAAAATCCAGTGTTTTTATTTAATTGATGGTTTTACCAAGTTAGCAATGAATTACACGAACTTTTTTACGATCTACTTTGGTAAAAATCAATAAATTAACCTTTTTATCTTTCCCTATTTTACTTTAAAATATTTAATTTAAGATAGTAAGAATATAAACAGTATAAATAAAAATCCAGTTTTTTAATTTAGTTTTTGATTTTATCAAGTTAGCTATGAATTACACGAACTTTTTTACGATCTGTTTTGGTAAAAATCAATAAATTATTCTTTTTATCTTTTCCTATTTTAGTTTAAAATTATTAATGTAAAATTGCAAGAATTTAAACCTTCTCAATAATTTTTATCACAAAATCTAGATCACTTTGACTGTCAATTATGTAACAATTAGAATTATTGTCAATCTGAAGTTGTGTTGTGTTGCTCAGAATTGTTTAGTTTCACAATGTATGTTCCAATAAATGAAATGATTAATATGGTCCTGGTATTTGGTACAAGTGACGAAAATATCCCACTTGCAACGAGAATATATAAACAACGGTTTCCTGACTGCAGACAATCGACAAAGAAATCGTTCGAAAAATTAATTTAACGATTTAAACGTACAGGTAACGTTGTTTATGAAAAAAGGGAAAAAGACAAATTTGCATTAAATCAGCCAAATGAAGGTAATGTGCTTTTGAAAGTTACAGAAGGCCTTTATATCAATGTCCGTCAAATAGCAATGGAGTTTGATGTAAGTAAAGGTTCTGTACCTAGAATTCTCAGGAGACACAATATGCATCCATATCATACCAACTCCATCAGGCATTACGAGATGAGGATTATCAACGAAGAATAAATTTTTGTGAATGGACCCGAGACAAAATTCATCGACAAATTGACTTTCTTGATTTTGTACATTATTTGGTGACGAAGTCACTTTCCATAGAAATGGGTGTTTCAACAGACAAAATTTTCATTAATATTCAACAACTAATCCCTATCATACTGTAACACGCAGCTAAACACAATGGCCAATAAATGTTTGGGGCGGTATTATAGGCCACTATATAGTGGGTCCACATTTCTTTGATGGTCGCGTAAATGGTAGGGTTTATTTAGATTTTTTTTACAAAATTACTTACCCTAACTTTTACAACATGTTCCCCGTAATAACGCAATAAAATGGGGTTTGTACATGAAGGGACACCAGTTCATAATGCCGCTCCAATTCACAACTATGTGAACAACGTGTTTCCGAATAGATAGATAGGAAGGCGCGGACCGTTTAGCTGGCCTCCTAGATCACCGGGACTTTCTAAAATAGATTTCTTTATGGGGGTTATGTTAAAAAGTGTTTCAAACTAATAATATTCATATGCTTCAATATGTGCAACGATCTTTTGGAGAAAGACTACAACATTTCATTGATGTCATTTTGAATATTTGTGCTAAAAGTTTGCATTTGTTTTTTTTTTATTTTTTTAATATTATTTGTTAGTGAGTTTCTGTTAGTGCTAGTTCTATTTAAATTAAATTTAATCTTATAATGTGTTTATTATTACAAAGCCACATATAACAAAAAAAAAGCACTTATTAAATAGTTATTCAAATTATGATGAAATCACAATCCATTTTAGTTTTAATAAAAGTATTTATGCTGTTTATATTCTTACAATTTAAAGAATTAAGTATTTTAAAGTAAAATAGGGAAAGATAAAAAGGACAATTTATTGATTTTTACCAAAACAGATCGTAAAAAAGTTCGTGTAATTCATAGCTAACTTGGTAAAATCAAAAATTAAATAAAAAAACTGGATTTTGTTAACAAAAGGAAAATATCTCAAAAACCGTCGAAGTTAGGTATAGAGTGCTTTCTGGAGAGCACAAAAATGGAGGGTGTTCTATTTAAGTTAAGTGAAAAAGTACAGATTTGTGTTTTGACTCGCCCAGTATACAAAGTATAATAATTGCGAAACATAATTAATCTGGTAAACTTCACTTACAAAGAATAATCTTTATCATAAAATACAGAAAATTGATTAGATTAGATTAGAAAGATACAGGGTTCTGAATTCATGACGATTTTAACCTTAAAGTGCATCACATCAGGAGATTTGGAAAAACGAGCCGCGTTCAAATATAAAATAAAAAATATGTGATGCCATTTAAAAAAGGTATGTTCGGATATGTTTGAAGTTATACCACTCCGGTTAATACACTTGAAGAACTTCACAATCGCATCAGAGATGCTTGCAATGAAATAAGGGTGCATCATTTAATTAACTTAAGACGTTCTATTGTACGTCGCTGTGAAATGTGTATTGAAAAGAACGGTTTACATTTTGAACAAAGTGTCTAATTTTATTATACTAGTGTTATTGTTATTTATTTATAAATCGTTATTGCTAAGAATTCTATTAGTTTCGCAATTATTAATTAAGTATTGTTATAATAATAAATAAGGATTGTTAAAATTAGTGTACTAAAGAGATTTCAATTTACAAAAGTCTTGTATTTGAGTATGGCTTGATACAGTGGCGGCTCTTTAATGAGAGCAAGTGAGCAGCGGCCTATAACTTATTAGAATCTCACTTAAAAACTACATACATGTTTATGGCGAAATTGATACAAACATAATTATACAGAAAGTATTGATCGCATAACAATAATAATTATGCATTTCTTTTTATACGAGAATAACAACAATGGATACTAAAAAAAACCGATAACCTACCTATTTATAAATGAAAATGTATTTGAAATTTTAAAGAAACGATCGTTAGGTACTAAAATGGTTCTAAATGTTTTATTATATCTTTTTTATTAAAAACTTTATATTCAATTATTCACATAAAGCACATTACTTAACTTAGTACCACATCAAACACTAAAAATCAAAATAACTCGGAAACGCACAGGAATTTCGAAACAGAAGAAGGTACATTATTTTTGTTAAATTGTATGTAGATAATGAAAATAACAGTTTTTAAAAAAAATAGTCATTGGCGTAGAAGTTCTGTTTATGAAAGGGGTTGAGCACCCCCTCCACTCCGCCACTGTGCAAGTTTGTGAACATTCTTATTGCTTGTTTTATGCCCCTTAATTAATAGACATTATCCCCAACATGAAAAAATCTAAGCATTCGTTTATGAGTTATAATAAAAATTTGAGACAAACAAAATTATATTCAACACCCTGTATCTCGGAAACGAAGCCTTCTACGACATATGTTTATAGGAACTTTTCTTTTTAGAAACATGTGTTCTATCTCCTGTTAAAGTTTGTCTACAAAAAACTGACTCACCCTGTATATATATATATATATATATATATATATATATATATATATATATATATATATATATGTGTGTGTGTGTGTGTGTGTGTGTGTGTGTGTGTTATTTGAGTTAATTGTGTAAAAGGTTACAAAATTTAACAAACGAACAGAACCTTTATTTAATTAATTAAAATTTAAATTTAAAGAACGACAGAACCTTTTAATTACTAAGCCTGTAACAAAGTTTAGAAAACGAACAATACTTGGGTCCAAATAAATGCCTGATTTTCACTGTATTCTTCGGAACACCCTTTTCAATATTCCTATCAATGATTTCTCACGAAATTTTACGAAATCGTTTCATTTTACAATAAACTTAACTTAAATTTTTAACGTGGCTGTCAGTATTTGACAAATGCTTCTTGTTCATAACAAGAATAGCTCTGTTACTATGGTAGTTGAGTATGACGTCATTGCAGTTGAATTGCCGCTGTAATTCATAACGGTCAATGGGATTTTCGCTGTAATCCTAACGAAGTTGCATTGCTGTATAGGAGTAAATTATACATGAGGGAAACATGCCAAGTAATTCAAGTTCTATTTTTCCATTCTGTCAAGAATTAGAAGCAATTATTACCAGTGCTAATGAATTATTGCTTTATTCCCCCAGGAAATTAGTAAAAAATACAAGAAAATGTATTGCCTAGTACTTTAACAGTTTGTCTCTGTACCCAGGCACCTTTGTACCGAGTGGGTTTTGCACCGAGTAGTACCTATGCTTAGTAGGCTGCATCAAGTTGTACCCGCCAATAAAGCAGTGCGGAGATCTCTAGACTCACATGTTAGTAGTGGGAAATAGCAAACGATATAAACTTATTTTACTCTTTTTGGGCACTTAGCACTTTTACTAGAGTAAAACGTAGATGTTATCGATTGATCTAAATATCAGAAAAGCCAACCCAAAATGCAATTTAAAGAATCATACTTTTAAAATAAAACAGAGTTTCCATCTCAACTGTTAATAATAATTCTTTCACTACATAAGAAAGAGATTTGTGAGATGTTAATACAGCTTACCTTCTCTAGGACAATAGCTTTATCGAATTTACATAGAATGATGTAAACTGGTGTTGCACAAGGAAAAGCACAAATCAAACACAACCTTCAAGGTAACTCTCCTGAGATGAAACTTAAACACATTAAATATGAGTGACGGAAAACGTACCTTCAGGACTGTACGTACACCTACAACCTTCAGCTTACAAAATCAAACACCAAAAATTCAAAACCTTAGGGATAGGGTAATACATATTATGGAACATGTTTCCATTTTCTACATAAACATTCGCATTTTTTTAGATTTCATGAATCTGTTTCCGTGAACGACTAATTTTATTAGTTTCAGGTTCAGTAAATATAAAGGGTTACGATTCAACTTTTAAAATACGCCTATCATTAAAAATTCTTGGTGATCACTGTTACACTTCTCTTACAGGAGCGTTACCTTTACAGTGTCGCGCCAAAAGGATGCGGCAATTAGGGCACGCGACACTAGGACGCTGATATAAGAATGAGCGAAAAAAGGATGCCTCGACAAAAAGACGCGGCGGTAAAATGACACAGGGCAAAAGGGCTTAGCAAATAAACATGTAAATTGACCTTAAAATAAATAGTAACGCAAAAATTAGACTTGTACAAGTTCTAATATCTTACCAATCCACTTTATCAAGGCTTTTTTCCTTTTTCAGAAAAGGAAAATGGAAAAGACCGGGTATTTCATTTCCTTCCCAAGGGGGAGCGTGTGCTGCTTGAGCCTTCTAAGCTCCTTCAGCCACAATCAGGAATTTCTGACATACATACCTTAAGTATTTACACATGATGGGAATAATGATAGATGCAGTCAGGATATGATCGGAAGGACCAATGGAAGAAGAGGGCGTAGTTCTTCCTGCTGGAAGGAGCAATGATGTCAAGCCAATGGGATGCGAGGGTGGATCCCGCCCCTTGTTGATTTCAGGAAGGGGGTGGCCCATTAACTGGCCAATGAGAGACGTGGCGTGCATATTGGAATTCTTCAGCAGCCTCTGGAGTCTTCGGCGACTTCTTTGGACGTTTTCTGCGACTTCCAGTAGGAAGCTTCTGCTGTGTTGCTTTCCGGCACCGCGTTGATGGGATGTCGCAATCTGCGGGGCCTTGCAGATACCTTGTTTGTCGCTGTTAAAGAGGAACTTCCGGTTGCAGGATAAAGCCTGAAAGAATTGTTTGCACCGGGATTCGAACACGAGTAAGTTAAGTTATGACTACATGCATATCCACATAACCAACCGAGCTATCACGGTTTTAGATATGAAACGTAAAAGGTATGATATAAATGTAAATATTTAAGCCGACTTAATAATCAGTGATGAGTAGATTTTCATTTGGTTGATGTTAGAAAGAGAACGTACTCGAGAATTAACATTCGGCGCGTATTCTAAAGAATAATTGCTAATGTACACTATATGTACTTACATTTTACAATTAAAATACAGATTTTATTATTGTTTTAGAGTAATAAAATAGCTGAAAATAATGTAATTGATAAATTAGAAAAAAGATTTTGATGTTATGCATTTGTAAATAGATCATATATAAAAACTATATTGAAAGTTCGCAATATGATTATAAATGCGAATTTATGCATTCCAATGTTAAAAGATTAAAATACTAGTTACAGTGTAAAATAATAGAAAATACGTAATCACTGCATTTTATAACAATAAATATATAATTAAATTTCTAACTTAATTATAATTTTCAAATAAACATTAAATTTACATTTAAAAAGTTCAATATAAAGTTTATCTAGAAATAACATCCTGAGTTATTTACATAAATATTTAAGCTGACGTCACAATGAATGAGGAGCAGCTTTTCAATTTTGGTTGACGTTAGAAAGAGAACGTATTCGAGAAGTTGAGATTGGAACAACATTACGCGGGCGTTCTAAATCTAATTGTTAATAAATGTGTGATTTATATTAAATATTAAATATTTAGGCTGTCACAATGAATGATGAGAAGCTATTAAATTTGGTTGACGTTAGAAAGGGAACGTATTCGAGAAGTTGAGATGGAAACAACATCTGGCGCGCATTCTAAATATGATCGTTTGTTAAAATTGAATAAATACGTAATTAATGCATTTAGTAATAAATAGAAACCATAGGCATATCCTCCTCAAAGTATTAGTAAAGCTAATAAATATGTATTTTGTGTAATAAAATCCTAAAGAATTTGTTTATTCCAATGTTAAAAGATATTACAATGAAGTTATCGGCTGTATAAACCGCAGTCGCATCCGTTTTAAAAAAATTTATTATCTGTGCTATTTAAAATGTATGTGTAGACTATACCATTTATATTAAGGAAGATAACGATTTCAACTAAATCATTGCGCAATATTTCTACAGCTAGGTGACTATTTTCTCATAGATCAATGAAACCGGAAACCGCATTCCCAATATATTGATAAAAATTCGATATTTACATTACACTCCTCAATATGGATCTTCTACAACACCTGAACTTAGTATGCGATGGTGATTTCAAACCTGTATTAAAAGTTTCCGATATGGTTATTGATTATAAATATCAGCTAAAAAATATTAAAATTATAAACACTAAATATGGTAGAAAGGCAGCGGTAGAAACAAAGGAACATACTATATTTCTCCCACAGAGGTTAACGAAAGAGCTAATGGATAAGAATGTGCATAATTTTCAGCAGCACACTGAACAAATTACGCTGGTTTATAGAGGCGACGTAGATATTGGTAAAGCTAAAATTATGGCTAAACTATCCTTCATTAATTATACAGGTAAGTCATTATTATTATTCTGCATTATAAAATAAATGAATTATATCTATAGGACAACCCACCTAATCATCATCGTTATCATCCCCCCTGCCTTATAATCATATTAATGTGTATATTGTATATAAATATTATAATAAAAGATATTTGTAATGTATGTTTATTGCTACAGCGAGTTAATATGAAAGGTAAAATAAAAAAATTACATCATGGTTTATTATTACATTGAAAACAGTGAAACATTAGAGGAGGTGGTCCATCTATATGGTCAACATCGATTGATTTATTCCAATGCTTCATACATCTTATTTTAGCACGTAATAGTCTATCCTCCTGATAATAATGAGGCACCTTATTCCATATTGCAAGCAAATTTTCAGCACTGAATTGTAGCAATTCATATTTTATTACACGGCGAATATTCTCAATCATCGCTTCAAACTCGGAGATTATACGATCCATCTGAAAATACTAATAAGCACAGGTAATAAACGAATGCATGCACTTCCTACCGCTAACACGGGTAATAAACGAATGTAATACAGCTTAGGGGGATGCAACTAAGCTTTATCTCATTATTGTGACGTCACACTCGCTATAAATTTGGGGTAATGTAGTTGAATAAGTAGTTAATTGAAATCAGACGATATGGATACTAGACAAACGGATAGAAAATATATGGGATATCGATGATAAAGTTGATTATGCACTTATACACCTGAAGCGGTGTCTAATAGTAATTAGTATTGCGCTGTAGACATCTTATTAATAACTTTGTTGTAGAACGTTTATTATTAACGTGAGCGCTATTTATCGATCATCCCACCGCACTAGAGGAAGTTCATTGAAGAATAATGACTATAAACCTGTAGTACAATTAATAAAATACTTACCTTTCTTGGGTTTTTTAAAGGTATATTTTAAATTATACAATCTAAACGTTTCAATAACACAGTTATTTTCGTCAGTAGTAATATATATTAAAACTGTTAAAGATGTAAACAATTTTGTCAAAGTTGAAAAATTAAAACATAAACATCAGCCTGCTATTAATACTGCAGCTTGGGAGACGTATAAAGCCAACTATAGAATTACATTTTCGTAAAGAATAACTAGGTCAGTAAAAATTAAATATTGTTAAACTGTCTTAAAGATGACAAATCAGAACACTCTCTGACGGCGAAAGCTAACAAAGAAAAATGTCAGCCAAAAAACACATTTAACAAAATTTAATCAAGTTATAATATAATACAAATGATGCAGTTTACGAAACAACCTCAATAACTACCTGTGGATGGTCACGATTTTCTGAAATCCGAAGTTACAGGAAAGCATGGTCGTCTCTTTCCGACATCAATTAGAGCAATTATTTGCGGACCTTCCGGATGTAGGAAGACTAATGTGATGGTTAGCTTATTCAAAAATGTATTCGTTCACTCTAAGTCGTTCGAGCAACTAAAGTATAAATACTTAGAGCATGTACTTAAGCTGATAAGAGGTATTAGATATAAGGCATTCAACGATAGGTCAGATGTACTCACGACAGAAGAGATCGCTAAGAATTCTATAACGATCTTCGACGACATCACGTGTCTCAATCAAGACATAATTCAAGATTATTTCAGTAAAGGGCAACACTCAAGCATGGGCTCTTTCTATCTCTGTCAAACATATTCGAAGATCCCTAAGCAATTGATCCGCGATAATGTGAATATGGTTGTGTTGTTTAAACAGGATTGCATAAATTTGAAGCGTGTATAAAATTGGCATGTAGGTACAGATATGACCTTCGATCACATTAAATGAATGTGCTCGCAATATTGGCAGACTAAATACGATTTCGTATGCATTTTAAAAGACTTACGGCAGATACCGAAGCGGATTTGATTGCCATACCATCTGCTTATAATACTCATTTAGACGCAGTCGCTCGCAATGGATGTTCGAGATAAGGTGGTTAAGCGGAAGTTAACGCAGGCTCATAATGCAATCAAACGCAAGCTCGAATTATTGAAGAGAGGGGAACTTGAAACATATCGTTTAGCGGAAACTGCATATAAACCTATGGTGGATCCTTTGAAACAAATCGCTAACGCGGAAATTAAACTAGAACCGGTGAAATCGGAGATCAAACAAGTACCTACCGCATCGTCAACACCTGCTACGTTCAAGTTCAAACCTCCAGTTGCACCTTGATCCGGTGTAGAACCAGCACCTGCTACCTTTAGACCCCCTCCATTATTCGTTGAAGAGGACGTTATTACTGAAACAGATCCTCTTGAAGAGGAGGAAAAAGATCAGGTGGAGCCAACTAATTTAACGCGATTACTCGATGACGCAGGAATTGTCGATAAATTCTTAGCTGCTTATATTAAAAGAGCCGAAGAAGTTTACGTTGAGGGATGAGACAGTCTACGTCGATATTCTACCTAAAACTAACGCATATAGGAAGAATCACGACCCTCACGGAGCAATTATGGGTACCAAGTTGTCTAAATACCAGAAGATTATTAGCCGCAAATCCTCACGAAACGTTTCGGTCGCGGCATCATGAAAAATTTGTCGAATAGAGAGAAGGAGTATGTATACTGGAATACTCCTCGCGAACTTGAACGGCTCAGGCTGTTGCATGCATCGAAAGCAGCAGGTCATACTGGACATGATAACGAAATCATAATTATCGAAGAGCTCCGAGAAGAAGGTATAATTGCATAATAATGCCCATCGATAAGTTTGGCAGACAGTTTTCGCATTTAAAACATGCAGCTACAAATATCAAATTAACCTGGGATGATAATTACGATATGCAAGTTGAAAGACTTTGCAATGTCTCTGAACGCATCCTAGAATATGATGTTGCAACTAGGAGATACATAAATGAGGCGAATTTAAAATTGACCGAAGATGGTAATTACGATGCGCAAGGTAGAAGAGTCTGCAACGTCATCGATCCAATGCTAGATGCGGATGTAGCCACCAAAAACTATGTTGATAAGTGTAAGGATGTTCTAGAGCTTAAAGTAAAGAGCGATATCGATTTATTGATTGAAACATTATTGGCTAAGTGCTATCATAAACTTGATGAGAAAATTAATCGTATATATGGTGATATAAGCATCCTCAGCAGGGATATTTATAACATTGATCATAAGTTACACTAGTGGTAATGTCTTTAAAGTTGGCGGTTGTTGAAGAATTGCATAAGCCTGTGCGGAAGTTTTCCGTAAGGAAATGAACCATCGTCAAGCATTGGTATGATCTCTGGCAGATGGATTTAGCCGAATTTTTCCGTATACTAGTATGCTAGGGAGAACTCCAATTATAAGTGTATTCTAACAGTGATAGACTGCTATTCTAAAATTCGGATTACTTCCAATCGGATCAGGGACGTGAATTCTATAATAAACATTCTGAAGGGTTGATGGAGCTATACAATACAGCATTACTCAACGTATAGTATTAAAAAGGCAGCCATTATTGAAAGGGTTATAAGAACGTTGAAAAATGAGTTATACAGACTGTTTAGCTTTAGAGGTAAATACAAGTGACTAGTTGTGTTGCAGGAAGTTATATCTGAATATAATAATAAAGTGCATTCCACGATTAGAATGAAGCCTAAAGATGTAACTGCATCAACATATTTACCTATGTTCCATAATATTAAGGTAAAAGGGACATCAAAATTTAAAGTTGGTGATTACTTTAGGATTTCCAAATATAAATCAATATTTGCAAATGGCTCCACTCCTAATTTTTCCACCGAACTGTTTAAGATTGCTAAGGTGAAGGTTGGTAATCCAGTAACATATTTACTAGAGGATCTCCAAGCTAAACCGACACTAGGCTGAATAACTACAGAAAACATTTCTCGTTGGAAGGTGTTACGGCGTAAGGGGAACCAGTTGTACAGTGTTTTTAAAGTAAAGTCTGCACTATTGCTAACTTTCTTGTTAATGGAGCTACGAAGTCAGTTAAATTAGCAAAGTAGTGTGTTTTATACGCTAATTACGATGGTGGAAAAAGATAAACAATTGAAAGTCGCATTTTCGAAAATCGACGAAAACATACTTTTTTCTAATGGAACACCCTATATACAATATTCTCAGTCGATATAGAATTAAATTCTGAGCAAAAGTTCTCATATGCATTTCCATCCTACAGTAAAGATTAGGAAGATTTTGCCGATTTTTTAATTTCATCAAGTAGGCTATGATTCGAAAGTAATCCTTTATTTTATGAATTTGAACACGGTCTAAATAATAAACAATTAACAGGTCTTAAATTAAGTTCTGGAAATGGTCTCCTCTTTGTTCCATACATTTTTCTACGTGCTTATAAACGCTTATAAACGCATCTTGTGGCCTTCAAAATAGTTCTAGCATCAATACTATTAATAATATGAATAATCGTTTGTTGGAGTTCTTCAATATTTGTATAACGTCTTTTATACAATTCATTTTTTAAATATCCCCGCAAGCAAAAGTCCAAAGGGGTTATGTCCGGAGACCGAGGAGGCCAGCGAACAGGACCGTTCGTAGCTAAGTATCTATTACCAAAAGGTTCTTGTAATAAATTATTAACTTGATGAAATTAAAAAATCGGCGAGATCTCCCTTATCTTTTACTGTAGTATAGAAATGCATATGACAACTTTTGCTCAGAATTTAATTCTCTATCGACTGAGAATATTGTATACAGGGTGTTCCATTAGAAAAAGTATGTTTTCATCGATTTTTCGAGAATGCGACTTTCAATTGTTTTTCTTTTTCCACCATCGCAATCAGCGTAAAAAGACACACTACTTAGCTAATTTAACCGACTTCGTAGCTCCACTAATAAGAAAGTTAGCAATAGTGCAGACTTAACTTTGACAACCCTGTATGTTCGATGGCTTGGTATGGATAAAATACATGATTGATGGGTTAATAAAACAGATTTTGTATAACATGTATATATTTTCGTGCAATAAATAATTTGTTATATAACATTATGTATATTTTCATACATGATAATTAACTTCTTATATAATAATAAACTTCTTAACCTATAACATAATAATAAATAATAATATAATAAATTTATAATGAGTAATAATATATATATATATATATATATATATATATATATATATATATATAGAAATTTTTTAATGTAAATTTAATGTTTATTTGAAAATGCAAATCCTACTCTAATACTTCAAAACACTGTAACTAGTATCAAATCCATTATTTTAAAATGTATACAAATGCATATAGTTTTAATGCATAACATCAAAGCCTTTTTCTAATTTATTACTTTATTAGTATTACATATTTATCACCAACATTATTTTCTATTTATTATTAAATGTATTAATTACGTATTTATTCAATTTTAACAAAAATTATATTTAGAATGCGCGCCGGATGTTTCCATCTCAACTTCTCGAATATGTTCTCTTTCTAACACCAACCAAAATTGAAGCGCTGCTCTTTATTCATTGTGGCGTTAGCTTGAATATTTATGTAAATTACTCAGGATGTTGTTTCAAGATAAACTTTATATTGAAATTTTTAAATGTAGATTTGAAATTAAAATAAATCACACATTTATTAACAATTAGTTTTAGAATGTCCGCGGGATGTTTCCGTGTCAACTTCTCGAATACGTTCTCTTTCTAACGCCAAAGCAAAATTGAGACGTCAGCTTATATAAATTAATAAATAAATAAAATAAGTAATTAATAATATAAATAAATTTAATGTTTGTTTGAAAATTATAATTAAGTTAAAAATTTAATCATATATTTATTGTTACCAAATGCAGTAATTATGTTTATCAACAACACTATTTTCTACTATTTTACGCTGTAACTGGTATTTAATCTTTTAACATTGGACTGCATAAATTCGCATTTATAATAATATTGCGAAGTTCCAATATATGATTTATTTACAAATGCATAACATTAAAGTCTTTTTTCTAATTATCCATAACACTATTTTCAGCTATTTTATTATTTTAAAAACAATAATAAAATCTGTATTTTAATTATAAAATGTAAATACATAGCGGCTGAAAACAGCCACGCCCTCTAAGAACCTACCGGAAGCCGCAGAAGACGTCCAAAAAAGCCGTCGAAGACTCCAGAGGCCGCTGAAGAATTCCAACATAGCCAAATTTATTACTTTATTAGATTCCATTACCGTTGATACGAAATTTTTAAAACGGGGTGCATCCCTGGTTTGTACAGCTGATAACCTCATTGTGCTATCATTGGAATGCATAAATTGGCGTTTATAATCATATTGCGAACCTTCAATATAACTTTTATATATGATTTATTTACAAATGCATAACATCAAAATCTTTTTTCTAATTTATCAAGAACATTACTTTCAACTATTTTATTACTTTAAAAATAATACTAAAATCTGTATTTTAGTTGTAAAGTATAAGCACATATAGTGTACATTAGCACTTACTTTTTAGAATGCGCGCCGGACGTTACTTTTCGAATACGTTCTCGTTCTAACATCAACCAAATGAAAAGCTACTCATCAATCATTATGACATCGGCTTAATATTTACGTTTATATCACACTTTTTACGTTTCATATCTAAAACCGTGATAGCTCAGTTAGTTATGTGGATATGCATATATTCATAAGTTAACTTACTTGTGTTCGAATCCCGTTGCGAACAATTTATTCAGGCTTTATCCTGCAACCGGAAGTTCCTCTTAAACAGCGACTAACAAGATGTCTGCAAGACCCCGCGTATTACGACATCTCAACAACGTGGCCCCTGAAACCAACACATCAGAAGCTTCTAACATACTGGAAGTCCCATAAGGCATATAAAGATGCCGCCGAAGCCTCCAGAGACTGCTGAAGAATTCAAAAGTGCTCGCTCACGTCGCTGATTGGTGTGACGTCACTTGCTGGTCCAAAAGTCAGCTAGCCTTACGACTGATACTACCCCAGAATTCGCCTAATTAGTTACACATGGTGTGTGTATGCGCAGTGATATGTGTATGAGGAAACCCCCTTCAAAAAAACCTCATACAGGATAGACGGTAACAGGAATAAAAATTCATTACGTCCCCAATGCTAGGCAGATTGTGTTACCACAACTCCACTAGCTCTGTGCGTTTCCAGAAGTTAATTTCTCCTTTAAGAGATATTTTCGAATTTAGAAGCCTGTTTGTGTTTAGTAAATTACGGTCATTGATTTGCTCCAATTATTGATCGGATGACTTATAGAAATTAAGCTAATGTATGCCTTATTTACCAATGCAACAGCTGACGGGTTTTGTGATCCTCAATTGATAATACTTGGTATTTTAATAAATTTGTTTAGAAAATAGAGAAAACAATACCCCATTATGTCCATTCTGGATGGTAAATGAATGTGAGTTTGTACGAAAAATTTGTGTGTGTGTGAGTGTACAGAATATAAATTAGTGTAAATGCTACGCCCCTGGAATTTTAGTAAAGCGTTGTGTATCATGCAAAGGAGTATTTCAATGTTGTATGAAGATTTTTGAGTTGAAAGTATTTGGGAAATAATGTTTTGTTAAAACCCCTGTTAAGAAGATAATGGTTAAATTCTACCGGAATTCGCCACTGTATGCTATGGAATGTGGTATTAAAATTCATGTAGTGTAAATGAATGAATTTATGATGTTGATATTGTATTCAAGAGTAGAAAAGGAGTTGTTGCATAAATGACATAACACTGAGCAATAGAAAAATTGAATGCAAGCTCAAGGACAAATGGGTTATAATTTGCCGAATTGCGCGGAAGAAAAAATCACGCGTATGTAAGACTTTCATAAAAAGTTGAATATATATATATATATATATATATATATATATATATATATATGGACAGTATATGGAGTGGATTTGAATGTGAATTAGGGTCTTTCCGAAGAGTTGTGAAGATGTTTGTAAATCAGATTGCCCCATTTTGTTTTACGCGACGTAATACCGACATTTAAGATTGTGAAACCCCGTCGATGACCGCTTATCAATGACAAATGTAGATACAAATTAAGGATTTATTACAACGAATCATCACAGTGGACACATTAGACCAGATTATACTTGCGGAACTTATTTATGGAAAAATAATTTTAAATGTTTGACTCGTAGAAATTTGATTATCTCACTATGATTTTTTATATTGTAAGTTTTTCATGTCAGGTAATAAGGATAATCAATCTACATTCGCGTAATTATATGTTTAGATCATATGATTTAGGAATTTTTAATCTATAAGCAATATCTGAAATGTTTTTGAAGATTGGATACAGATCCATTAATTAAGACGTATTTGTTTAAATTGTGATTCGTGAGTCTAATTTTCTAAAAGAGAACCAATATTGTAATAGTTAATTGTTTCTTTGTGTGATTTTACCTAAAGGGCGACACCGTTTCAGAATAATCAAGCTTTTGATATTTGGCTTTATGACTGATCTGAGAATTGTTTTTGTTTCTGAGTCAGATCCATTACAAAATTTACTTAGCGTTCATTAACAGTCATTAATTACATAACACTGATAAGATATTTATTAAGATTTGAATTATAATTCATTCATGCTGGTGAATGGTTAAATACATTTTAAAGAGAAAGTATTCAAATAATGTCTGATAGAAAATATGATTCATGAACGACTCACTGACCGTTACGTGTTTAAAATTTTTAAATACGAATTAATGCTTTTGTGGTTAAAAATTAACAGATCGAAGTATTATTTTTCTAAATTAGGTAATATTTATTTCAGAATTTTTATGACAGTTATAAATACTAATCTGTGTGTATACGAGGGTAAATTATAAAGTCTTCAGATAACGTTTTATTACTGTGATTTTATGAATATATAGGGTGCGATCAATAAGTCTACGACGACCCGCATGTTCCAAGATTTTATTAAGCTTTGGATACATTTATTTCTAAGGGTAATTGAACTTAATGACATTCAACATTGTATCGACGCACATTAAGTTTTCTGAAACGAAACTGTAGTGGAAGTGTGTGAGCACTTAAGTAGTGTATGGTTTTATTGGGTAAGCTAAAGTTCTATTTTCCACAGTCAGGTAGGATTAACTTGACACCTCCTCTAGGAACGTGTATTTTAGAAAAATTTAAGATTGTGCGCCTAGAAACAACTTTTCCTATATTGAATGTTGTTATTTGTTAATTTATGGTAAGTGTAAGGTGTTAGAAACTAAATTTCAATTATTTTACGTCTGCTATCGACCCCGCCCATTGTTACTGCAGTTGGCTTGGCAACCAGCTTACCTCGGTAGGCCTACACGACGCCTAGTGCGCTTTCATCGCGTAACAAGTGACTTGCACATATAGTATATACAAAGGTAATGTGACTTTAAAATAATACAGAAAAAAAATTGTTGGAGTTTATAACGATGGTAGTAGCACAATATGCTACCTAGTTAGAATGACGCCAGAATCTTATAGACCGTAAATACATAAATCTATTTAAAATTAAATAAGAACGAATAATACAAATTTGTTGTACTGTACACGCCAGAATGATTTGAAATGTAAGAAACATATACTGTAAATAATATTTGCTGTGACGGCAAAGTGCTGAACTAAATTCAAATCAAATTATTATATACATACATCTACATATATATATATATATATATATATATATATATATATATATATATATATATATATATATAGTATATATACTGGGTTCCCTATAATCGACTACCCATTTTATTTTATTAATAAATTCACTACGAGATAACTAAATAAGTTGTTCTCTGTGGGATTATCTTCTGTAGTCTTTGAAATTTAAGTTAATTATTAAACAGAGGTTCCTGTCACAAATAAGTTGTAAATTAATAATTTCGTGTAACGTCATTTTACTACGAGAAGTTTGTTAGTTTTCATCAATAATTATTTAATTTTTTGTTTTGAGACATTATTTCAACATCCGTTTGAACTTTCATGGATTACTCAGTCCAACAACGTGTGTTTTGTGTAGAAACTTACATAAGAAGCAATTCGATAGAAGAAGTTAGGCGTGCATTCCGGCGTCGGTTTAATAACACCAATAAGGGTCACGCGCTAAATCGTAAAACTGTTAAGTTATGGGTTCGTCATTGGCGTAAAATGGTTCTGTACAAAATTTGAAGAAGCCTGGACGTCGAAGAACAGTTCGTACACCAGAAAATATTGAAAGAGTTATAATTGCGTTTACGAGAAGTCCTAAAAGGTCTGCTAATCGACAAACCCTTATCCTAGGAATATCAAAGGAAGCTTAGATCGAATTCTTCAAAGGGATTTAAAATTTCATCCCTATAAATACCAAATGGCACAGCACCTTAGCAATCAAGATAAAGAAGCAAGGTTAGCATTTTGTCAAGAATTTTGGATTTACATCAAGGAGCAATTCACAGTCACCTAATGAGCGACGAAGCAAATTTTTATTTGAACGGCATGGTTAATAAACAGAATTTTAGATACTGGTCAAATAAAAATCCTCGTGAAATCTTTATACAGAACCTCCATAATCCAAAAGTTGTTGTGTAGTGTGAAGTAGGATCTTTTGGTATTATTGGTCCATATTTTTTGAGGATGAAAATAACCGCGCTGTAACAGTAAAATCCAAGCGCTACATAAACATGCTAGAGACATTCCTCATTCCAGAATTAAATAGACGAGGATTACTAAACAATGCCTTACTATTCCAACAAGATGGGGCAACAGCTCATACCGCCAGAAACTCAATGAGTGTTCTGCGAGAAATGTTTAATGGCCGACTCATTTCTCGATTCGGAGATTTGCCTTGGCCTTCGAGGTCCCCCGACTTAACGGCACCCGATTTTTTCCTGTGGGGATATTTAAAAGCCAAAGTGTTTGCGAGTCGTCCAGGTACAATCGAGGAACTCAAAGTCAAAATTCGTGAAGAAGTTGAAGGAATAGACGAAGGTTTGCTACGCCGTGTAATGAACCACTTTTTATCTAATATTGAAACATGTGTTGAAGTTGGTGGAGGTCATTTAGCCAAATATTTATAAGTTATCATAAATCCCAAAGAGTTAGCTGTAATTTAGTATAATAAATAGTTTGTTTTGTTAACTACAAAAATTTTAATGCAAATATTAAAATGGGTAGCCTATTATGGGGAACCCTGTATATATATATATATATATATATATATATATATATATATATATATATATATATATATATATATATATATATATATATACAGGGTTGCAAAAAAGTCTCGCACCAAGGTATTATCGAAACGTATAAAAGGATAGTACGGAATTCAAGGTAAATGAATGAGATTGTATGCTGCATTTTTTAGAGTAAATGTCAAATGTTTCTGACGTCGGCGTTTGGCGTTCCGCCGCCATCTTGAATGTTTAATTGGCAACTTAGAATGAGTGATATATCACAGAAAAGTTAATTTTTTTCATCTTTCCTTAAATATTGGTAATGTACCAGTTGACTACGAAATGTCTTATAAAATATCAGTCTTATTAATCTAAACTAAATCGTATTCTAATAATGATTTACCCCTGATAATTTTTAAATTTAAACAAAAACGCTAATAAGCGTAAAATACGTCAACCACATAATTATGGGTATACAAATGGTCAAAACAGATACTCATTTTATACAGAACAACGAATACAAGTACTACTGTCAGTTGTATATGATGATATGAAACCTACTCATGACGAAGCAAGTCACCTTTTTAACGATTTAAATCCTGAATTCCTTCCTGTTAGTAGATCTACAGTTACGAGATTAATAAGGAAATTGAATGAAACTGGTAGTGTAAAGGATCTGTCAAGGTCTGGTAGACTGAAAAGTGCACTAATGATGATAAAACTTTAGATGATCTATTAGATGTTCAAGACAACTCTAAAACATTTACAAGTTTATTGGCAAGAAAGTCTGTACAAACTATTTTGCATAAAAATAAATTTCATCCGTATATAGTTCAAAACCACCATGAACTGGTTGATGTTTTCTGTGATATGACCCGACCTAGGTTGCCATTTAAAAAAAATTCAAGTGCGGTATGCTAAACGCCGACGTCAAAAAATTTTACAGTTACTCTAAAAAATCAGAATACAATCCCATTCATTGTCCTTGAATTTCATAACAATCCCTTTATCCGTTTCGCAACACTGTATGTATATATATATATATATATATATATATATATATATATATATATATCGTATACATACGGAAGGGAGTAATTTATTGGCTTATTTCATGACTAAAAGTTTATATAAACATAGGTCCGTAAACGCTTCGTTACTGAACTACAGGGTTTAAATTTTTTTTACTTTTTTCTTTATAGTTCCTGCATATTTCAAGATATTTAGCTCAAATTTAGGATATAAGTTACGCAGTGGGGCTTATATCATTGGACATGCCAAATGATTGTGAAAATCTACAGGGTGTTGTTTTTCATGCACTTTTTTGAAGTGCGCCACTGGTAGATACTAAAATACAAAATAATTTTTCTGTTTTATTTAGAAACTTTTGGTCTCTTCATCTACTATACGATTTCGTAAGTCATCTACAGTATTCACTGGTCTTTTATACAATAGAGATCTGAGATTCCCACATAGGGAAAAATCTAGGCTATTTAATTCAGGGGACCTTGGGGTCCATGGCTGACGTCCATCCCGTCCTATCCACTTGCTCTCAAATACTACATTTAAATGCTCCCTAGCTAAAATAGAAAAATGTGCTGGGCAAGTCTTCGAGTAATAAAGAGAATTCGTGTTGCAAAAAATGCCTGTATAAGTCGACCAAGTAAAAAGAAAGGACCAATCCTCAATTAAACTACCCCATACATTTAATGAAAATTGCTCTGGAAAATGCGTTTCTATAATTTCATGTGGTAAACAACATTTTACAGTCACAATTTGGGTCTACTGCTAGCCGACAGCTGACAGAAATTGATTCTTAAAGGGAAATCTCGGACAAGGAGCGCCTGTACCCTTTGAATATGATAAGGGTATAGCAGATAATCACGCAGGATACGCCAAACAACTTGATGGCTAATACGTAAATGTTTAGAGATGTTTCCGGTACTAGTTTTCTTCTATTTCATTTAGAACAGCTTCTTCTAATCCAAATTTCGTTTCAATTCATAATAGCCAATTGAGGTGCTCGTTAAATGTTTGGGGTGAAATTCTAGGTAATCATGTGATAGGACCATACTTATTTGATGAACGGGTAACTAGTGCGGTTTACTTAAATTTTCTTCAGAATCATCTGCCAGTTTTATTAGAAGTTCCACTTAATATTCGGCTAGGAATGTGGTATTTGCATCATGGTGCGCCTGTCCATAATACTACGCCTACACGAAATCATCTAAATAACGAATTCGACAACAGATGTATCGGAAGAGTGGGCCATTTGAATGGCCAGCTCGGTCTCCCGATTTAACAAAAGTTTATTTCTTTTCTTGGGGTTTTACAAAAAATGAGGTTTATAAAAATCCCCCGACCACCAGAGAGGACATGAAAGAGAGAATTAGAGCAGTGTTTCGATCTGTTAATGCTAATGTGCTCAGAAATGTAAGTCAATCACTTGAACTTAAGACTGCAGCGTTGCATTGATGTTAATGGTGAACACTTTGAACATTTAGTTTAATATTACGGTTAGGATTGAACTTTTAGTGTCTTGTTTTATTTAGTATAAATAATTAGTTTCTCTACTTTAAATCATATCGGTATTTATTATTTATGAGTTTTTGTTAAATTCAACGCTTGCTTTAACTTAATAGATTAGTAATTATAGTTTATAATAAATATTACAAAATAACTCTGTTTTTATGAACTTTGGGTATAAGGAATGCTTAACAAAAATAGAAGCTACATAATCAAAGATTCTATTTGTGCTATTGAATACAGGCTGTCCCATTTACAAGAAGATAGAAAATTAACCATCTGAGTTTGGATCCACCCTGTACACAAAAGAGAAAATAATTGAAATTGAATCGGATGGGGGGTTATTAGATCATATTACGAAACTCGATTAGGCAAAAGATTGTTTTCTTCTGTAACGTACAGTAAGGTAGAGGGCGTTGATTTAGCTTCGATTTTAACATAAACAATAAACATGTCCATAACTTTCAAAGGACTCTGTATAATGTAGCAAAATCTTACATCAAAAGCATAATATTCAGGGGTTCTCATTTAAAAAATCATATGTTTCCTTTATAGCGCAGTTATGTAACATTCTGCATAGTTCAAGTTCATTTCAAAATATGCTCATTATTTATCTTAAAAACATTTTTTTATATCTCTTGAAGTAAGCCATATACCGAACTTTGTCGTAATTTTGGTACACCCTGTATATATGAATAAGACAGATGTAGAACCTATTTTCTGGCACTGGGTTCCTTACAGTACCATCCCAATAAGAAACTGACCTAACGAGATCTTTTTGAACACTTATTTATTAGATAAGTTCAGTACATTCTACGGCAGCTTACATCGCCCATCATTAAGGCCTTTAATTTAGAAAATATTAGTAGAAACGTACTTATTTATTTAAATTTATTCGTAACATTATACAGAATGCATAAATTTACTTCATATATGCATTTAGTTTGTGGCTTTGTATGCGTTGTATGTAAAGGTCAACATCGTGTTTACTTTTAATTAGCAATTAAGTTTAATTATTAATGAGATACATATAACTAGAAAATTGTCAGACAATACTTAGTGGTAATTGGCATATCACTTGTTGAAGTTTCCGCAAATTAGTACATAATTGACTTAGTGTTATAATTATTTTTACTATTTTATATTACCTATACAGTTTTATGTTTCGATTTTAAGCATTTTATTAACTAGGTAAGATATCTTAAACCGTAAATAGCAGATAATTTATTTAACTAATTGATTGGAAGTTGTCTTCATACCAAAAGGTTCAATACTACCATGTTTTGATTTTCTGTAGAACAAAAGCATACACGTATACATAATGTTTAAACGTGTACCTTCTAATCTGAAGTTTACCATACACGATCCAACGCCGTCAGGCGACAATGTTGAATGCCATCGCCATAGTACGATAATGTCGTTATGATTCTGTGGAAGATAGGTGCATGATCCAACTTTGCAGGGCGATTGAAATAAACTATAAACAAAAATCTTCGATTTCGCCTTAGTAAACCGATCTTGTATGCTGGTTGGAACAACTATGTTGCGAATTCTGCACAATCGTACCACGGTGTTGGATCAGGTGCGGCCTAAATTTATTAAGGAATTTATTTTTTTCGCTTATCACATACACGTTTATACATAAATTTCACATATTTATGTAATCTAATAATTGAGTTTAATACTAATATGAAATGTTGCTTGTTTTTATTATCAACATATGGAATATTAAACATATATATTTCTGTAGGATAATTACCTAATCCACCAAGCACAACAAAATGTCGCACAAATCAAGTTCAGAAGATACTGAAGAAAAAATTAACATTCTAATAAAAAAGGCATTTGAAGGAAGTTTAAATATTAATAAAGTCAGTATGTCTTGCACTACAAAACCTGGAGACAATGTATTGGGATTAATCTATGCTGCAATTGTTGAAGGATGTACTAAAAATGGAGAAATTAGCGAACAGCACTTAATTGCAAAATTAGCACCCTGTAAAGAAAATTACAGACGAGTTTTTCCTATTAGATCAATTTATGAACGTGAAATATTTGTTTACGAAAACATTATTCCAGGGTTTATGAAACTTCAAGAAGAAAAATATTTCACCAGTATATTTAGTCCTTTTGCAAAATATTATGTATCGGTAAACGAAAATTTTAATGAGAGTTTGATTATGCAAAACTTAACAGCGGAAGGATTTAAAAATAAAGATCTCCATATTGGGCTTGACTATCCACACGCTTCACTAACAATGAAACACTTGGGAAAATTTCATGCTCTGTCTCTGGCAATGCAAGACCAAAAACCTTCATTGTACAGATATTACACTGAAAATTGTCCAGAAAATTTATTCAATAGTTCTTTCAGTGTTATTGCAGTTAGGGTTATGACAGGCCTCGCAAAATCTATTCTTAAAACATATGATCCCGTAAAAAATAATGACGAGTTCATACTTCTTCAAAAATTAATTGACAATATTCCTGATATTTTAAAAAATTGGACACAAATTAATGAATTTGAAAAATCTGTTATTAGTCACGGTGATTTCAGACTACGAAATGTTCTTTACAAATACCAGGTAAGGTTTTTTTTTGTCTTGTCTCATCGTCATTATTGTTTTTTTAGAATAATGCAGAACCTCATGTTCCAACAGATTTACGAATAATTGATTGGCAGTTAACGCATGTTGGTTCACCAGCTTATGATATACTAGTATTCCTTTTTATTTGCACTAACAAAGAGTTACGAGACCGTTACTATACAAATTTAATAAAGGAGTATTATCAAAGTCTTTCTTCATTTCTGATTCGCCTTGGAAGTAACTCACAGATTTTATTGCCCTATGAAGAGCTATTAAATCATCTAAGCAAACAAGCAGTTTTCGTACTATGCGGAAGTATTTGGGTAGTTGCTATGAATTTAAGAGAACATAAAAATGAATCAGACTTATATAATAGCTCAACAGAAGATATAATTGAACACTTTTCAACGGTTCCGAACGATACCTATGTTCAAAGAATTCGTGACATAATATCCGATGTGATTAAGTATAAATATTATATTTGATGTAATCAATTAAGTGAAGTTAATTTTGTGTTTAGAGAACTTTCGCATTATACTAACTACTTTTTCACGAAGTAAATGAAATCTTATTAATTATTCTGTCAATTCAAATATTACACTGCTTATAATTTATGAGTGTGGGGATAAATAAAGATTGTGTGTTTCATATAGACTTTTTATATGTCGAAATTAGAGCTCGTATTGTTGTTAAAAAACTAGATCTATTCATTTATTCCGTTTTAAATGACCAGTAGATTAAGTGTTATCAAGATTAAAAAAATGTTCTTAATTAAGTTCCCCACGTCACGCTTGCACTTATGTGAGGAACAAGGTGAAACCCTTTTTGTGAAATAGGGCATGGGCGAGGGCGTCGACGTGGACGTGGACGTGTGCGTGTGTGTGTGCGTGTGCGTGTGCGTGTGCGTGTGCGTGTGCGTGTGCGTGTGCGTGTGCGTGTGCGTGTGCTGAGTGTGCGTGTGCGTGTGCGTGTGTGTGTGCGTGTGCGTGTGCGTGTGAGTGTTCGTGTGCGTGTGCGTGTGCGTGTGCGTGTGCGTGTGCGTGTGCGTGTACCTGTGCGTGTTCGTGTGCGTGTGCGTGTGCTTGTTACTGATTTATTTAGGTACAGACAGAAGGGTATTTTTTATTTACGCACGGAAGTCATACATTGTTGAGAACACTTTATTTATTTTGAAATTTTTACAGGAGAAAGCTATTTAATAGTGGCTATGTAGTGGTCTTTAGATAGTACAGCTTGAGAAGAATAGCTCTGCGGGTGAAGTAATAAAAGTAAACCCTGTCTGTTGTTGCGCAGTAATCGACAGAGAGATAGGCAGGAGAGTATTCACTTGAATAGGAGACATGCGTCGAGAAGCTGAAGAAAAATAAGTGACGACTATTTGAATAATACATATCTATGTATGTACTTTAAAGTGTCGAAATAGTTTCGACACTTTCTTTTTCAAGCCTTAAAAAGACCGATATTTCAATAAAGCCGTTCAATAAAATAAAGCTTTCATTCAAAATGTCATTAGGTATACCGATATCTAAAGACATTTTGAATGAAAGCCTTATTTTATTAGGGCTGGATTGTCATACAATTGAACTCCAGTAACAAGGAAGAGGAGGCACCAAGGTGTCGCTTGCACCCCGGCATCAAATGGGCTAAAAACGCCTCTGCGTATGCTAAATTTACAACGAGCACCGCCGTTCTCGGGTTCATTTGAGGTAAAAATCCCTTTAAAACAAAAAAATCATTGCATCCTTCTGACCTACCGTTTCACATTTTCCTTTCTAGGGTAATTCTCTAATAGCATAAGCTACATGTACAGGGTATCCCGGTTTCGACACTTTTGTAGTCTATCCTTCCTGTCTTTAAAGATAGGTTTCTGAGATACAGGGCGGAATTGAAAAGCATCACTTTTGATGCACTTCTCGTATCTTTAAATTTATAGAGTTAAAACGTACTACTATAGATTTTTTTTCCATAGAATGCATTAGCGTAGTCAGTTTTTTTCTAACACCCTCCGTTTTTTAGTTATGAGGCAAACAATTTTTTTAATACATACATTATTTATTATATTTATTAGGCATAAAGTGGGCTTTCCAAAAATATTTAATTGCATAAAATTATTTTTAAAGGCAAGCTCAGAATTTAAGATTTTCTAAAATTTTCTTTTGTGGGCAATTAGTAGGTGGTAGGCTATGGCCAATTTGTTTGGAACAATAAAGCAAAATGTCAAAAACTTTGCGGTTTAGAATAATATCTTAGGAGTTCTTTTTATTCATATTAGATATCCAGAGACACGGCAACTTTTCCCAGACTTATTTGGCCACCTTAAATCAAATTTAGCAGAACCCGGTATCTTAGAAACCAAAAGGGATATGAAAATTCTGCTGGCGCCGTCTTTAATTTCACAAAAAAGTAGCAGACTGTTGCAAAAACCACGACCCTCTATATTTAAAAATAAGCAAGATACCCCGCAAAGGTTACGAAAATCGGATACCCTGTACACCAGGCGACGTCGACTTAGAATGCCATTCGGGGGTTCTGGGGTTCATTTAGAGTATAAAAACATTCACAGACAAATATCATTGCGCCCTTCTGATCTACTGTTTTAAATTTTCCTTTCATAGGTAATTTTCTGGTAGCCCATACTACATGTACTCCAGGCCACGTCGACTTATAATGCCATTCTGCGGTTTATTTACACAGGGCACGCTTCATACAAAAAAATTATTGTGCCTTTCTGACTTATCGTTTCGCATTTTCCTTTCTAGGAAAAATCTGTAGTAGCATAAACTACATGTACACCAGGCATCGTCAATTTAGAATACCGTTCTAAAAAGGAAAATGTGAGATGTTATACCCCTAAATAAACCCCAGAATAGCATTCTAACTCGACGATGCTTGATGTACATGTAGTATATTCTACTACAAAATTTTCCTAGAAATAAATATATGAAGCGGTAGGTCAAAAGGGGGAAATAATTTTTTTTTTTGAAGGGTGTTTTACCCTATAGGAACCTCAAAGGGGCATCTAAGTCGACGGCGCTTGGTGGACATGTAGTATATGCTACTAGAGAATTGCTCTAGAAATGGGTTTTTGCTTTAGAGTGTGTTTTACCTCAAAATGTACGATAGTGCTCAATTTTTTTTTTATGTAAAGAATGTTTCAGTTTAAAAGAACCCTGCTCTAAATATAATTGCTTGTTGATACCTAATTAAATATTTTAAATAATATTATGTGTAATGGCACTGTTACTCTTAACGTCTTCTTGGTTTTACCAACGCTATCTTTCGTTGCTGTCTCCGCAGAGGTAAGTACATACCCATAAAAGACAATATCGTTTTTTAAAAAGGAAATATTCTAGGCACTAGCCTTCAATGAGAATGCACTGAAAGAGGTATAGAAATTAAATTTTGGTTATGTAAAAGGGTCATCACTGAACATAAAAACGTATATCGTCGAGGTCCAGAGTAGTCAATTACTTAGGGTTATAGTTAAAGTTGCAAAAAATGTTCGGGATATCGCCTGTATTTCGCTTATTAGTCGTAGACAAACCTTCTATATATTACTCATTATTAAACAAACTAATGTACGATGCAAGTTATCGATTGTTGCGACGGTTTTCGAGACAAAGAGCAGTATATAAACAAAAATTAACGAACAACGTAGTTCGGGAAATCGCTTATTATGGTTGTAAACAAACATTTTTTTGATTTCTTACTTTAAAATTAACTGAATTTTATGACTTTTCCAAAATTTTCGTAAATGTAATGGTTATCGAGCAAAAAATATGTCTGTCTGTCAATCGTACATTAATAGACTGTTGGTGCACAATTAGGTATGTTTAAAAAATTGAACGTTCATAGTATAGTTTAGTATTGACAACGCAACCAGCATTAGAGATATTAAATTATTATTGCAACCAACATTACAGATGGCAAATAAAGATAAATAAATCGCAAACAAACTGAACAAATCATAGAGTTTGCAACTCTACAATTACTAAAACTATGCAAGGCGTGGATAAACTAGTAGTTATAGTTCTTTTTTAAATAACCATAATAAAAACATGCTCAGAGCCTACTATAAAAATGTATATAAATGTAAGTATAAATATCTGGTGTGGAACACCACACGACCTTCCAACCTACAAAATGGTGTGGAACACCACACGACCTTCCAACCTACAAAATGGAAATTTAAAGAAATGAAATAAATTTAGTAACATTTTTTTAGGATAACTATGAAACCTCTTTTATAAAAAGTTCATTATGAAAATAGGCAACATTGTAAAATACAAAAACAATAATACATGTCTAATAGACGCTTAAAGAGTCTTGTTAGACAGAGGTTAATCGACCATTAAAAATTACAGGAAATGAAGTAATTTTTAGGATAACTATGCAACCTCATTTTTATACGTTCATAACAAAAACAGGAAACATTGTAAAAACAAAAACAATAATTGATGTAAGAATGACGTTCAAAACTTCCTGTCAGATAGAGATCGCTCGCTTCTATAAGATATCAATAAAACAGTTTAACCATTTTCGTTCATGTTTAATTAATTATTACACTTACCTTGCGTTACGTTAAGAAACTTTATAAAGTTATGTAAAATTAAATTTTCTTTTAAAAATATGTCTCCATTTTATCTTATAAAAATAATTGTTATTCAGATATTGAAAAAAATTGAACCAACACTTAAATTCTACATTACTAATCTTTATGCCGCTAAATTACGCGTCCTATCAAAAAAATTGCAAAGAACATAATTAATCGATATGTTTAAGATCTGTATCTAGGTATTTTTATACCTTTGAAATAAGCAGCTGTGTTAGAAATGTTTGATAAAAACCAAAAACTGCTCCTAATAAACCGTACCCCCCCCCCCCCACTGGTGGATTGCTTCCATAATATAATCAGGTTTAAGCGAAATGAAAACAAGCTCAAATATAACATTTTAAGTACGTAGATGTTTTCGTTCTGGAGTTATCGTGAATACTAACACACTTCAACACACACACACACGCACACACGCACGCACGCACGCACGCAACGCACGCACGCACGCACGCACGCACGCACGTACGCACGCACGCACGCACGCACACACACACACACACACACACACAGCGCACACAAGCGCACACGCGCACACGCGCACAGCGCACACACGACACACGCAAACACGCAAACACGACACACCACACACGACACACGCACACACGCACACACGCACACACGCACACACCACACACGCACACGCACACAGCACACACGCACACACCAGCACACACGCACACACCACACGCACACACGCACACACGCACACAGCACACACGCACACACACACACACGACACGCACACACGCACACACGCACACGCACACGCACACGCTGTTGAGTTTTCTATGAATTCATTTTGTTTAGTGCAGTCCGTTACAAATACTGGACCTGATTTGAATTCGGAATAGTCGAAAAATGCATCTCTATCGTGTTCACCATAGTAATCACATCGCAATTTCAGAAGTTTGTGATAGGCGGGTATATATTGGTTAGCTCTAAAGTTTAAATGCCATGCTTCATAATTCAGCAACCAGATGTACTTCTGATGTTAATGTGATCAAAGTTACCAGCAGTTGCTGACTTTGTATACGTTTTACCTTGATGGAAAGCAACAATTATTCAATGTGGCTTTCCAATTGCCTAGATAATTGTCTTGGTCATGCGTCTGAGGTCGCTTGTTTTAAACCAGATAGCTCATGTAACTCCCATTGATGAAATGGAACCATTATATAACCATTATTGGTTCGTTCATCAAATCTATCATTGCAGCACCACTAAGTGTTAAGTGCGGTCCTTTCCTTTGACTTCTATTTAATGTTATTTTTGGCTCAACCTCACCATAGTAGCAGTTTGTATCGCTTTTAAATCGAATTGAAAAGAAGTCTTGACGCATATTAACATTTAATTGACCATTTAAGTCATAGCGAATTTCTTAGACAACAAACTTGGGAAACCATTGGTTAAATTACATTATATTTTATCATATCAAGCTTAAACTTGCCTTCAATAAACAGAAAACTATGGTCGGTAGTCGTAATTAGACCTTGACTGAATTAAAATGTACAATGTCCAAATTTTGAAGATAAGTGTGACTATCTGACTTAATTGTAGTATCGTTAAAATACACTTTTTGAAAGACAATTAATTATTAGTCCATTGTCAGTGAGAGCTATTAAACCAATTGAGGTTAAAAAATATTTATCTGCAGACGGTAATCGCAAAGAAGATTCATGACAGATTACTGTAGGGATGATGTCTTTTATGTGAATGTTTAGAAGATGGAATAGGTTCTGCATTAGTTCCCAGACTCACGCTCCTTTAACCCTACACGTGCTGTGAATAGTTCACTTTCACCATGGTTTATTAGTTTACCTTTTTTTTTAATCAAATTAATTTCTGTATTAGTAATTACGTGGGTTTTCTTCTAAATATTGGGTATTGCTTGGAGTTCTATCTAGACGATAACCTGATGAAACTAAAGTTCTTTAATATTGCATTCTACGTGTAGATTAGTGTGTTTAAGTATATGGATGCCAAAGGCAGATGTGTGTGAAATGTTTGGTTCTAGTATTTCAAAATCAAACCTTATCATGCAACCAGTGTTATTTTTTTTAGTGAAGTCGATTCCAAATTAACTGCTTATCTCACATTTAAGTATATAATTGTATGCTCTAATGATGAATTTTTCTGTGGGTATTTTAAGTTTTGATAATCGCTAATTTCTAATACCTTATGTGCACCGTGTGGAATATTAATCACTTGCAAATGAGATGGATTTGTTCTAAAATAAAATCTAGCGTTGAAGATATAAATGTTTCTAATGCTGTTGCATTTTTTTTTGTGTATTACTTTGAAATGAATATCGGTTAACGATCTTTCGGATAACCTATTAAGTTGTTTGAAAACTATTTTGTGTATAGCGCACCACCACTGGATTTGTATGGTTTTAGATAAAGTTCACACCTTTCTTATTCAGGGAACCTATAGCGATAGATTTCTACATGCGATTATGACGCCAAGTCTCTTTTTCCAGTTTTTTTGTGTTTTTTGCTTCATTAACTTCATAGCAATTCCTGATGCTCCACCAGCTAAAGCACAGACTGTTGATAATACTGCGAATAACGGAATAAAAAATGGTAAGAAACATCCTGGTTTGGGTAAGGGTATTACTTTAGAGACTCTGATGATTTTTTTTACTCTTAATTTTTTTACCACACGTTTTTTCATTAAAAGCGCTGACTTTATTATTTCTGTGACACTTTCGTAATGTTTCATTTTTTTTGTCTATCATTTTTTTATTTAAAGCGTTACCAAGCGTTGTCATTTACAATTTGATCTTCTTTACGTCCACTTGCTAAATCTCGGTAATCTAATGGATCAATACCAGTCGCTTTTCTAAATTTGTACCAGCACAACAATACTTGAAGTTTATCGATTAGAGTTCTCTAAGCCTCCTGCACTCTGTCGCTTCAAAAATGCCCATTACAGACAAGGTCAATTCATTCATAAGCATGTCTTAGTTGATATTACTTGGCTCCGTTGAAGACAATAATACAATTAATCTCAATAAAATTAAAAATACTCATTTACTTGACAAATCGTAATAATAATATAGGTTAATAAATGAAGTCCATTTCTACATTTATTTATTTTCGGTGAAAACAAATTCAATTTTAAACCGAATAACTGAAATTAAACAATTAACAAAAATCAGCAGAAATTGTCTTACATATGAACATTCCCAAATTTGTAAATCTAGTTCAGTCCATCTAAAGTAGCTTAAATTTAAACCTTGGATTAACTACACACTTGATCCTAAACCACGTACAAAACTATACCTACATATACATATGTAGGTATAGAAGGTTATGCAATCGACTTTTGTTTCACTATCTATAAATCGACTTATTAGCTCATTTCACAACGTTTGGCTAGGTTTCGCCAAGATCGGCCGTGTGTGTGTGTGTGTGTGTGTGCGTCCGTGCGTACGTGCGTGTGTGAGTGTGTGCGTGCGTGAATGTGAGTATGTGTGAACGACTCTTTCTTATTAGTAATTGAATTATCATTATTGAGCCAACATTTTTCTGCTTAGTTCAGAAATTTCCAAAATGGGTATTTAGGAGAGGTAAGAAGTCGCAAAACCAGAACCGCTTATGTAGATTGCCGATTGTAGCAAAGTACTTGATAAATTCAGGAATAAATTGCAAATGAGTTTCAAAACCTAGTTATTTTTTAGATTTACACTCTACTGCAAAAGGAAAGAAATTAATTGTCTGGATAGTTAATTCACCGCAAGTGACTGCACAAAACTATAAATGTTACCAAGACAGCAATTCGAAAAGATAATATGCCATCTATTAGTAATGTGATTTAGCAAGCAAAACCTTGTACAGAAAATTATAAGAATTTAATTTTGGACTGTTACAAATATTATCCAGACGTATCCCATGTACATTTGTACCTTCTAACCATTTTTTTCACTATCGCTAAATCGACTTATTAGCTTATTTTACACTGCTTTGCCAAGTCTGGCCAAGATCGCCCATGATGTGAGTGTTTGTATAGATGTGTGGATGTATGTTAATATACACGATAACTCCAGAACAAAAACACCTACGTTATTAAAATTATGTACTTAAGTCTGTTTTCATTTCTCCTGGAGCCGATTAGATTTTGGAAGAAATACGGAGGGGAAAGGGGTTTTATTAAGAGCTGTTTTTGATTTCTATCAAATATTTGTGAAACAGCTGTATATTTGAAAGATATAAAAATACCAATATTTAGACCTTAATTATATAGATTAAATATGTTCTATGCAATTTTTTGATAAGACACGTAATTTAGTGGCAAAAAAATTCCTAAGTAAGAATTGAAGTGTTAGTTCAAGTTTTTATTCAATATTTGACTAATGAAAATATGTAGACATATTTTTTAAAGAAAATTTAATTTTACATTACTTTTCTTTATAAAGCGAAATAAGTGTAAAAATTAAATAAATATGATTAAAAATGCTTAAACCGTATTATTGATATTTTTAAAGAAGCGGGCGGCTTTGGAATTTTTTTAAGTTAGCATCTAGATGTCTATTAACCTCTATTTAACATGAAGTTTTAAACGCCTGTTTAACGCAAAAGATTTTGTTTTTATAATGTTGCCTATTTTCGTAATTAACTTATTACACAAGAGGTTGCATAAGTATTTTAAAAAAAATATTTAATTTCTTTATATTTTCATTTTGTTGGTTGGAAGGTAGTCTTGTTGTTCCAGACCAAATATTTTGTTTATCTAAAAATTTCAAAACCTTCTAATTCATTCAATTCAATTCAACAAAGTTTATTAAAATTTTTAGAAATTAACAATTCATTTGATAGTACATATCACACTTAAAACTAAATATAATGATAAATGTGTATTTAGTTGTATTGGTGGTGCGCTGCTCAGGAATCTTCTTCCTCTTCAGCGCATGGCCTGGAAAGTTGTTGGGTTGTGGGTCGTGTGGATTGCTGTTGACAGTGTTGTGCTTTGCATTGTTGGTCTTTCGTAAAAAAAAAAGATGATTTGTGGAGATGCGGTGATGTTGGAATATGTTGTGTGGACTGTGATGTTGTCGCTCGGTTGTGGCTGGTTGCTGATTCCCTGCGTATCTGAAATAAATAGAAACATGTGTTAGTTGTGTGAAACATTGTCGGTTTTAACAGAACAGAATAATTTAAATTGTCGATACTGCAAACTTATCTGGGGCACCAGACTTCGGTCCGAACCTTTGTATGATTACCCGAAAAGGGCAACCACCTCTGAGCCTTGAGAGAGGATCACCCCACAGGTCCATCGCAGTCTGCGCCTGAACGAGCGCCGCTGCCACCTTACGGATAACAGGTAGGGCCTTCTCCATGTCGAGACCTCCGAGGAGGCGTCGAACCCTAACGCGGGTTGGGCAGGTGGGGTAACGACAGCGGCGGGAGCCGCTCTCGGTACTTCCGCCTTCTCAACCTTGCCGGCTGTAGCTCGGGCGTAACTGACGCCGGTCCGGGTTGAAGAAGGCGCCGCCGTCGGCGGTGTCCTCATCGGTTTCTGATGTCCTTCCGTCTTCTTCGGCTGCGGAGGTCGAGGGAACTTCGCACATCCCCTGTAGCTGGCGGGGTGGTCCCCACCGCAGTTAACACACTTTGCCCGGTCTGTACGGGGTTTCGTTCATTCACTGCTGTGGTGATCGCCGGTGCACTGGCCCGATGCCGGATTTCCGCCGCAAATCCTCGACGGTGGCTCGGAGGCGGGCTGAGTGCTGCACCTCCCGGATCTTCTTCCTGTCGTCCTCGGACGGCAACTCCACCATCACGAGGGGGATCGGGCGTCCTCGCTGCTTCATCCTAAAAACAGAGAGAGCATTGATACCTTGCGCTTTTAGCTCTGAGCAAACGTCGGCCTCGGATAGCTCTACGGGCACGCCGCGTATCACCACCTTAGCAAATCGATCGCTCTTTGCCTAGTAGGTGTGATACGGAGTACCACACCTATCCATATACCTAACCAGCCTGTCGGTTCTGGAGTGAGGCAAGCTGAATCCGGATTCCCTCGCTGAAGGCCTTGGCCCTTGTGAAGGCGATCCGCTGTCGGTCCATTTCTCGGGAGAATGCGATCCAGTTCTACTTCTGACGAAAGATTACCGGAGGCACCTTCTCCCTGGTGTCCTCTTGTGTCGCCTGCTCCATTGCTGCAGGGCTGTTGGTGTAGGGTTCCAGGGCCTGGAATCCGTTGCCCGTGGGCGGCGGCGTAGACGGGCGAACCTTTGGGGTCTTCTTCGGCTTCTTCTTTTGTAGCACGAAGTCGTAGGGGCTGGTAGATCCGGGCGGGCCTCTTCTTCGGCGTTGTCGGTTGCGGCTGCGACGGCGCATGTGGATGGCGCGTCTTCTAGGGGGGTGATGCCTTCTAACGGTGGGGGTCGCGTCCTCTTCTGTGCGGTGGCGGCAGGTGGCGCGTCGCTGCTCGCTCTCTCGAACGGTAGATCGAACGGTGAGAGCGGCTCTCTCCGAGCTACCTGCTCCTCCAGGAACTGCTGGTAGCGGCGCCTGTTGATTCCCGGCTCCATCATCGTGAAAACGACGATATCTTTTTTTTTTCAAATCGACTGGCTAGTCTTATCTAAAGTTGACCTTTTCGGATCGAGATCTCAACCTCGAATGAAACCTTCTAAAATATCTAGTCATCTTTTACTATCACAGATGTGGTAAATTTCGTTTCCTAAATTTGGTGCACTTTCTTGCTCAACAAAGTGTTTAACGTAATTTGACGTTTATACATACGTGTAATATATGTACTGTGCTACAATTTAAAAAAAAATTCATAAATACCTTTCTAAATGTTCGTTTTAAATTTAGTCAGTTTGCTTCAAAAATAATCAGTTGTCTTTTTCACAAATTGGTAAAAGCTACACGTAGGCAATGTTACACCAAAGGTTTCATAATTTTGTATCGTGTATACTATACAAAAATAGGTAATCTCATTTAAAATAAAACCATCATCCATGTCCGGTATAAGTAAAGTGTCGTCAATTTTTATGTTATTACATAATAACATTTATGCGAGAGAAGTGTAATGAAATGAGAGAGAAATGCCTGTAAAGTAGCTCCACCATCAGTGCAATCGTTGAATGAAAATGTATCATTCAACCGTGCATTCAAGGTCCTTAAATGAGTTAATTGGAATACACATCTAACCTAACCATCTACAGACCTTACAGTGCATTATAATCTTATTCCAAATGAGAGGAGTTTGCAATTTTTGAAGTTGCAGAAAGCGACTTGTCATAATATGCCAGCGCAATAAATGGCTTCTTTTTAGGATATCAGATTCATGTTTAATTAAAATACAATGTATTGTTAATAATAAAGAAGTAATTTACATAGTAATACATATCCATTTTTTATATCAATAGTAAAAATCGTTTATACATGTGTATGTATATTTTAAATGGTAGTAGCGTTGAAGGTTGAATGCAACGATAGGTAATAGTTTCAAAGTATAAAAAGCACAAGAAATAAAAATGTCGATAATTTTATAGGATCAAATGTAAAGAGTACGGGGCGACCCTGTTTCGATGACACTTTAACTCTTTTTGTTTTTTTTTCAGGGGAAAGTCATTGCAGTATTCTAAATAATTTTATAGCCACCAGATGATCAAGAATAATGCAAAAATTATCATAGCATTTGTTTACTAATTTTGAATTAGAAAAAACAGTTTTTAAGTCTTCTTTAAGATGAATTGTAATTTTCCTAGTTAGCTCATAATTCTTTTGCAAATGTCAAAAAAAAAAAATTAAACCTATCATAAGTTTAAAAACAAAAGAAGAAAACATCATAATTTAATGTTAGTCAAGTTGCTTTGGTATGTGTGAATCTTTGCGATATTGCAGGCTCACATTCCATTAATATCAGTAATTTGATTGTAATCTCATTATATTTAGTTCTACATACATAAAGACAAAATTTACATCGATTGGGGCTTGAACCTTGATGGCGCAGTTGGTTAGCGCGGTACTCTAGCAAAGTACAGGTTGTAGGTTCAAATCCTACTCGAGGTAAACTTTTTATTTATGTATTTAATAAAATTAATAACAATTTTTAAAAATTAAACCTATTTATTAAAAATGATACAATCTGAATGAATTCCTCAGAAAGTTATTTTAAAAATTTAATTTCTTGTTTGCAACCATAATACCGACATAAAAATAAGTAAATCGTTCTTTTCATATCATTCAACGGTATTATATTCCCTTTATCTTGCTTAAATTTATAATTTTAACCGTTGAATGATGAGTTCCTACCATTCATTCAACGTTTTAACAAATGATTCTTATTCTAATTCCTCTCCCTTTCTTCGCACTCTCTTCCTTTCAGGAGACGGTAAGCAAAGGAACATAGGATGAGTAGGATGAGGATAGTGCCGATGGGTGACGTCATCTATTTTAGACAAGAAAAACAAAACTACTGTAACCTAACATAATTAGATTAGATAAACAAAACTACAATAACCTAACAAAAGTAGATTAGAAAAACAAAACTATTGTAACCTAAGAGAAAAAAAAGTGGACGAGTCGGGAAACAAACCGGCACCAAACGCGTGAAAGATGACTCCTACCGTTACATCAGCAGCGCTTTACCAGTTAGACATTGAAAGTGATATTTAAGGGTTGTATTTAGTCAAATAAAATTGAGGTTTCGAAATTTAGGAAACGCCTGTCGTATCTAAAAACCTCATGACACCATCTACCTGGCACGCTGCAGGGGTATATGTAAACCATATTCTAAGCATTTAACATTTGTAATATTGTCAATCATCTTAATTCCTTTCTTTAAAAAAAGCCGAACTTAAGTTTATTCAAAATGGTACAATTATTTTTAACATTTTTAACATGAGATAATGCAATTTATTTTCTGCATATTGATTTTATCAGCATTTTTCGATTAAAGCCTCATTACCGGGCAAGCGGGGGTAATGGGCCCTTCATTCTTTAACAAAATATAATTGCTTTCAAAGATTTTGTTTATCTAATGAGGCATCTACATAATGACTTCGTCGTTTGTATAAAGGTATTTAGTGAAGGTTTTGGTTTTTACAATAAAAGAAAACTTTCCCAACTCTTGAAGGGGGTAGCAGATATATAAATGTAAGTCTATATTATAAAATATGTGTAAAGAACAAAGGTATTGTGTAATAATTGTTGTAAATAGCTTGTAATGTAGTGATTTTGATTTTATAATAAATAATCCTTTGAAGGAAATTGATGGCATATATATGCATGACCAATATATAGATACGACGGGCCTCACAGGCCCGAACTGCCCGGTAACGTTTAAAAATTACCTTGGCCGGATGAGGGTTAACTAACTAAGTAGAGAAAAAATAACTATTTTTAATCCAAAAAAATACATTTGAAACAGAAAGAAAACTTTTCAAGCCAATATATCAACTTACCATAACGAAAACGAGGTAAAGTTCCACGAACCCAAATAAATGAAAAATAAATAAAAGATAGTATAAAAAAACATTACCTTAATTAAAGAACCTCCTATAAACAAAAAAACGAAAATTATTTTTATAAATAGAATTCTTGAATATTCAGCCATACAAATTGATGATTAACTAAATTCCTGATAATTATCATAGAGCTTTTGTGTTAATTGAAATGAAGTTTCTAATTATTGTAAATACATTCCACTTTAGTGAAAGTTGAATAATAATTTAATTACCAAAGATTAGTAGTAAGTCTTATTTAGTTGTCGAGAACGGGTCGTTCAAAGTTTGCAAATTCGAAGCACTTCCGGTTGACTAAAACAAGACGTAGTGTTACAGAAAAATGAAGAAAATTCGTGCGGCAAAAGAAAGGGCGCGTACAGTTGTTACTGAGCCATGTGTACCGGGTGTGCACGGTGAAGAAAGCGATGTGAATATGTCAGTTTCTTTTGTTGAAGACAATTATAATGACGACGAAACAACTTCCCACGGCGAGAAGGAAATTTTATCATCCGAAAATGAATATTATTGTGAAAATTCCACCGATTCCGAAAATTTTAATGCACACAGTTCAGCGATAGAATCTTTTCCGGATTTAGGCATTGAAGTCATGGAACTAGAAGAACAAGAACAGCAGCAGTTGCAGAATTGTAGATATCGCGCATTTTTCAGGTCGCTAAAGGCACTGCAGGACGATGGGTTTGGGTATTCGTTTTTGATATAGATGTTGTTAGTGAAAGACGTAAAGTATTTGTGTCGATATTTACTGTGAAATGTGCAAGGTGAAATAAGACCGAGACAATTTCAACGGAAAATTCAGAACATCAACGAATGAACATTAATTTATATGCCTTATCTGCGATTGTGTCCATTGGTGCTGGATATACCGAACTGACTGAGTTTTGTGCGGCTTTAGATATTCCTAGTCCATCAAGTGCTACGTACACAGTTTACCAAGATGAAGTTTGTGAAATTTATAATCGAGCAGCAAGTGACGCGATGAATAAAGCCGCCAAAAAAGAGGCGAAACTAGCAGTGGAACTAGGAGAAGTAGATGACCAAGGGTGTCCAAACATTGCAGTAGTAGCAGACAGAGCGTGGAGCAAACGGTCGTATCGCACTAATTATAACGCTTTGTCAGGGGTTGCGTGTATAGTTGGATTACGGACAAAGAAGGTGCTTTATACGGCAGTTAAAAATAAGTTTTGTTTGGTGTGTGCACGAAAGGATCTGTACAAAGATAACAAATGTCCAGAGCACATCTGCTATAGAAATTGAAGCGATCCAACAACTGGAATGGAGGCAGCTGTCATAGTAGAAGGTTTCCAAAAATCAATGGATATGTACGGTATGAAATATGTAAAATTAGTCGGTGACGGCGACAGTAGCGTGCATCGAAAACTACTAGTCGATGCCGTATGACCATTCCAATGTAATACAAAAAATTGAATGCAAAACCACATTTTGCGCAATTATATAAACAAACTACGAGAAGTTGCCAAAAAACCAAACAACAAGAAAAACGAATTATCTCAGAAAATATTCTCAGGTTTCGTAGTGCAGTTACTAAAGCCATTGAATTTAGAAAAAGCCAAGATGTGACTACAGATGTAAAAATTAAAGAACTAGAAATTGATATTTTAAATGGACCGAAACACATATTTGGTGATTTGGGATGTACACAGCGCGATTATTTTTGTACCGGTGCTAAAAGCGATAACAACATGGTTCCAAATTTAGAAGAAAGCGGTTTATTTGAGGAAATTATAACTGCAGTACGCCGTGTCGCTTACCATTCTAAGAGTTTAGTATATGATGTTACCAACAACTTTACAATTCCTGCGTTGCGAAATTTGTTGGCGGTAAACGTGTGAATTTCGCTTTTCGCCGTGGTTATCAAAGTAGGTGTGCTGTAGTGGCGCATAATGAAGTAGGTGTGCTCCACTAAATCGTGCAAAGTACAGACAATAGTACGCCCAGAGTATATACAAAGTTATTTTACGAAAAACAAAAGCGTAAGCAATTGCTTCGCAATCAGAAACCAAAACGTTACCATACTAAGTACTCTGGAATCGCAGATGCTGATTATGGACCGGATGCAGCTGAACCAATGCCGGAAATGCTAGAGGAAGACTTAAACGAAGCAGCGCAGAAGTTTGCACAGAAATTATCTTTGAGGCGAGAAGAAATTTTGAATCAAAAATGTTGGGCAACACCGAAACAATCGGTGGTACGAAGAGCGGCGAAAAAAATTAACAGCGTGAAATTTTGGCCGCATTTGTAAATTGCGCAGTACAACTTCTTGAGGCAAATGTAATAAAAAATTTATTATACCAACAGTTTACAGGGAGTGCTGCTACAAAATATGGGAAAGAAAATGAGCTCAGGGCCATAAAAGATTTTAAAGAGCTCACGAATATGGAGGTTAATCCTTGCGGTTTGTGGATGAATCCCATCCATTTTAGCAGCATCACCAGATGGGGTAGTAGGCGAAAATGCCATTCTAGAAATCATTTGCCCGTACAGTGTAGAATGTACACTCCGACGGAAGCCGTTTTAAACAATAAAATTAAATTTTGTCGAGTAGAGGAAGGCGAATTAAAATTAAAACAAACTCAGAGCTACATGTACCAAATCCAAGGGCAATTAAATATTGCAAAAAAGGCATGTGTTATTTTGTTATTTGGACTCCTACTGTATTTCAGTGGAAAAGATCAAAACCGACACTTTGTTTATGCTTCCGAAACTTCAACAATTTTATCATAAGGCAATGTTACCCGAAATTTTGGATTCAAGACAATCACGACAGCTACCAATTCGAGAGACATTTTTAAATTGATGTACGTGGAAGAAACTATATCTTTTTAAATTAAAAGTGACGGGTATACTATATATCTGTACAAAATTCTTACTTTTTACTCCTTTTTTAAATTAATTTAATAATACTATACATGCTGATTTATTTGTACATATTACATCATTAATTATATTTATTTTATTTTGCCACCATAATGTTTTTATACGCCCCAAATGCGGGCGTAATGTGGTCTTTATAGCACGGAAGTGTCATTGTTGCTAAACAGCATGATTGACGTGATATGTCACGTAAGTTGAAAGAATTATTGAAACAACAACCTTACTATACAACCTTTATTAATAAAAATAATAATAATGAAACTTATTCTTTATAAAATTTAAAATACAGTTGGATGGATTTGAAATTGTAACTCCAGATCTTAGTAACAACAAATTAGCCTACTGTCGACTTTATTTCACTGCATTTGCATTTAAAAACTTGCCGAAAATACTGAATCTTTTTAAAACTGTGTTCCAGTTTCATGGTGCAAAATAAAATAAAACATTGTATGTACCACGGGCATAATTAGATTATGGCTCTCAGGAATAAAAGCCCTCGCTTCGCGTCGGGCTTTTAACATTCCATCGAGCCATAATCTTCTGATTATGCCCTTAATACATAAATATCTATTATTTGTAAGATTGTTTATATAAGCGCTGACAACAGTATGTTTGTACCTATGTATTATTTTATATTTGGACTTATTGTTTTAACTTTTTCTGTCGTAAACAAATATCTTTAGGCAATTTTATTTTTATTTGTTATATATACTAATCAAATTGATTACTTTAAGAGTCGTACTTGTTGTATTATTAGTTATAAGTAAATGCGTTAGTGAGTTAAATCACTTTCTACCTGCAGTTTACAAAAATGGGTAATCAATCCTCTTACTACCTACTACTACTCCCATTGTTGTTTTACAACGGGAGGTTGCGCGACATGTCCCTGGTTAAAGAGTTGCCTATATTTGCACGAAATTTTAACAAAATTAATGGAACATTTTTTAATCGCTAACTCAATTAATTCGTCACTGTGTAGAATGTAAAAGAGATCGATGTATGTGGGTCAATAAAATACATTTATTTAACGGTGTAAAAGAATAAAAACTTATAAATATGAATTCCGTTGGCAATATGAATTAAAACTTATGTTTTATTTGTAACGCGATATAATCCACATTTATTTAAGAAAAACGATTTTCGCAATTTAGCCCGTTGGAGAAAAGATTGTTTTAATAGTCCTGCTGTGAAGTGAGATATCTTATTTAGCGTTGCCCTATTCCACGGTGCAAGACGTCCTAACTAAATACAAGCCTACCATTTAAATATACCTGTTTATATGAGCTATGATGACGTCACACATCGGCACCATCCTCATCCTATGTTCCTTTGTTTACCGCCTCACCTTCACTTCAACGATATAAGTATTTTTCCAGAATACAGACATCTACCTACTCTACTGCGAGAATAAAAGCAGAATTTGCCTTTTTGTATGCAAACACAGATGGCAGACACGAATTTCTATACTTTTGTAGACGACAAAGTTTAACGAATGATTACCCTTCTATTAAGATTAAAGATTATCATTGAACGATACTATACAAAAATATGTAATCTCATTTAAAATAAATCTGCCATCGAAGTCCAGTGTAAGTAAAGTGTCGCTACTTTTTTATGTTATTACATATATTAAAATATACTGCCATGAACATAAATAATATTTTAACTTCATATTTACATAAACATTTTGCAACGTAATCATAATTACATGCACATGTGATCATTAATACCAATATAGTTTAAATATCCGTTTCTATTTTGTGGAAAGTATCCTTTTTAGGGATATTGGAGCTAATTAAAATTATTGGTATCTTTCCTGTAATAAACTGTGATAAAAATACAAAAGTGATTAGCTAATTTGATAAACCATAGAACCAGTAAAAAACAAAAAACAAACTTAACCAAACCTTAGAAAAAACAACATAGTACATTAATTGAAGAAACTGTGTATTAATAAAGCTACGTAAGTAAGTATCTATTAATCAAGTGATTTGAAGTAGTAGTAATTTTGACGTAGTGGGTATACGAATTTTCTATTTCCGCTTCCTGAAGTGTAGTTTTCTAAAGAAATACTTAATTAATAAAATTTAGTCAGAATTACTGCGACTATTGCGTAGGTTTGCAACCTAACTCCATTAACCAATGAAATAACACAAATTTCAAATTTTGAACCAATTGGATTCCAATTAACCGATAAGTGTTACATAACACTTATCGTTTTCGTGTTATCAAAATTACAATTATAATTATAATTATGAAACTCTGTAAATAATTAATGTTATCTATCGAGTAGTTTCAGTTTGTAATTAGGTAATTACCTAGTTATTAAAAATGCAGTTACCTGCGCCTTTTTGATAACACCAAAACGATAAGTCTTATGTAATAATAACATGATATGAATTCTATTTGTGAATGCTTTTATTCTAAACTGTGTCTTCATTTTACAGAATGACAGAAAGGGTATTAACCAACATAGAAATTGAAGAGATGGCAGGGTCCCTAATAGAGGAAGCTTTTAGTCATTGCTTTGATAAATATACACTTAAACTTTCAAATAATACTCTACCTGGAAAAAATTTTATGGGTTTTGTATATAGGATTACCCTTAACGGTGTTAATAAAAAGGATGGGAACTCTAAAATACGTACTTTAATTCTAAAATTGTCACCACATCAGGAAAGCTATAGAAAAATATTTCCCATTAATGAGCTCTATACTCGCGAAATATTTGTATATAACAACATAATTCCAGAATTTATAAATTTTCAAAAAGAGAAAAACATTTCAAACGTATTTCAGCCATTTGCTAAGCATTACATATCAGTAAATGACATTACCCGAGAGTGTTTGATAATGGAAGACGTAAGAAAGAAAGGATTTAGAATGATAGATCATCGTGCTGAACTTAATTATCCACATGCTCTGCTGATTATGAAAGAACTTGGAAAATTACATGCTCTATCATACGCAATAAAAGATCAAAAACCTGACATTTTTCTAAATTGGGCAAATGAATGTAAGGAATGTTTTTTTAGCAGTCCAATGAATGAACCTGTCATAAAAGGAATTCTGAATCTTGGAAAATCAGTTTTAGCTACTTTTAACCCAAATAACGATAAAATCGAAATAGAAGCCTTTGATAAATTTCTTCAAAACTTGCCTAAAATTTTTACAGGCATATTATCTGAGGAATGGGATAAAAAATATGCGGTTATCAATCACGGTGATCTACAAGTACGGAATATTTTTTTTAGATACTCTGTAAGTATAAATATCTTGGACAACAGTTATTTGGTTATCTGCTTTAAGGATTCTTCACAAACTGATATCCCTACTGAATTATGCCTGATCGACTGGCAATTAACACAACTTGGTTCGCCAGCTTTAGATATTTTGTTCTTTATGTTTATTTGCACTGAAAAAAAATTGCGGGATAAGTACTACAGAAATTTAATACAAGAATACCATCAAAGTCTATCTTGGTTTTTGCATCAACTTGGAGTTCCTCCTGAAACTGCATTACCTTTTCTGGTTTTACTAAAGGAATTAAAAAGGTTAGCAGCATATGCATTAATTTCAGCAATTTGGGTTGTTGCAGCAAATGTTAAAGAGGTTAACGAAATTCCTGATGTTTTTAATAATATAGATAAGGATACATTAGCTGAAATGATATCAATATTACCTAAAAATGGTTACATTGAAAGAATACGTGATATTATATCTGATTTAATAAAATATGATTACAATTTTTCAATTTAAAATTATGTAATTACTACTTTTTAAATTTATGTTAGTAGGTCTTTGTTATATGTAATTACACGTCGTTCATTGTGTTTCTTAACTAGATTGAAGTGACGTTTTTGTTGGTACCACTTAATGCTTACTGCTTGCACTACGTGTTTACAATATCATTTTGTGTGAGAGATAAAAAAATAGATACACTGTCAAGGCTACCTAGATTTCAGAAGCATTATTTGCATGTACTTGGATACATGTGTTTATATGTATTTCAATTTTGTATCTAAATAGGCGACAGTCGTACACGATGAGACATAAAACAAATAATTTTTTTGGCGGAAATTTATGGAAGGTGTTAATTTGCAATGTGCCATGTGATAGTGTGAACATTAAGACAATAAAAAGCAGGTGCCGTTTTTCCAAACTATGTTTATTTAGCATACCACAAAAATTTTGTTTAAACACTTCAACTGTCTCATTATGTACCATCCGTGGTACACGCAAGCAACTAAAAATATTTTTATATCTTTAAAATGTATATGAAGTTTGAGGTATGACGAGTCCCTTAATTCTTCTTTTACTTGGTTCAGGCAAAACCAGTGCAACAATCTCTTTTGATATGACCCAAATATCAGGTACATCGGCAAAATGAAGCTACCGTCAACTTGTTGCTCTTTCTTAGGAAAGTTACTGTAATGTCTAACTCCTGTCACTTTAGCAACATAATTAATTTTAGTAGATATACAGGGCCGATTCTGGCTCAGTTCAAGGTTACTTGCCCTCTGGCGGTGAGAAATCTTAGCTCAAAGTTTCAAGGTCTAACTTTTGGCTGGAAAATTAAATTGCAAGCACTTCAAGGTAAAGATTTCAAGGTAAAAATTTAAATTTGAAATAGTATTTTCAAAGTCAAAGTTTATTGACCTTGCAGGGGCACCAAATTACAATTATGATAAATCTAAAAATAGAATTTTCGAGGTAAAAGTATCATATTACAATTATTAGAAATCTAAAAAATAGAATCAGTTGTTGTCTATGTTAAAAAGTAGGTCAAGGTTAAATGGTTCTTGTATTGGATAACTTGAGTCAAGCTCTTCTTGAATCTTGGAAATCTAACCAATTCTAGCAGAATAAGCATTCTTAGTCAATGACCCATGTAACTGGCGGTAGGTAGGTACTCAAAGGTAAAGACACATTTTTCTTATATAAACCACAGAGTGGTGTGTTGAAATCAGTCAGTTAGCAACTTGTTATTATTATAAGTATTTCAAAGAAGAAACCTGGATTGAAGATTTTAAAACGTAGCGAAACATGAAAGATGTGTTCCTTAGTAGATTAGGGGCGGCTGGAAAAACATAACATTTTGTTTTTAATAGTAGTGCTGCAATCCCACCATTTAAATTAACCAGAATCATTTTTCAAACAGTGTTTAGTCGTAGAGCAATTGCGTGATCAAGTGAAACCATTATCTACGTATAATGGAAGCAGCAGTAAAATCATCTCTGGAACTATCAAAACACAGTTCACCGTTATACAAGGTGTCCCAAAATTGCTGGGACACAGAGCAACCACGTGTAGTAGAGGTCACAATAAACCAATTGGACCCAATTTATTTAGATACCAAAATGTACCGTGTGCCCGTGAGAAGAGTTCAAAGTTTACATAAAAAAACACATTTTTGTACGCTGTTCAGAAATGAGTGAAACAAATTGAATGAAATTTAACAAAACTGCATTTTAGATGATTACTCTCCTTTCGGTAATCAAAGAAACCCAAAAGAAATTGTAGAATGGTTAAAACCACCCTCATCCCCTGATATTTTTTTCAGAACTTTCTTAGGGGTGGTAATAAGGTTCTCAAGAGAAGACTGATTAATTGTCTTCATTTTGTAACCCCTGTAAAAATTTCGTATTCCGCATGGTTTCGAAGAAAAAAAAATGTTTTCTTAATTACTGCTAACAGATATTCCTACTACAAGTTTAATAAAATTGTAGTTCAAAATTTAGTTGGCAGTAGATACAAAAACAACATAAGTCGTGATTTTGACAGGAAACAAATTCGTAATCATTCCTGTTTGTTGTCGACTGTAAATGTTCCAATAATTTCTTCAATTTTGTTATTATCGCGAGTACCATTACTTATTATTTCATTGTTGTTACTTTAGCTGCTATTAAATATGGATTTCTCTTTTAATGAGCAGACCGACATGATCTTAGTTCTTGGATTCTGTCAAGGTAACTGTCGCAGAGGTGCCGGCGTATGTCAAGAGATTTCACATACAGCCAGTGTAAGAGTTATTGCCACTTGACCACGGATCACGTTTAAATTTTTCACAAATTGTTCGGTAACGCAGAATACATGACAACAGATTTCACACTAACATTTTGTTTACTGATGAGTCTTGTTTTACACGTCGTGACACAACGAATTTGCACAATGAGCATATTCATGCTGATGAAAACTCACATGCTATTAAAGTTAGACACTATGAACGAGAATTTAAAATTAATACTTGGATTGAATTTATCGGCAATTTTTTGGTTGGGCCGATCCGATTGCCCGAACGTCTAAATGGTGCCCATTACCTTCGCTTCCTTCAATAAATTTTGCCAGATTTATTAGACGACTTGTCTCTTAGTCTTCATCGATACATGTTCTTCATGCACGACGGTGCACCCCCTCATTTTGCATGTGCAGTAAGAGAATATCTAAACGAACAATTTACTTTTAGATGGATTGGTAGGGCACAAGAAGCACCTAGTTAATGGCCTCAACGGTCTCTAGACTTAAATCCGTGCGACTTCTTTATCTGGGGAGTGTTAAAAACAAAAGTGTACGAGGTTCAAATTAATACTTCCGAACGGCTGTGGAACAGAATTCAAAATGCCGTAAACGCACTACGAGAAAACCACGATGTCCTAAGAAGGGTGCATTTAAATTTTTTACGTCGAATTGACCTTTATATTGATGAAGGTGACCGTCATATTAAACATTTATTATAAAAAAACGTTTTGCCTTTGTTTCCACTACCAACTAAATTTTCAACTACAATTTTATTAAACTTGTACTAAGAATATCTGTTAGCAGTATTTAATAAATAATTTTTTTCCTTAGAAACCATGTGTAATGCGAAATCTTTACAAGAGTAATAAGATGAAGATAATTAATCAGCCTTCTCGCTAAACAAAATTGTGAACCATATTACCACCCCTAAGAAAATTCTGAAAAAATATCAGACGATAAGGGTGGTTTTAACCCTTCTACAATTTCTTTTGGGTTTCTTTGATTACCAAAAGGAGAGTAATTTTCTAAAATGCACGTTTGTCAAATTTCATTCAATTAGTTTCACTCATTTCTGAACAGCGAAAAAAAATGTGTTTTTTATGTAAACTTCGATCTCTTCTCACAGGCAAACGGTACATTTTGGTATATAAATAACTTCTTATTTTGACCTCTTCTGTACGTGGTAGTTCTGTGTCCCAGAAATTTTGGGACACCCTGTATATGGATACCCCACATAGTTGCAGTAACGATATGAATAATAATTTAACATTGCGTTGTTGGTGCTGTCAAAATAGTGATTGGAGTAGTAGTAATAAAAACAGCTATAAAGAGTAACAAGATGAAGATAATTAATCAGTCTTCTCGCTAAAAAAAATTGAGAACCATATTACCGCCCCTAAGAAAATTGTGAAAAAAATATCAGACGATGAGAGTGGTTTCAATCCTTCTACAATTTCTTTTGGATTTCTTTGATTACAGAGAGTAATTTTCTAAAATGCACGTTTGTCAAATTTCACTCATTTGTGAACCGCGAAAAAAATGTGTTTTTTATGTAAACTTTGAACTCTTCTCACAGGAAAACGGTACATTTTGGTATACAAATAACTTCTTATTTTGCCCTCTACTGTACGTGGTAGCTCTGTGTCCCAGAAATTTTGGGCCACCCTGTATATGGATACGCCATATAGTTGCAGTAACAATATGAATACTAATTTAACATTGCGTTGCTGGTGCTGTCAAAATAGTGATTGGAGTAGTAGTAGTAAAAACAGCAATGAAGAGAAACAAGATGAAGGTTATTCTTCTAACAATAACACTGGCTGGCCATCATTACAACAGAAAGATGATGATTTATTAGGAGTCTACACACAAGCAGCTAAGGAATATTTTGTTGGTCGTGTTTATTATAAACTGTCGAATGCACTCATCATGCAATACATGTAGAAATTGAATACAGTACACACCTCAACCTTGCGTCAGTGGTGCGTATAGGGTGTGGTAACTGCCATCAAAGCAATAATGTGATGTTAGACATGAAGTAGTAAAATGAGCTTCTAAGATGGCATTCATATGTAGAGTTACAATTCTTCCGATATCAAGAAATTGGAAACCAAATTGATTGGTCAAACGTAAACGAAGAAGAAGATATAGTTGTTAAGCAGCATTATAAATCTCTATCTGCCAATCCTGGCATCTATTACAATTATTGGGAATTGATTAAAGGATATGACAGAATTTTGAATTGTTATAATAGCAAAGTACAACTGTTGTTTTTGCACATCCAATGTTCATAGCGTAGAAGAACTATTCAATTTAAATGATACAATAAGATATCGATTGGGATTTCTTGAATCTTACAATCTAGTGTCTTTCTATGAAAAATTTATACAAGTTGTTAACTACCGACGTTTACGTGAGGAATAATTCTATGGTAGTGATGATGATGACGTTTATGAAGACATTGAAGATGTCATAAATGCAAAGTATAATATTAATTCACATAACACAGTGTGCTTAATGAAAATTTTATATTATTATCCTGATTGTCTAATTTACTAAATATTATCTTAATGAAGAAATATTAAAAACTACTCGTATAATTCGTTTTCCTTTTTTCCAAGTATTAAGTATAAACCTCCTGCTTTATCCATCCACCTAAACAATAATGTTAGCTAAGTTTACTTTTTTGGTTTCACACTTTCCTGCACATATGGTAAAATGGATTCAAAGTCAAATTATTGGGAATATAACCAGTTTCTAGCAAAATAAGCATTCCTAATCAATGACAGGCTTGGTGCATGCTCGGTATTGCTCGGCTATCCTCGCCAGTTCCAGCACAATCAAAATTTCTAATCAGTGACTGGCTTAATGCATGCTCGGTATTGCTCGGCTATCCTCGTGGGGTGAACCCATCTCATCATTTCTTTCGACATCTCAACTTCCACCTTCAAAGTATGAAGAACCAGTTCGTAAAAAAAAAGAATATGCTTACAGTATGTGAATCCGTTTCCCAAATACATACAGCCGTTTCCCAAAAACAACTCAAATCAGGGATATGGTTCCCAACACAGGTAGCCGTTTCCCAGAAGTGGTAGCCGCTTCCCAAAAACAGGTCAAAATAGCTCATTCATCCTAGCTGGTTGCTGAAGGCCACGGAAACATTTTGCAGGAACTTGGTCAACATGACACAGGGGAGGATAATACGTTATCGCGTGATCAAGCTCAGGGATTTATTTAATTTAATTAGCTACCATCAGCATTCTTGCTTCCAAGTCTTCAACATTATTAAAAAGAAAAAATCAATTGGATTGATATCAGTTGACCTAGATGGCCGTGGTTGTGCTCCGAATCAGTCTATCCAACTGTTAGGATACTCTGTATCGAGGTGTTGGCGTACTGCACTAACAGCGTGAGGGTGTGCTGCATTATGTATAAAATACATTTCGACTGTTTACTTGTGGGGCTTTATCGCGGATAAGTCTGCATTACTTACCGAGGTCCATCATATATTAAAAGTACCAAACTATAATTTTTAAGTGTGCATCTGTGACTAAATTACATATTTCCTATAATTTGACATCATTAAATACAATAGGGTTTTCAAAAATAGGTTAATATTGACAAACAATGTTTAGATAAATAAAGTTAAAAATGATTGTAAAACAAAACTGCGGATTTTATTCCATGGCACATATAACACTTGATTCTACATTTTCTGATGCAGATATTACTTCAATGTAATTTTTCTCAAACAAACAATATGCATAAAATATAATTGAGAGTGATTTTACAGTAAAATTTTATTTAGAAATTTTTACACTACTATTACTTAATTCATGAACCTCAGACATCTAATACAACTACATCACTCAAAAGATAAATATCCGGATACCATTTACACATCCAAATATGTTTATTTTTATTTTTTAAAAGATATTTCCATCATATATGTTAAAAGCTCGGAAAATATTCGATATTCTATAAATTAGGGTATTCAAGTTCAATTGGGCTGATTGAGATGTAGTAATACTCGCTGTGATATACAGTAACAAAATTTTAGTATTATTGCGTGGGACTATTGTCTTTGTTTGCTTTGCTTCAGACCGAAATTTTTTTTCATATTTTGTATTTCTGTTAGGTAAAGTATAATTCAGAGTGATTTTACAGTGAAATTTTATTTAGCAATTGCACTATGACTAAACACTGTTTAAAAAATGATTCTGGTTAATTTACATGGTGAGGTTGTAGCACTACTATTGAAAACAAAATGTTGTGTTTCTTCTTTGAAATACTTATAATAATTACAAGTTGCTAAGTAACTGACTGACTTCAACATACCACACTGCGGTTTACATATGAAAAATGTGTACTTGACTTTAAGTACCTACCTACCGCCAGTTACAAGAGTCGTTGACTAGGTATGCTTATTCTGCTAAAACTGGTTAGATTTTCAAGAATTTCACCTTGACTCAATTTAGCATGAACTGATTCTATTTTTTTTTAGATTTCTAAGAAATTTAATATGATACCAATAAATTTTGACCTTGAAAATTTTGACTCAATTTAGCCAATTCAAGACCCATTTAACCTTGACCTACTCTTTAGCCTAGACAACAACCTCCCATTCTTCTTCTTGTTTCCAAGAACTGATTCTATTTTTTTTTTAGATTTTTAAGAATTGTACAGACCAATAAACTTTGACCTTCAAAATTCTAGTTTTAGATTTCTAAGAATTTTAATATGATATCCCTGCAAGGTCAATAAACTTTGACCTTGAAAATTATATTTTTAGATTTCTAAGAATTGTAATATGATACCCCTGTAAGGTCAATAAACTTTGGCCTTGAACATTCTATTGTTATATTTAAAATTTGACCTTGAAATTTTGACCTTGAAGAGCTTGAGAATTAAATATCTCGCCAAAAGTTTGGCCTTGAAATTTTGAGCTTAGATTTCTCACCACTAGAGGGCAAAGTAACCTTGAATTGAGCCAAAATCGGCCTTGTATTTACAGAAAGAAAGAATATAAAGTTATTTCTCTATGAGAAGCATCTCAGTCAGTAGATTCAAGCGCAAGCTCATCTGTAGATTGTTCATGTCGAATATCCATTCCATCCAACTCGGATTCACTGATGTTACTTATTTTATTCGTTTTATGTTGTGTGCGGTTCTGTACTCGAGACTTGTCCGCTAACTCATATATAGATTTTTTGGCTTTCTCCGAAACGTTTTTCAGATGGACTGTTTTATTCCGATTCGCATGTTTCAGTTCCCCAATTTCCGGTGTATTAGTTAGAATCGCCCTTTTATTGGTTTTTCTGTTCCCTGCCCTTATCCTTTTTCCTGCTTTTGGAATCTTCTAAACTCCTCTGGATTAAGAAGCTTTTTGTCGGTTATAGGCGAATGTAGGGGATCATCTTTCGTATTTCCAGGCATTGAAATGTCCATTTCCATATTGTTTTGCGTTTCTATTTGCATATTGTTTTGTGTTTCGATTTGCATATCGTTTTGCGCTCTTGTAGGTCAATTTGAGAGAATGTGTCCCTCCTTAACAGTCGCATTGGGATCGGCGGGGGGTCAGTTCATGACCCTAGCATGATTATTCGGCTGTATCATTCTTAAAAATTGGAATTAGGTTTTGGGGCTTAATGACTTTTTTATTTGTACATTTATACACTGAATAAACATAATAATTAAGCAGATTAACTTTTGTAAGCCTAGAAACCGTTAATAATATGAGCGCGATTGCATATGACTTACTGTAACTGCGCAGAAGTATTTACTAGTTACTGTTATGAGTGCTTAGTTTGTATGTAGTGTTTACGTAGGCAGTTACCGTTACTCTGCAACTCATTTTGTGAAATCTAGTATGTTTTTTTTGTTGAAACAATGAGTACCAGGTATTTGACAGATACAGAACTTGAGTTAGCCTTGTGTAAAGACGACGTAGACATGGAAGTTATAACAGAATTACAAAGTTCAGAGAGCGAAGACGATAATGATGACGAACACGGCGACGTAGCACGTGTTGATTTATCTGAAAGAACTATAAACGATAAGAGTGAATCGGAATGTAAGTGTATAATGCAGTTTACATTTTTTTTATAAAATGTATTTTATAGCAACTTCGATAGATTCAGATGAAGATAAAGTTTCCGATATAGATATTAGCGAGAACGACAATGAATCAACAATCGGTAAGTGTAAAGGCAGTATATGTGTTTACATATCTGTATCATACTAAATGCTGTAGATTCAACTTGTGGGAAACGTCGCCGTCGACCAATAGCCGTAATAAACCAAACGGATTCCGATGTGATCGCTTCGCAGGGAAGAAGTAGGCCCTTTCGTCAAAGATGGCAAGCTTCTGAGAATATTATGAAAGTACCACCTGGTTTGAAAAGAGATATAGTGAAACCTCAAACAGAACTCGAAGCTTTTAAATTATTTTTTGATGACGATTCTATAGAAATAATATTGAAATTTACAAATCAAACATTAGAACTGTTGAAGTCAATTCAAAGTAATTTTATACAAAACTCCAGGTATTTTATAAAGAAAGAGATATTTGGTTTCATAGGATTTATTACAACAAGTGGGGTTTATAGACAAAACAGGTATCCAACTGCAGACATTTTTGGTGAAAAAGGATTACCAATATATAGAGCTACATTGCACATTATCGGTTTATGTTGTTAAAAGTGCTAGATGATTATGCTGCTATTCGTGAGTTATAGGATCGTATCACTAGTACTTTCACGAAGTTTTTGGAACCCCTCAGCTTCTGTAGTGATAGATGAAGAGCTGATTACGTTCCATGGTCGATGCAAATTCCGTGTGTTCATTCCGACTAAGCCGGGAAAGTACGGCATAGAAGCAAATGTTTTATGTGATTCTAAAAACTACTACTGTTTCGCTGTAGAACAATACACTGGGAAAATTAGAAATCAACATAAGGATTACAATAGTGGGCCACAAGTCGTAAAACGTCTAGTAGCAGCATCAAAATGAGAGAAATCTGGCAGGAATATTACAATGGATATGAAGTTTACATCCTTAAATACAACCACTGAACAATTTGCAAACAAACTTACCGTTGTTGGGACTATGCGCAGCACAAGAAGGGACATACCTTTGGCGATGACACATCAGGCATTGAGTAAGTCTGCTCCAGGTACCATTCGCTTTGCGTTTCGAGAGAGAGAAATCCTTGTGAAAAAAATAAAGTTATTACTCTTTTATCCTCTCAGCGCAGGGAAATGAAGGTGCAAGATGACAAACCGGACATTATAATGTATTATAATTCAACATAAGCAGGTGTGGTTACCCTAGATAAATGTGTTCGGGCATATAGTTGTCGTCGTGGCACAAGGAGATGGCCCATGGCATGTTTTTTCAATTTGGTGGACATTGCAGCGTGCAATTCTTACGTCATTTTTTATAAATCAAATAAAAGTTGGGAATTAAATAATTCCAAACGCCAATCTGGAAGGAAGGTTTTCCTAAAGATATTGGGCAATGAATTGTGTATACTAAACATGGAATGTAGATCACAAACAGCTGATTTGCGTCTTATCCATATTAGTGCTTTAGCTATATTTGGCTATAAAAATATTCAAAGTAAAGCAGTTACAAGAGGGACTGTTGTAAGGAACCTAAATGACGCGCAACTCGTGCGGCAAAGAAAGGCAGATGCTTTGTTTGTATTACTCCATCGGCCGATAGGAAGTACATGAAGGCGTGTACTACATGTGAAAGACATATAGCTGTAGAAGGAAAAATTACCATTCGAAAATGTAATGACTGTAATTGCGCATAGTAATTATTACTGCAGTTGCTCATAACTTAGACTAAAAATTTAAAATTTACACATATAGGTGTCGAAATAAAAATTTTGTTTACAACAAATATGGTTTAAAATTAATCAAACTAACAAAAATGCATTTTATAGAAATAGAATGTACAATTAGTTTAAACGCCAGAATGTATGTGACGGTTAAAGCGTGGGGCCAGTCACTAACCCCCCCCCCCTCCATTCCCGAACGAACAGGTACACACATAGGTTCCTAATACGACTGTTAATGGACATATTCCCGTTTCCTTAAATTCTGATGTAATATTAGTAGTTATGAGAACTTTCATATGAGCTTCCACTTATTTAGCTACTTTATAAATTGTTATTGGAACTCCAGGGTTAGTTAACGTCCAACTGTCAACAGCACTATTATAGTGAGGTTTAAATGGTTGCAATTTATTGCTACTGTGAGGGTGAAGGGTAAGGACAACCACTCCATGGTATTTAGCTTTCTCTGTTACGTCAATACTTACATAACTTTCTTGATTGTCATATATTAATAAGGATGGGTTCTCAAATGGTCCATTTGAAACACATTTTGAAACGCTTCTCTGAGCTACAATGTTTTGGGTTTTTGTACAGTCGTAGTACACACAAAGGTAACGTTGGAGTGCGGACGTATTTGCTGACACTAATTTCAATCATATTTTATTTGTAAAAGAATGACATTATTAAAAATATCTAAATTAAAGGGGAACGATTTAAAGCGCCACTTAAATAAATTACAAATTTTGTCTACCGGTAAGAAAAGTGAATTAGTTAGTGAGTTGAAAGAAGCATTAAACTCTTCATATGTAGACACAAATTTGTTAAATGAATCTAACGGTAGTTTTATTAAAAATTATTAAAACAAAAAGAAAAGTTTAGTGATCATAATAAAAAAAAACTCTACGGCAAAAATAAAGACTCGTCAATAGATGTGGAGAAATCTGGAATTGAAGATCGTGAAATTCTTGAAGTTGTAAACAACGTGCAATCCAATGATAAAAATAGTCAAGGTAAAAATTTTAATATTAATAATAATTGCAATACTGCACCAAATAAAACTGATAAACTGGTAAATCCAAACCTAGTAAACAAAACCAAAAATTTAAACAATTCAATCCAAAAAGTTTTAATATTATCTGATGGCCATGGACGCGATTGTTCAGAAAAAATGCAATTCTTTTTAGGGAAAAATTATCAGGTTCAATCTTGGTTTAAACCAAACGGTAGTTTCGAAAAAGTAACCGAAAATATAAAACCATTTACAAAAAATTTTACAAGAAAAGACTACGTCGTAATATTTGTGGCTGGTGGAAATAATGCCCTTAAAGGAAAAAAATTGACAAAATTTCAGTTAGCAATATCATTTCTTGTTTATTATATACAGATATTTTATTCGTCTCCATTCCAATGTGGAAAGGAAGACCAGTATTAAACCACTTAATTTATGACTTAAACGTTGATTTTTATAATTTGGCCAAAACCTATAGTGGTGTATTTATTGATGTTAACAAAAAAATTTGTAATGAGCATTTCACTAAGCAAGGATTGCATTTAAACTCTAAAGGAAAGGTTAATGTGTGTAAATATATTAGTGAAGTAATTTTAAGAAAGTGCTACAGTAGATCGGTGTATTATCGATCCAATTACATAAATTTTAGTAACTTATTTAATATCGCGACTGTTAAAAATGTAACAGATATAACAGATAACACAGATAACATAGATATAATAGTCCATCAAAATGCCCAATTATCTCAATGTAATAGTCCGCCGCAAAATCATACAAATAACAAGTCCAAAAAAATCTTTTATTTCAATCATATCGACGACAGTTCATACATACATCCGCTAAAGAAGATTGTTCCTAATGTAATTATGAACTTAAATTGTCAAAGCTTCCTTCCTCATAAAATAGAATTTGGGTTATCGCTTAACGATAAAAAGCCATATCTACTATTCCTATCAGAATATCGAATTACTGAAGATATCTTAGATTTAGAGCTTCATGTAATGAATTATAGTATTGTAAAGTGTGATTCTCTAAGACGGCATAAAATTTTATACTTGCTAACATTAGAAAAAAAATTACTGGTTAGCAGCTGTGGAAGTAATGATATTAAACAAGAAACATCATGTCGCCGTAATATATCATTCGCCAAACTCTAATCATGAAATATTCTTACATCGCATAGAAGAAATTTGTAACAAAGACTGCGAAGAATCCAAAAATTGTATTATGACAGGGGGCTTTAATTTTGATTGGAAAAAAGAAACCAATATACAGTGACTAGGTTACGAAATGTTATTAATAGATGTTGTATGAAACAATTAATTGAAGAATGTACACGTATTGCTGATCGCAATGAAACAATCATTGATTTAATCATTACTAATGATTTTAAAATAATTGGCCATATATTCGATGGTGAAAAAATAACGGATCATGAAACAATCAGTACCGCTTTCCAAATGAGCGACGTCAAAATTGTATTTACAAAAAGCGCGTTGCAAAGAGAGATATTACTAAAGTTAGTATACATGAGATTAATATCAAACTACTAGAAATGAAATGGATATCAACTTCGAATATAAGTATATTGTACAAAACGATAGAAACTAATATATTAAGTGTTTAAAACAAAAAACAGTTACATTTAAAAATAACTATAATTCGCCATGGATAAATCGGTTAGTGATAGAAGCTCGAAAAGAACAGGACAATGCATATCGGCTATATAAGAATACTAAATTGCAATCCGATTGGTTAAATTATAAAACTAAAGGAAATCGTGTAGTAGACATAATTAGAAATGAAAACAACGATACTTTGAAACCAGTGTAGCTAAGAACAAAATAACCCAAAGAAAATGTGGAAAACATTGTAGAAGTTAGTGAATAGTAAACCAGTTGATGAAAATACATCAGTTCATTTCAATTCCAATTTATTCAATCAACATTTTATTGATAGCGTTGAAAACCTAATTACAAGTACAAATATAACTAACTGGAATTCAAATGAACTAGTGAATGTGATTTGGAACCACTTAAACTTTTAACCATTCACGAACTAAAAGATTTTGAATTTAAATTAAAAAACAAGAACAACGAAGATCTAAATGCAGAACTACTAAAAAATCTATTTAATGTAATCAGCTATCAATTGCTAGAAATAGTAAACTGTTCACTTGAGCATCCTCATTGCCATCTGAGTTGAAAGTAAGTAAAGTAATTCCGATTCCTAAACAAAAAAGTCCGATTGAAACGGAAAATTTTCGTGGCATTCATTTATTACCCACAATTGAAAACCTAATTGAAGTTGTAGTATATAATCAAATACTCAAGTACTTTGAATCTAACCAATTATTATATGTACGACAATCTGCATTTAGAAAAAAAAACATTCTTGCGCAACTGCTTTACAATTGATTATTAATGAATGGAAAAAGCATTTAGATGACAACAAATATATAGTATCACTTTTCTTGGATTTTAAAAGAGCGTTCGAAACAATAAGCAGAACTATTTTATTAAAAAAGCTTCATTGTTATGGTATAAGTGGCTCAATACACAAATGGTTCGAAAATTACCTTTCAGATCGTTTCCAGTTTGTAAATTTTAAAAATGTGCAATCTTCCCATTTAAAAACTCACTTTAGCGTACCACAAGGTAGTGTACTGGGGCCACTATGATTTATTATTTACATAATTGATGTACATTACATATTAAAAAATCACAAATCAATCTGTTTGCCGATGATACTCTTCTCTATGCTGTAAACCATAATTATCAAAATGCACTGCATGTTTTAAATGGTAACGTCAAACGTATTGAATTGTGGCTTAATAAAAACCAGATATTTTTAAATGTAAGAAAAACAAAAGCAATTGTATTCGCGTCAAAACAAAACAAAAAGAAAGCTAAAATAAATCAGTTTATCTCTTTATATAACGAATTTATTGAATGGGTAAATAGGATTACCTACCTTGGAATAACTTTAGATGAAATTTAACTTTCGCTGTTCACTTTAAACAATTATATAGTGAATTAAATAAAAGAGTAGGATATCTAAGACGTATCTCTAACTGTATTTCATTAAATGCTGGAATAATTATATGCAACACGATTATACGTGCATGCTTTCAGTACTGGTGTATTTTAATGTTATTTATAGTTTTTATTCCTACATTTACGGTTAGTTTTATCTACATATATTTATTTATTGTTATTGTCTATTTATATGTTATATTTAAGTGTAGCATATTGCTAAATAAATCGTTCACTTACTAGTATCATCTAAATTGACAACAATTTGAAATTATTCTTGGTAATTCCTTAAAGACGGCCTCCCAATTATCAAAACAAATTTACGTTATGTGGACTAAATGTAGTTAAGCGATAGACTGCAGTCTTCTGGTTGTACGATACTCAAATCGCCGCATCTTTCACACAAATCTCTTCACTCCTTTCTTGCACAATTATTATCATGCCACACCTCTGGTACTACAATGTTGTTTCGTATGGCCTTCTCATATACTAATTGCCGGGCCTGTTCAGTCGTTAATCAATAACACACTTTACTGCAAATTTTTAATTAATCACGCAACATTTTTCCTCGTTCTGGTTGAAAACGCGCCTCACATTGTAAAGCTAACATTGTAGATTCAAACGGTGCTACAATATATATGGGGTACACAATGAGACATGTACCACCTGCTGTCTCATTATGTACTAAAGCAACTAAAAAAACCTCTAAAAAAATACCGTTTGGCCGTAACTGTATCAACTTCGGACCTCGGCATACTTAGGTTACTACTACTATATTTTAAGAGAGTTCGGTCAAATATTATTATAGCATAAGCATGTACACACACGCACGCACGCACGCACCACGCACGCACGCGCGCACGCACGCACGCGCGCACGCACGCACGCACTCACGCACCCACACGCACCCACCCACACACACACAGGCACGCACGCACGCACGCACGCGCACGCACGCACGCACGCACGGACGCACGCACGCACGCACGCACGCACTCACGTACGCACGCACGCACGCACGCATATATATATATATATATATATATATATATATATATATATATATAGATACCGTGTCCAAGATAAAGATGACCACTATGGGGATCTCGGAAATGGTAAGGGATGGAAGGTCGGTTAAATAGAACAAAAGTTACGCATTTGAGAGGATGTATACATGGTCTTTGTAGAACTCGAATATCTCTTTTAGTTTTTGAGGTATTTGAAAAATCGAATTTTCTGATTTTCGTTTTATTTTTTCTGACCTTATTAGAAGAGCTATCAAGAAAAGAAGAGCACATTTTCATTACCACTATTCTAGCTCTACTTAATGCTGTTATTCAATTTATTATACAACGTTTCGTTTGTTAGCAACCATCAACTTTATTTTTTAAATACACGAAAAATTATTATTGCCATGTGTAAATTATCTCCTTGATTCTGAATTCAACGATATATCACACTTTATATTTTTGATACGTTTCGGATGAGAAAATTCATATTCAATGTAAAACATCGAAAACGTACAGTTAAAACTAATACTAGAAAATTAGAAAACCGTAAAATTATTATAAAATTCTTTTGTAATTTTAAATGATACACAAATAAAAAAAATTTATTTTAAAGGTTAATAAACTCACAAAAGATGTTCAAAAAGATTCCGTTATTCTCTAAACATAAATAGCATCTTCTAACTGTAGCATTTAAAACGTTTTTCAGTATTTGAGGAGTAATACTAGCAAACGCTTCGAGAACTAATCTTTGTAAAATTTCTTCGTTTTCAATGTCGTTTCCATAAATGTAATTTTTAGTGCATCCCCAAAGAAAAAATCCAAAGGTGCTATATCTGGAGAACGGCTAGCCACAGTACATTTGGATGAGTGCCAGTACATCTTTCTGGAAATCTAACTGATAGGTATCCTCTGACAACTCTGGAATTATGTGCTGGTGCACCGTCCTGCATAAACCTACAACCTTCAACTTCTTGGGGAGGCAAATCATTCAAAGCTATCTCTAATTCATTTTGGAGTAAAATTTGGTAACGTTCAGAATTTAAGGACTCGTGGTAAGTGAAAGGACCTATAATTCGAGTACCGAATATAGCAGCCCACATATTAAATTCGAAACGGTGTTGGTGTTTGGCCGTTTTATACAGACGTGGATTTACTCTTGCCCAATAATGAGCTTTTCTACGATTAAAAATTTCATTATCATTAACCATACTTTCATCGGACCATAATATTTTATTCGGAAAATATTCATTGTCTTGAGATTGACGTGTATACCATTCGCAAAATATTCTACGTCTTTCTGGGTCACCTGGTCGAAGTCCCTGGCAAATTCTAAATTTATATGGATGTACTTTCTCCTTCTTTAGAACATAATGAGTTGTGGAATGGGCTATGCCAGTTGCCTCGTCAATTTTCCTAGTAGAAACCTCTGGATTTTCCGTTACTGCTAATAAAACAGTATTGGCTTTTTCTTCATTTCAAGGTTTTTTGCGAGATTTTACAGGCTTTTTGAACGCACCATACTCTTTTAGATTAACTTCTAATGTGCGAAAAGTTCTTTTATGAGGTTGACGCCTTTCTGGATATTTGTTTAAATACATTATTTCGACTTCAGAACAATTACGTTGACACAAAATGTAACACGTCAGTACATCGAATTTTTCATTATTTGAAAAATGTACTCCTACCATATTGTTTTTAAGTAAACACAAAATGTAATTAACTCAAAAACTAGGTACCAAACAAACGTAATACGGACAACAATCAATTATGACAGGTAGGTAAACAAAATGCAAAGCCAACTTATTTTTATCAAATGCATCAGTACGACGGAAGATGTATTTTAACTGTTTAATTAATAGTATTTTCACTAAATACATACTTGTGAATTGTTTTATTCGCAACAGGCATTATAAAATAAGAAAACATTATTTTATAATAATTTTACAGTTTTCTAATGTTTCTAGTATTAGTTTTAACTGTACGTTTTCGATGTTTTACATTGAATATGAATTTTCTCATCCGAAACGTATCAAAAATATAAAGTGTGATATATCGTTGAATTCAGAATCAAGTACGGAATTTAAATATGGCAAAAATAATTTATTCGTGTATTTAAAAAATACAGTTGATGATAGTTGCTAACAAACGAAACGTTGTATCAAAATGGAATAACAGCATTAAGTAGAGCTATAAAAGTTGCAACGAAAATGTGCTCTTCTTTTCTTGATAGCTCTTCAAATAAGGTCAGAAAAAATAAAACCGAAAATCAGAAAATTCAATTTTTTTCAAATGTCTCAAAAACTAAAAGAGATATTCGAGTTCTACAAGGACCATAAATAAATACATCCTCTCAAATATATATATATATATATATATATATATATATATATATATATATATATATATATATATATTGCGAATCAATAGCTACTAACCTTTAAAACCAACAATTTCTCTACATTTTCAAAGTTTTCGCACATAGACGATTGTTCCTTCACCTGTTGTTGACATACAGCACTACCAATTATTTTCTGGAATGCTTGAACTTTAGAGCGGGAAATTTAAACTTTATTAACAATCTAGACGACTTTCCTCTACAAAACTTTTGCAATACTAGTTTTGTTGACAAAGAACTAAATTATTGAAAATGAACAGGGCTGTGCAACCCAATTTACACATAATGGGAAAATGTTTTTAAAATGACAATATAAATAATTTTTCAAGAGGTTGCTATGCTTAATTTGTTTTGAAATACAGAACTGTAAATCTGACTTAAGCGTTATTTTATTGTCAAAATGTAAAACGTTAGTTTACTACCATGGGTAGACGGTCAGGTCAGCACGACTCTAATTGAGAAACAAGAGGGATGGTCATAAGCATAGCAGAACAGGGCCTTTCTTATAGTGAAACAAGCCGGCGCGTGGATCTTTCGGTAATCTTACTTTTTTACCTATTGGATATTGTTGTTCACAATAATCTTTTAGAGAACTCAAGTTGCACGATGGGTTCAAAGACACATGTTAGGTGGACATAAACCTCTTGCAACGGTTAGACCTGGCAAAACACGCAAAACAACTGTGCAGGAATATGAAGAAATTACGGTAGCAGCAGCTAGAAATTCTTTTACTACAGCTACTCGCGTACGAGAAGAAACCGGCGTTCAGGTTTCTCTCTCTACAATACGCCATCGTTTACATTCATACGGAATACAGCATAGACGCCCAGCAAGGAAACCATTGCTCACTCATGCGCAAGCTGTGGCCCGTTTGAACTTTTGTAGGGAAAATTTGAATAGCGATTGGTCCAATGTAATATTTACCGACGAAAAAACGTTTCCCTCTACACAAGACAGCCCTGTGCACTTATGGCGTCCAAACAATACTCGGTATAACACAGCGAACGTTAGGCCTGTTAGAAGAAGTGGTAGAGTTCAATTAGGGTTTTGGGGATGGATGTCTGCTGCTGGTCCTGAAGAATTAGAAATGGTTTCAACACCTTCCCATCGATCACAAAGATACATCGAGGTTCTCGAAAACATTATGTTACCATCAGTACGTGCATTGTATCCAGAAGAAGAAATGGAAACAATTGTTTTAGTACAAGACAACAGCCCAGTGCATACAGCTCGTATTGTAGCAGAATGGTTTGAAGACCATCCGGAAATAGAAGTTCTGCCATGGGCCGCAAACTCGCCGGATTTAAACCCCATAGAACACCTTTGGGCAAAAATGGTTAGCCAATGGGAAGGACGCATGCAAGAAGCTGTTGTTCTGCGAAATCAAGCAGAATTATTCAACCACACAAAAGCTGTTTGGGAATTAATACGAGAAACCAATTTTTGTTCAAATCTTGTAGCTTCTATGCGCAACAGAATGCTGGGAGTCATAGAAAGGAACGGCTTTTATAACCCACTATTGACATGTTGTGATATTTCTGTTAAGTTCTTTAATTTTGTTATGGCTTTGAAAATATTTATTATTTCTCTAAACATACGGTATTTTATTACTTTATTTAGTTTTACTGTTTAGCCAAATATTGTAGTAGCTTCTCGGCTATCGCTAAATTATTACTCTTTTGAGGTCGTGGATTATGCTTATCCTTTATTATTATCTATAACCCTGGTGATAAACAAAGATGAAATCATCACGTAACATGAAAATGGTAATAAACTACTACACCATTTAGTAACAGCGACTGTGTATAGACCGTTCTAAAAACGTAAATTAGCTACTGTAACGTTGGTTGCATAGCCTTGTTCATTTTCAATGATTCAGTGTTTGCATATAACAGTAAAACGTGGGTTTGTAGTTCTTAAAAGGTTCTTATTGCATTTTGTATGCAGCTTATGTATTATCCAATATTGTTTGTAATTTGACATAAATCTGCTATTTTAAATTATCTGAAATGAAGAAATGTTTTATTTAAATTTTGAATGTGAACAAATAAAGAGTATAGGAACATTGTGTACGTCTGTATAGTAACCATGACTTCAATATTACCAACCTTATACATATTAGGACATTATAAAGAGATATGGTTTCGTTGGTAAATAGAAACCAGAATACAGCAATACAAAAAGTGTTTTTGTAATTTGCTTCCATTTTGATTTTTTAATAGAAATATTAAGAAACGCGACGTCATCATATCCGATATCATTATAGCCATTAATCCACAGAAGATTTTACGAAAACGTTTAGGTTGGCAAAGCTTGATCCGGAATTACGTTATGCATGTCACTTTTACAAAATATGTGAAAAACAGGATGCGTCCAGTGGAAAACCTTGATGTGAGCAAATTAGCGACCATGTTTTTGGCAATTTCATGTATTTCAGGTGGCGTATATACAAAATTATTTTGATTATGTTCTATTTTTGTGTTTTGTGACAGAAAGAAGGCAAAGGACGACTAGATCAAATTTTCACTTTTAAAATTAGACATTACAACCGCCACAAAAATCCCTAATTCAACTAAAGTAAAATTTTTTGTTTAAAAGCGGCATAAAAAGGACAAATTACAAATAAAAATGTGTTTCGTAAAACCTTGAAGCATTTATTCTTTTAAAAACTCATAGATGCGCCACTTGTTTTTTTAAATTTGAATTCGTGCTTCAAGACTGGTCTTATGAAACTTGTTTTTTAATATACTATTATCTTCAAGAGACTAATAAACTTGTCATTATTACTGCCAATTTCGATAGCATAAGTTGTCTTTTATTTGTGCATTTCAAATCACATACGTCTTGCGCCATTATTAATTTCAACCTACAATGAGACTGAAGTTGAAACTAATAATGGGGCTGGGATAATGTGATTTTGATAGAACATTTCAGATTAAGACTAACACTGTGTGAACTAGGACAATGTGATTTTGATAGAAACAATCTGTCAGAAAGATGTGTCACGTGAGTCCATGATTCTATCGAATATTTGTTATTAGTTCCAAACTGTGGGATATTCGTTAGTACCCGATATCAGAAATGTAGTATCGTTCGAGAAAATGAACCTGATAAAGCATATATTCTTGAAGCCTTTAACGTATTGTAAGATATTTGAAATAATTGCAAATCGTAATCGCATTTGGAATCCCTATTCTGAGTACGAAATATAGTTAGTCTATCAGTGATAGATCGGAGTTTTAAATTAAGATTTGGTACCTAATGAGATCGGTAGTTAGTGAAATCCCCTTGTACTATTTTGGTTGGGTAAAGATTAGTTTCTTTGTAAATAAGGGTGTTCGTATTTTTCGTAAATTTCGTAAAAGACCGTTATTATCGTTAAACTGCGCAATAGGAAAATTATATGTCGCCTTAAATTGTTATTGTGTGTGGAAATATAGTACAGAAAAGCATAGATTTCAGGTTTAAAAACGTTTCGACGACGGACTAGCGGGAATTTTCGATAAAAATTTTGGTGTTCAAACAGAGAGGTAGGTTTTTAGATACGAGACCTTAAGGTTCAGTGTCGAAACAATATCATTAACTTGGCGGATATCAATTTCAATGATAATAGGTTTTTATGATGCAATTTCTCCCGCCAGTTCACGGAAATTCAGTTCGTTTTTGGCGCGAGTTATAATTTACGTAATAAATGGATTAAGATAAAATCCAATGTGGCGAAAAGTGAAATATGCGTGTATCAGTTCTAGTTTTGATGCTGTAGTACAAGTCCCATTTACGTAGCGCTTAACGTTCATACGGGAAGTGTTTTAATAAAATCCGTGTTTACAGAGCTTAGGTTAGGCGCAGTTTTTCTCATCAACCCTATCGAGGGACATTAAGTAGCTTCAACCAACATGTGATTAAAATATCATAAAGTGTCGTACGTCCAAAGGGGTATCGTTAAGCACCCTAACAGAAAAGTGTTAACCGTTAGGACCTAGTGCTTTCCCTTATTTTTGGGAGCAAAATCGGCTTTTGTGCGGCGGAAATCAGACACCCCCTCCAAAACGTTAAGACATTCAGGATCACAGCTCGATAATAACTAGAGAACCCGCTGTAAATAGAAAAGTTTCGCATTATAATAATTTACGTTCAATTAACTGTATGTATGTATAATAAACTCAGTAGACATCGTGTAAATAGGAACGTTAGTGTACCGTATAACCAACTAAAGCATCAATCAAACGCTAAACTTGGATCAAAACAAATTTGCCGAATTTCACGAGGTAGTTTATTCAATAAATTGAATGTTCGAGTGTGTTTACGACGACGATCACATTGGTAAAGCCTCACCAGTTCCTGTATTCAGAAAAGGGGGTAATTTAAATAGGCCAATGTATGAAAAGGCTTGATCAAAATTTAAGGTATTCACTTCCGTATAAATTTTTCAGTGTTTTTGCCAATTATAATAGTGCTGAGCTTTTTTTTTGTGTGTTCGAACGGTTGAATACGCGTTTATTGAAGATCGAATCTCCTGCTACTTCACTGTTTAATTAAATCAAGCGTATTCATCCGTGAAATAATCAAATTTTGTATGAGCATATACAGGATATCCTGAAAAAAATGGGCCATACTGGATTAAAATATACTGATTTAAGCCAACTTACCATAGTACCAAGTTGCTCCCTTAAGGACATACGAGACTAAAGATTTATTTTGTTTTCTATTTTTTACGCTAACTCATTTATTTTTTGAGTTATTTAATTGAAGTTTGGTTTTTATAGGTTTTTGCGTTAGCTGAACATGTCTGTGCAATCAGTTCTTGTGTAAGGTATAGAGGGCGCTTGCAGCAACCTATATGTTACATTCTCGTTGTCATATTTTTTGATATGTGAAAAATTTGACATAATCAGTAACTTTTTAAAAATTTCATAATATTAGCTTTATAAAAGGTATACTAGTCGCAAGTCGCTAAACTGCACCATTTCCAAGAAAAATGTATTTAAATTTAGTACTACAGAATTTCTATCAAAAATGTTTATTTTCATATTAATTAACTTCTAGCTCCTCCCAAAAAATGATGTACACAAATGTACATACAATAAAACATAGTAACCAAACTTAAAACAGAATACAATGGTTAACAGACTAACAAGAAAATTGAAACAAAATAAACAACAAAAACCACCAGGTTGTTGTGGTACATTTATGTTTGTTTAATTACAATATACATAATTAGGTTAATGAACTGGATGTGTTTTCTTTGGAGTGTGTACACAGTTGTGAATCACATTTCTTATTCATTAACGTAATTTTCTTTGAACGAAGTAAAACGCTCGAAAGTTAAGCAACTGTTTATTTTTATATTGTCAGGTAACATTTAACGAATGACACGTTAACGGATAATTTTAGTAGTTTGAATATATTTTGTATTTTGATTGATGTGACTTCCATTGGTTATAAATTGGATTAAAGTGCTTGCTTTTCTTCGAATTATAATTTTAAGATATAACGTAAAGTAGTGATAAAGTAAAGATATTATATTACGGCTTCGTTAAAAATAGAATTTTGTAGCCTTTCAGGTGTAGCGTAACTTCTGCAGATCCCAGGATCCATCTGTCAACAGGTAAGCGAGTTATTTGAGTATTTACGCGAGCTACGAACCTGCGTAATTAGGCATTTTAACCCCGATTGTGTTAATTTCAAATACTTTGGCGCCCTTTTCGGTTTATGTCAACCCCTATCGTTATTTATGTATGACAAGCTATTCTAAAGCACACGAATTAGGCTAACAATACACCCACACCGAACCACTAAGCACCGGCAACCCTTATCCTTATGTGTTATGCTGTGCTACTACCATTTTATAGCGTAATAGACGCACACTTGTCATCACTCCGAAGGATACTTATTAGTCTCTTGAAGATAAACTACTGCACTTCTAGGCCACTTTGTTACATTGCCATGTTTCAAGGTCATGCGGCGTTGCCAGTTCGTTGACATGTTCAAGGTTAAAGTTTATTGACCTTTTCAAGGTCATTGAATTTCAAGGTAATGCCCAGAAATTCTTGGAATCAAATTTCATTGACCTTCTGACCTCTGTTCGTGAAAGTAAGCTAAGGGGTATTGATTCAAGCTCTTCAAGGGCAAATTCTTGGAAATACCAGCATTCCTAATCAATGGCTCAAGGTCAGCAAGCAATTCTTAGCAGTTCTGGTTGAATTGAGTCAAAGCCATGTGGCGGGAAATTGCCAAGGTCACCAAGCACGTCTTAGAATTTGTGTCAAGGTGACGTGTTAATTCCTATAAGTTATTACAATCCTTAGAAATCTATTTTCAAGGTCACCTGCAGAGTATCATATTAAAACTCTTAGAAATATAAAAATAGAATCAGTTTATGGATGCAAGAAGAATGACAGGTTGTTGTTGTCTATGCTAAAAAGTAGACCTAGGTCAAATGGTATATTACAGTTCTTAGAAATCTAAAAATAGAGGGGTCAATCTGATAGAGTATTGATCTGCAGGGATATCATATTACAATTCTTAGAAATCAAAAATAAAACCAGTTCGTGAAACATGAAGAATGATAGGTTGCTAAAGCGTATATCAAGGTTAGATGGTTCTTGTCTTGGCTAAATTGTTGTTTTGAATGATAAAAAGATTATGCTTACGGTGTGTGTTTTTATTTATATACTACTACTGTCCTAACCACCAGGACTTGTCTCAGGATGAGGTAGATTCCACAAGCACCAGATCCGTTTCCCAACACAGGTAACCGTTTCCCAGAAGCGGTAGTCGTTTCCTCACAGAAAACAAATCAAATAGCTCATTCCTCGTAGCTGAGGCTAAATGGCACCAAGCTCTGCAAGGTCAAAGTTTATTGATGTGAAGGGGTATCATATTCTTAGAAATCTAAACATAGAATCAGCTCGTGAGGTGTATCATATTATATTTCTAAGAAATACATGTTCAAGGTTAAAGTTTATTGATCCGAAGGATGTCATATCACAATTCTTAGAAATCTAAACATCAGTTCGTGGAGATATGAAGGTTGTTTATGCTAAAAAGTAGATCAAAATTAAGTGGTTCTCGTAGTGGCTAAATTGAACCTGGCTATTCAAGGTAAACTTTTACTGATATCATATTACAATTCTTAGAAATCTGAAAATAGAAGCAGTTTGTGAAAGTAGGTCAAGGTTAAGTAGTTCGGGTCAAGCTCTTTAAAATCAAATTCTTGAAAATTGCAAAATAAGCATTCCTAATCAATAACTCTTGTAACTGGCTTTGCACATGCGCGGGTGAATACCCAGTCACCTGCATTTCTTAGAAATATATAAAAATAGGATCAGTTTATGGAAACAAGCATAATGATAGGTTGTCTATGCTAAAAAGTAGACCAAGGTCAAATGGTACATTACAATTGTTAGAAATCTAAAAACAGAGCACTCGATCTGAAAGATGGTGGTGGGGGAAATTTTCGAGGTCACCAAGCAATTCTTAGAATTTCGTCGAGTCAAGGCCATGTGTGTTAATTCCTAGCAATCAATTTTCACCTGCAGGGGTGTCCCTGTGTTGAAGTTAGTCAAGGTCAAATCGAAAAATTGAAATTAAAAGGGCAGCAGCATCAAGCTCAAAGAAGTCATAGGCCGATTCTGGACCGCATTATACGAATTTCTGTGTTGAAGTTGGTCAAGGTCAACTCTAAAAATAGAAATGAGAATGTCATTAGCAAGTCATAGGAATGGGGATTGAAGTAGATGTGGCAGTAGTTAAGGTATTTAAGTGGTAATGTGTAAATAAAATTGATTCAATATGTGGATATGCTACGTAGCTGAATCATGGACCAAAGCTGTAGATGCATGTACTGCCGTGGAACGTTTACTTCAATATTTGACGGCATTGGCATTTGATGCTGATCATGAGGCAGTATATGGTTTAGGCCGCTTTTATACGGAAGAGAACTGTCACGCACTTGCAAAGAAATATGAAAATGGTGTAAAATTAAGTGAAAAGTATTAAATGTGTCATTGATACTAGCCTGCCCAAAAGACGCATGTATGGCATCAGCGCTTTTAGTTCGTTGTGTATTCTATCTCACTTAGCACGTGAACTGATTTTCTTTGTTTTACTTATTATAAGTCAGATCCGCGATAATATTTTTCCATGCCTGTATATGGAAAATAGATAAAACTAAATTATATCGCTTTCGCAGTCTTCAAAAAAACTTGAGATATAACTGATATGAATGTAGTTGTCAAAAACTAAGGATATCAGTGAAAGTAGCATTTGAAGGATAATGGTTACGAGGAAAAAAGATTTCACTGTAAATAATTCATTGTTTTATTAATTTAGCAAAATATTCTCTATCATAAAGCGTTATAATGAAAAATATGTATTACAATGGATTTGCTTTGTTCGTAAAAAGCAATGATTTCAATGTTTTATATATGTAGAGGTTAATTATGTTTTAAAATGAAAATTTAACAATTAACCTTTTCACTTGAAAGTAAAAATTGAAATTTCCAAAACTACATTATACACAGCAATTTAAAATAAAAAATGTTTGATATGTATAGAGGTTAATTATGCTTTAAAATAAAAATTTAACAATTAAGCTTTTCACTCGTAAATAAAAATTGAAATTTTCAAAACTACATTTAAAAGGAAATATGTTATGTTTGCAGGTTTTCTGATGCAGTCAACAGTTGAGTTTTTTCTTTGTTTTGGCTAATGTCTTCTAACTGCTGCTTAGCCTTAGCTAAAGCAGCAGTTAAACTCCCCACGTTGACCACCCCCAACACCTCACTGTTCGTATAGTCAGCAAGAATGGTTGTTAACCACCGCACACTCTTACTCTTAAAGTTACTCAACGAGGAAGGACGTTGCGTAAGATATGGTGGGGAATTAGTCACGTGGTCCTCATTCAGATACTGATCATGTTGTTGTTCTTGTTGCTGGTCTTGTAAAACTAATGAGAGATTTTCATCCCCACATATTGCAATTGGGGAAATGGTGGTGGTTCTGATGTGGTAGTGGCAACTGGTGTAATACTAGAAAATATTAATAAAATACATTAATAATGTGTGAAGCAATACATATACAGTAAATTAGAACTTAACTAAGTAACATACTCACTTTTCAAAATATCTGGCAAAATCATCACCTTCTAGATCGCTATCTCTGATAAAGATAGTGACCGGTGGAGGTTCCGAGGCTGGTGCTGGGGCCGATGCTGTTGTGGGCTACACCAAGATATTTTCTAATATAGTAACATTTCTTTGCTTCTTTAATGAAAATCTGAATTTCTTGGTAGGTGGCATCGTTTTGAGCGGCACGTAATGAATGAGTATTCACATCAAACTTAACATTATATACATGTAATTCTGTTAACAGTTTTTTATATTTAATTAAATCCATGAAGAAGTAGATATTAATGTATTTAGAACAAACTCAAATTTCTTCTTCTTAATTTTATTTTTATATTATAACGAGACCGGTTTCGGTAAATCTAATTATATTACCATCGTCAGTCTGTAAAAGTTTGTAAAATTGAAAGAAAGATAAGATAAGATTTTATATCATTAATTTTTCTTTCAATTTTACAAACTTTCACAGACTAACGATGGTTATATAATTAGATTTACCGAAACCGGTCTCGTTATAATATAAAAATTAAATTAAGAAGAAGAAATTTGAGATTTTTCTAAATGTATTAATTCTATTAACGTTAATATAATTTGCAAAAAGGAAAATGGGATACCACAGCGAACTGCAAGCAAAGGTGATGCAACCTAAGCCATTAGAAAGAATTTATATTCGCAGTAAACGCTGCTTCAGCAATGATAAGTAGTACTTGTAAATGTCTATTTAACCCTAATGGACATAGAGTAGATATTCTCAGTAAAAGCAACCGTCCTAACCAGGATCTGGCCTGTCAGGTAACTGTTTCTCAAATACAGATAGTCGTTTCCCAAAACAGGTATCTGTTTCGCAACACAGGTAGCCGTTTCCCAGCTCATTCATATAGATAAAATTTACGATGTGCTACATTCAACGAAGGCGGTTTCCACGAAGTGATGTTTTTAAAGTTTACATCTATTTATTTATGTCCATTAATTTCATATGTAGATAACTGTTTTTACGTTTTACAGTGTGGATCATTTTTCGTAATGGGCCTATTATAAAAGAGGTTGCATAATTATCCTAAAAAATCTTATTAGAATTATTATTACATCTCTTTTAATTTCTAATTTGTAAGTTAGAAGGTTGTGTGGTGAGAGAACGTACAATTAGCGTTACCCAAATTTTGATGCCAAGTTAAAAATATATCCACTGGTTTTTAAATAAGGTATTTTATTTTCGGTCTAACTACTTTCTATAATTTTTAATTAGGAGAGAAAATATTTTCGAAGGGATTAATGTAAATATACGGCATTTACTTATTGTTTTGATATAACTTTCCTAATTCCCTGGCTAATGCAAGGTCGCATCCCCTATAACTTTCAATGCAAGAGGAATTTAACCTAAAACACGTGTGTGAATAACGTAATCAAAGTGCTGGGTAGATCAGTTTGGTATCATGGTCAAGGATACTGAAGTAAATAATGGTTGCTATAGGAAAAGGTTTGATGAAAACCTTAAACTGCTTTCTATAGTTACTGACCCCGTTTAGGTATTAACAGCTATTTGTTTAGAGTAAACGGCTATCCGTTCAGGATAAACTGGTACCGGTCGTTTATCACTGTAAGAATTACTTTATTCTGTTTGATTGTAAACACATATCACGTTTCTTTGACCTTATCAAGTTGTAACAACCCATTTTTAGTTCTATTAAAATATACCGTGATTCATGTTCTTCGTCATATAGTTGTAAATATAAGAAAATTTTTTAATTGTTATTGAATTGTGTGGTAGACAACTTAATTTGCATTTTGGTGTAACTTAAGTTGCATATCGTTTTAGGGGTTTATAGTTCTATATCGTTGACTTAATTCTTTGCGCAAATATTTTCGCTCAACGCGTCATCATCTGACACCCTAAAGGCGTTCATTTTTTCACTTCCTGATAAATGTTGTGTTGTTTAGGAAGCTTCCACCTAAATTTTGTGAAAGTGCCATTGATTTAATGGTAAGATATACTTTAACGCATTATACTAAAAATTAAAACATTTGCTCTTTTCAGGCACTTTCTTTTTTACTTTTAGACTTTTAATTTTACCGCTTTTGATTGCACAATTAATTCTAATGTCACGTACGCTTTCATTTTATGATGGCGTTTTGATTTTAATGCAGATCTGAATGTGGATTCCATTATTTATTTTGAACCTTCAAAAGAATGCAATAAATATTGGTTTATTCTTTTCAAGAAGACAAATTTATAAGAAATAAAATTCCATTTTGGGTGTAGTTTACTACGTAAAGCATTATTTCAAGATATTGCGCAATATTGGTGCAAAGATTACATCACCCTTGGTTTACATTTCCGTAATCGTTTAGATACCAGAGGTTATTAAAAGTTTGTGTACAAAATTTTACGAACAGCTATTTATGTATAACAATTAATTAGTAATTTAAGGCTATAACTAGTTTTAAGATATATTTTATTTAACCCTATCATTTTAACTGTTAATAAACATAGTCTGTATATTTTTTCATTTTGATAAAATTTTTATCTGTAAACCTCGGTTTAGTTATTCCGAGCATAACTAAAAATAACTTGGCGTCCGAGACCTTTTTTATTAGTGTTACATTGCATTTTATTATTTATATTAAGTGAAAATAACACAGCATAAATTTGTGGTAAGTAAGCAAATCAAAAGAATGAACCACCCTACGTTAATCAACTGACTGAGCCTTGTAGGCATAATGCTAAGCAAAAAATAAAGTTAAAATAACAGAGTAAATTATTATTATGAAAAACTATAAATTATGTAAAGTATATTTCCTTTTCAAAGAATTTACTGAAATCGTCCTCCATATCACTATCACGTATGGATATCTCCATTAAATTTAGACAGTGGTTATGCAGGTGGTTATATTCATGTAAACACAAGTATGTAACTAAAGGTTAGAATAAAAGTTTAAGTTTATATACAAGTAAAATCTGTTAACGTTAACAACTGGAAGTGCTCGGAACGATCCGTTGCCAGTAAAAAATCGCATTTGAATGAAAATTCAAGGCCTGCAGGCTTCTGTCTGCATCTATTGCAACGTAATCCAAAATGAAATCATAGCATTGTTCTCTGCATAACCTACAGGAAATGTATTTCACTTAAGTTCCTATACACAAGGTCATCTGCACGAGAAAAAGCTAATTAAACGTATTTCTACATGTACTTAGTACATTAATATAGCCTTCACCGATTTAATACTCACAAGAACAGAGAACTTTTAGGCTTATTCTTTGTAAGAGCTAAATTGTATGGTAAATTGCTGAATTGGTGACTAAGTAACTTAGCACCTTTGATCAAGTTTACCATGCATTTGCTCAGATAATATTGCATATAATTCGATTAATAATACATTTCATGCTTTTTAAAATTTCATTCACATTAATAATAAACTTAAATTTTTCTTAATTAATAAACTAAAGTTATTGCTATTAAACCAAAATAATTTAATTAATCCAAATTAACAGTATTAAACACTAATCTTTTTAATGTAAATAAAAGCTTTAAGCTTTAATTCGTCACTTAAATGGGAGTGACGGGCAATATGTACATATTTTAGAGCATTTATCATATAAAATAAATGTTTCATATTACTTACAGATCTAGAATTATGCATAATTCAGTTGCCAAAAATTTACGACTTGATTTCATGAAAGTTGCAATAATTATATATATATATATATATATATATATATATATATATATATATATATATATATATATATATATATATATATATATATATATATATATATATATTGTGTGTGTGTGTGTGTGTGTGTAGAGGTTAATTCTGTTTTAAAATGAAAATTTAACAATGAAGCTTTTCACTTGTAAGCAAAAATCGACATTCCCAAAACTGCGTTATATACAGCATTTCCGTGGCACGTCTTAGATGTGGAATTTCAACAAGCCACCTGGTTAATCACTGTATCAAATGGGGATCTGGATACTGCTTTGCACATCCCTATCCACATATACTTCGTGAATTAATATCGGTAACAGATTATGTGTGCGTTAAAGAGCGAGAAAAAGCCGACTACATTCGAAAAATATTGAAACAGCCAGTTATAAAGATTGAAGAGCAACCGGCTTTACGAAAAATGAAAACAACTTGTTTCTTTCGTACACAAACCACTTGTAACTGTGCTTTGACGAATGTACACTTTTTGTACAATAACTATGTGATGAAATAATTTTTTAATAAACAACCATTTCATAAATTAATATATATATATATATATATATATATATATATATATATATATATATATATATATATATATATATATATATATATATATATATATATATATATATATATGTAGTTATTCATGATTGTTTTAACTGAGGTGCTATAAAGTCAAAGTTATTATTATTATTATTATTATTATTATTAAGACAGTATTTGATAGAAAAGTTAACTTAGACAATACCATTAAATGTTTTATGAAGTTGTATGCCAATAAGGGTTACAATTAAAACAGAAAAGTTTGTAATATTTAAAATAACGTACAATTATATATTCTTTTAAGTGTTTTTTTATTTCATGTAAAAGCTACATCCTACGTAAAAATTAAATAAAATTTAGACATTTTAGGTATTTGGTTTTGAACAAATATATTATTTTTTATTAATTTTATTAAATACATCAATAAAAAGTTTACCTCGAGTAAACTTTGCTCGAGTACCGCTCTAACTAACTGAGATATCGACATGGATGCCCCAAGCGATGTGAATTTTGTCTTTATGTATATAGAACTGATGTAAAAATAATTTATTATTTTATTTCTTTATTATTTTATAAATTTCGTACACAAGAATACACAGCGGCATTTTAACATCGAGTAAGAGATGATAGTTCACAAGTGTCGTTAGCTGCGATAGAATTATCTTTCACGAGCTGTTAATTTCCTTTTATTGTCGTGTATTCTGTTTTATTTTATACTAGTACGTAAATAATTAAGTATTCATTATTATCAAGTTTATCGTAAACGTTGCAGCTAACATTTTAAGGCGTCACTACAATGCCAATTACAAAAAAAAATACATAATAGCTATTTATGTATCAAGTCCATAATGCAAATATTTATTGAACGAGTTCGGTTTATGGCCGAGCGAGCGTAGCGAGTAGAGCCATAAAGAGGGCGAGTTCAATAAAGCCTTATTATGGACGAGATGCATACAAAATCTTATGTTCGACTGCTAAATTAGGCATATTAACGAAACAAGTTAACTCAATAACATTATTATCACTGTACATATTTATTTGAGAACCTCAAAATCTGACATGGGCTCATTATGGAAAAGAATTCATTGAATAAATTTACTATTTATTCTATGAGAAACTAGCAAAGTATGCTTTTTAATTATCGCTTGGTTACCAATGATATTGACAGTTGTACATATTAATTTGAAAACGTTAAAATCTGATATAATAGTAAAATAAAGTAACTTTATTTTACTAGTAGAATAATGTAATGTTATTTCACTAGTACAATAAAGATATACTTTCCAGCCGCAAAGTTATGTCATAAACAGTCCTTTATAACGTGGCTGGACATAATAGTAGATTACATTATTATGTGCTAAGGTTTGCAGTTGAAACCGAGGAACATTTTGCTCCGAATATATACTATTTAGTTTTCAAACGAGTACCTACATTATAACAAAACAAAACTAGAAATTTGAAAATAATAATTTAGTAAGAAATTGAAAGATTAAGTTTTGAAAAATCTGGAACACTGGAACTGTGGCAGGATCTGTAACAAACAAAATATACCCACGTACCACACAAAATTAAAAAAAAAAGATTCATAAACCAGGTAATGCAACGCGACCCATTGTTTCTGGTATTAATTCACCTACTTATCTGCTGTCCAAATGGTTATCTGGTAAATTTCATAACCTCAGTTCGAAATTATAATAAAGAATTGCGCACTATTAAAGCAGTTGATGCATACAATGGGTTTTCAGATGAAGTGGTTATGAATATAGTAAAGAAACAAACACATGTGACGAGGGTTAAGAACGTAACTACCTTAGGTAACGCTAGAGAACAAATAGAAACAAAGTATGTAAAGTTACCAAACTGTCTTGCTTATTCAAAAGGTCTACCTAAAATCTTTTTCAAAATTAGTTTGAAAACAGTCACTACTGCAGATAATAGTTTGCAAACTCTTTTAGGCAGTCCAAAAGATAAAGTGGATAAGCAGGATAGTCGGGAATTTATAAAATTAATTGTAAAAATTGTGAACAAATATATGTGGGGCAAACTAAACGACCTACCAAAATTCGCTTTAAAGAACATTTAGCTCATATAAAATACAAACGTTGGGACAAGTATGCCATTGTCCTACATATGTTTGATAGAAATCATGTAGTAGATAAGGTATCATTAATCAAACACGTTAGTATTAAGCACGAACTTGATTGTTATGAAAGATCTTCAAAAACAAACAAATTCTAATGAATAATGATGATCAAGGACCTTTAGGCTACTCAGAACTCATTAAAGTTTCATAACTTTCACATTCACTTTCACCAGATAAGCAACGAAGCGTTACTTAATGATGGTATATATGTTAGAAATTGTCTTTAGTTCACCCTAGTCGAGCGCTGATGATTATAGCATAGCTATCGAAACGCGTTCGGTGTTTTTTAATCTTGTATGGTACGAGGGTATATTTTGTTTGTTGAAAGATTAAGATCAAGCTAAATTAATACCTTATAAAATTTTTCCGTGGTTACGATGTAAACAAAAAGAAATTAAATTGAAATAAACTCTGAAAGTGTTTATTTGTGTAAGCTTAGAAAATTTTTCAAACAATTCAAAAAAGAAACTGACGATCATGTCAGATTCCGAATTATAATGCACTCCGTCCCAATTTCTTGAAGCAGTAAAGTGTCAATCAAAAATTTGTTACCATCCAAATCGAGTGGCGTCTATGAGATGTCCTACCAAAAGTTTTTAGATGGTGTGTAGACAAAAAAGTAACCGTCTATTCCGAAAATGTTTTACTCGCCTATTTTTCGGAATTAGCTGGAAACATGAAAAGGTTGTTATGGTTGCATTATTGCATAATAAAAGCATTGTTGCCTCTCAAGAAAAACGTTGATGTCGCGGAAATATTCGAAGCTGCGTGCTTTTCTAAAAAAAGCAATGGGAAGGCTATATGCCCAAGAAAGCAAAGGTTTTAACCTAAAAACAGTTTGATAAGTTCGTGTATGATGCTCCAGATGCGAAGTATCTGGGGACAAAGGTAAAGATTGTGGTGCTTTATATTGCAGTGTGTATTAAATCACCTACATTTTCAGATTGTTTTCCTATTTGGTGTTTCTGGGGCATGTAGATGCCACGAATAGTAAATAAAATAAGTCTACTCGGTGTACCTGGTAAATTATTTGGAAGAATACTGATTGACAGAGATGAAACTACCAAAACTAAGATTTGGGATGTGCAGGGTGCCTTCACGTCACCGAGAGGATGTGTTGATCGGATGGTTGCTCTCCATCAGGTGATGGACAGGTGGTTAAGTATAAAACCTGTACTGTGCATTTGTAGATCCCAAGAAAGCATATAACCGAGTGAATAGGGAGAAGCTTTGGGAAATATTGAATGAATATGGCGTAGCTGAAGGTCTCATAAATGGAATAAGGGCAGTATATAACGGTAGCCGGGCACATGTTAGGGTGAGAGAAGGTGTAAGTGAATACTTCAGTATTGAGCAGGGAGTGCGACAAGGTTGTGTGATGTCACCGTGGTTGTTTAATATATACATGGATAAATGTGTTAGGGAAGCATGTGACGATACAACTGTTGTAATGGTTGGTGACGTAAACGTAAGAGTAAAGGTAAATGTTAATAAAACAAAGACTGTGGTGTTCAATCGGGAAGGTGAAAATGAGAGTAAAGTATTTACCCTGCATGATGAAATTGTGGAACAAGTGGACGAGACGGTACATCTGGGTCGAATGTGGACTGCAGATGATACAATGGATGGTGAGATTGGACGACGGGTTACTGCTGGAAGGAAAGTGATTGGAAGTATACGGACGATAATGCAAAACGAAAACATGAGCATGGCTGCGAAACGAGTAATCTATAATGCCGTGTTTGTCCCGTCAGTAATGTATGGATGTGAGACAGGTATGTCAGAAAAAGCATAAAAGCAAAATAAACGCCGTTGGCATGAGATTCCTGAGTAAAACGAGAAAGGATAAGATGAAGAATGAGTGAATAATGAAGTAGTATGGGGAAGGAAAGACGATGATTGATAGGTATAAATGTAGTATACTACACTGGTTTGGTGACATCGAAAGAATTAGCAACACAAGATTAACAAAGCAGATATAGGTGAGTGAGGTTAGAGGTAAGACTAGGCTATTTTGTATATATATATATATATATATATATATATATATATATATATATATATATATATATATATATATATATATATATATATATATATTAAATCAACAGTGTGCGTAATCTTCCACTCCGAATCTTTGGGACACCCTATATATATATATATATATATATATATATATATATATATATATATATATATATATTCAAAATACGTTTACGAATTAATATCCAAAAAAAGTAAGGAACTGTCACTGTTAAAACCTTGTCTAAATTAGTTTGGAGGTTAAAAATAGAGGCAACACTTGATAAAAATTATATTAGAATAAATAAAATTTGTTGCAGAATTAGATAAATTAAACCGTATTTGATAAGCTGTATTTTGTTTAGTAAAAATTACATATCAACTTCACATATAAGTGTTTTTTTATTTTTGCAAAAATATGGTCAAGGGAGACTAATTGTGGAAGCGGATTCAAAAATTTCAAAGAAAATTAATTAAAAAATTGATTTTAAAATCGACTTTGGCTGGTTAAAAACGATGGTTCATCTGTATTCGAGGATCTAAAAATAAATATGTCAGAGTTCCACATTGGATTTAACAAATTATTGAGAGATGTATGTTAATTTAAGCGTAAAATAGAACTAAAGAAACAAAAAATTTACCAAGATCATCTTAATGTTGGACATGAATGGTGATGTGATGCATTTATCATATTGTTATTGGAGATCGTATGTATATTTATAATATACCAAGGAATATGCCAAGGAAGACGATATATATAAAAAAAATTTTGGGGTAAGAGGTATAGTTTTCATTTAAATTCGACGCGCATCTGTTAAGAATCGGTTGGCGATGCCAGTTTGAAAATTAAAATCTTATAAAAATTTTAAATTTGAAACTTTAAATTTTTATGCTATTAGTTATTAAAGAAAATTTTATTTAATATACTAGTGATTGTGTATAAATTTTAAACGTATTAAACGTCACATAAAGAAGTCTGACCAAAATGATAAATATTAAGTGATATATTCAATCTAAACATGTGAATATATTTCTAAAACAATATTAAATATTAATAATCTTTAGTAGAGTTGATTGTTGAAATTATAGTTAAAGTGGTTCTACTTAAATTGAAATTGAGAAAGGTCATTTCACAATATAAATTAACGGTATCTCACCTAGAATGGATAAGGTTAATTTTTATTAGAATTTGCGTATAGTCATATCAAGACTAAATACAGAAAATACATTTTGGGCTTGCTAAAAGTAAAACCAGATTAATTTATTTTTCTGTTTGTAAAAATTTATATAATTCATAGAGAATGTAAATTATAATTACATTATAATCACACATCAAAGACTGGGTAAATAATTTTTTTCTTCAATACATTACATACAGTGGTTAGTAAAAGTAGTAGCTCTACAGAATTTGCACAGGCTGTGGGTTTTGAGTCGGTACAGAATTGTTGCCCAACGTTTCGGTGCACTGTGGATACCAATTTCGGTGAAGATCTTCAATAAATTGAATACTATTAAACTGTCTTGAAGATGACAAACCAGAACACCCTCTAACGAGCGAAGGCTAACAGTGAAAACTGTCATAAACAAACAAATTTAACAAAATTTAATCAAATTGTGATGTAACTATAAGGCTGTGGAAAACTTTAATATGAAATTGACAAATACATTCACAAATAGAAACTTGCCATTACTATTAAGGATACAGTCAAATATAACAAAGAAATAGTTTTTAGTTAATAATTGTAATTGTACATTGAAACACAATATGTACGTTTAATATGATTTTGTAATGCTTTGGTAACTGAACATATCTTGTTGTTAAAGCATTTACTTCAAGGTCTAGAAAAAACACAACAAAAAAACGTAAACATATCAATTGTGCATTTTTTAGTTATAAGATGCCAAAACCTACTTAAACGGAGACCTTCCTCTTGACTATTGAAGTTATTAGGATGTTTATATATCTTAAAAGCTTCACGTTGTAAACGGACATAGTAATGAGTTCGTTTTGACAGTATTTCCATCTTGTCAAATTGAATGTCACGATTTAAATTATATGAAGCATGTTCAGCTACTACAAATTTCTATGCTCGCCGTAATCCACAAAGTCTCATGTGTTCTCTACGTTTTGTGGTTCTAATGTATACTTTTCTACAATAACAAGTAACTTATACACTCCGGAAGATGAAAATTAGTTTGAAACGTCGTAAGATATATAAACATCCTAATAACTTCAATAGGCAAGAAGAAAATCTCTGTTTAAATGAAAGAAGGTACAATGGTACGTTTTCATTTCGGTTGTCTAGGCTTTTTGCTGTGTTTTTCCCTAGACCTTAAAGTAAATGCTTTACCAATTAGATATATTAAGTTACCAAATCACTATAATAGTGTAACATGTGTAGTTAAAACAATATTAAAGTTATACATTGTGTTTTCACTGTACAATAACAATTTCAATTATTAACATAACATAACGCACCAGTCACGCCATTCCCTTGCCGGGTAGACAAAACATTCCCTGTCTCTTATTTATTTCTCATTTTTACTATTTCTCCATGCTTTCCTATCCCAGCACACCTCACTAGTTACCGCACGGTTCAAACATTGTCTCTGACACGCTATTTTATTTTTAAAACTCCTTATCTTCTTTTCTTTTATCACAGACTCTACTGCATATAGCCAAGTGCTAGGCGGCCTACCAGGCCCAGTCTTACCTCTAACCTCACCCACCTATATCTGCTTTGTTAATCTTGTGTTGCTCATTCTTTTGGTGTCACCAAACCAGTGTAGTATACTACTTTTATACATATCAATCATCGTCTTTCCTTCCCCATACTACTTCATTATTCACTTCCTTTCTCGTTTTACTCAGGAATATCATGCCAACGGCGTTTATTTTGCTTTCATGCTTTTTCTGACATACCTATGTCTCACATCCATCCATTACTGACGGGACAAACACGTCACTATAGATTACTCGTTTCGCAGCCATGCTCATGTTTTCGTTTTGCATTATCGCCCGTATACTTCCAATCACTTTCCTTCCAGCAGTAACCCGTCGTCCAATCTCACCATCCATTGTACCATCTGTAGTCCACATTCGACCCAGATGTACCGACTCGTCCACTTGTTCTACAATTTCATCATGCAGGGTAAATACTTTACTCTCATTTTCACCTTCCCGATTGAACACCACAGTCTTTGTTTTATTAACATTTACCTTTTGGTCCACGCTCTCACGGACTGTGTCAAACTTCCTCAGAGCTGTTTGTAGCTCACCCGCATTTTCTCTTAATACGACTGTGTCATCTACATACACCAGAACTCTTACGTTTATGTCACCAACCATTACAACAGTTGTATCGTCACATGCTTCCCTAACACATTTATCCATGTATACATTAAATAACCACGGTGACATCACACAACCTTGTCGCAATCCCTGCTCAATACTAAAGTATTCACTTACACCTTCTCTCACCCTAACATGTGCCCGGCTACCGTTATATACTGCCCTTATTCCATTTATTAGACCTTCAGCTACGCCATATTCATTCAATATTTCCCAAAGCTTCTCTTTATTCACTCGGTTATATGCTTTCTTGAGATCTACAAATGCACAGTACAGGTTTTACACTTAACCACCCTTCCATCACCTAATGGAGAGCAACTATCCGATCAACACATCCTCTCGGTGACGTGAAGGCACCCTGCACATCCCAAACCTTAGTTTTGGTAGTTTCATCTCTGTCAATCAGTATTCTTCCAAATAATTTACCAGGTACACCGAGTAGACTTATCTTATTTACTATTCGTGGCATCTACATGCCCCAGAAACACCAAATAGGAAAACAATCTGAAAATGTAGGTGATGTAATACACACTGCAATATAAAGCACCACAGTCTTTACCTTTGTCCCCAGATACTTTGCATCTGGAGCATCTAATTCTGCAACAAATTTTATTCATTCTAATATTATTTTTATCAAGTGTTGCCGCTATTTTTAACCTCCAAACTAATTTAGACAAGGTTTTAACAGTGACAGTTTCTTACTTTGTTGGATATTAATTCGTAAACGTATTTTGAAATATATATATATATATATATATATATATATATATATATATATATATATATACAGGGTGTCCCAACGATTTGGGGGTGGAAGGTTACGCACATACTGTTGATTTAATAAACAGTCTTATAACAGATTATTGTAGTCAACAACGAGGAGCATCTTGTAAAAATATTTTTGTATATACAGGGTGTCCCATTTTCGAGTACTACACTAAACTTGTTTTTTTTTAATGGAACACCCTATACATTTTTATATTTATGGAGTCTGTTAAATTCTGAGCCAAATGATATACGATACTATGGGTCTACGCCTAACGGTTCCTAAGTTATTGACATTTCTATGTAAAAAAATTAGTCAATAAATTAGGCTCCTGTTCCGCCATTTTGAAAGATATCGGAGTGAAATTTTGGGATTTTTTTTCAATCTGTCTAGTTTTAACTTCTATATTCAGATTGCAGGCCCTTTTCTTTACATATACCGGGTGGTCCATTTTGCTCAAGGTTAATTTTATCACTTTTTTAAATGGCACACACTGTATCTTATTACAGATTTGAATAGCATTTTTGAATTATTTAGTGATAAAGTTGAAAATTGTAAACATTTTTTATTTTTGTTGAATTTGTCACAATATAAAATAAATAAACACAATATCAAAATTCGCAGAAAAACAAAAATGAAACAATGCTAATTGCTTTAAAACCGTGAAGCTATAGTTTTATGACACAATTCAACATTTTGCACCATAAACGAGCAACGCTTAATAATTATTTACTAGCAGAACTGCATAACTATAAGCTTTAAAATGGAATTAAAGAACACATGGATAACAGTAGCTTGGTTTTCGATTGTCTTTTTCTGTTTCTTAACAACTTAACAAATGAAAGCCGCTTATAAATACTTAGTGAAGAATTGTCAGATAATTATCTGATAGTGACTTCGTTATTTACTTAGTGTGGGATGAATTTTTCAAAGAAGAGCTGATTAATATAATCTATGTTTTGGGGCAGGCTGAAAGGAACTGTTTGTTGGCATTTAGGATTTATAAACAAAAGTGCCCTTTGGCTAGACATGCAAGACCTGAAACGTTTCAACTTCTTCGAGAACGATTTGAAGAGACAGCAAATCATATACAAAAAAAAGAGATGTTGAAAATCGTACAGTTGCAAACGAAGAAAACGAGTTGACAGTTTTATTAAATTTAGAAGAAAATCCTCACGTAAGTGTTCGTCAAATTGCGATACAAGTAGATCTAAGCAAAAGTTCAATACAAAGAATTATAAGCAAACATAAATATCACCCATACCATTTGTGTTCGCACCAAAGCCTACGACTTTGTGCTATTTGGCGACGAAGCAAGTTTTAATAGCATAGGAGTCGTTAATAAACATAATAGTCATTATTACTCCGTTGAAAATCCACACTGGATACGACAAGTAGCTTACCAGCGTTGTGAATGTGTGGGGTGGTATTATCAATACTGATGTAACAGGACTTTTTTTTTCGATGGTTCCATGACAGGCGAAATATATCTGCAATTCCTTCAAGAAGATTTGCCACAGTTGCTTGAAAATGTGAATCTACATACTCTAAAAGTTATGTATCACCAACATGATGGATCCCCGCCGCACTACCATAATCGAGTACGTCGGTTTTTACAAGATTGGCGCGAATATCGCTGGATAGGTCGCGGTGGTCCCATTGTTTGGCCAACGAGATCACCCGCTCTCACTCCCCTTGACTTTTTTCTGTGGGGATATGTGAAACAGGAGGTGTATTGGGATTTGCGTACTACACAAGCCAATATTAAACTTCGAATCACTGGGGCTTTTCGAAGTATTCAAAGAAGCACCCTTCAAAATGTCAAAGCAACCTTTACTAGGCGGTTGACCATGTGCATTGCTGCAAATGGAAACATTTTTGAACCTTTAATATAAAATTTGTAACTCATTGTGTTTTTTACTTCCATTTTAAAGTTTAAGTTAAGTTTTCAGTTAAAAGTTTATAGTTATGCAGTTCTACCAGTAAATAGCTATTAAGTGTTGCTCTTTTATAGTGCAAAATGTTGAATTGTGTCATAAATCTATAGCTTCACGGTTTTATAGCAATTAGCATTGTTTCATTTTTGCTTTTCATTGAATTATGATATTGTCTTTATTTATTTTATATTGTGACAAATTCAACAAACATAAAAAATGCTTACCATTTTCAACTTTATCACTAAATAATTCAAAAACACTTAGGAATAGGTAGTAAAAAGTAGTATCTATTGAAAGCCCGTAAAAAATGCTATTCAAATCTGTAATAAAATACCGGGTGTGCCATTTAGAAAAAAATGAGAAGAATAACATTGAGCATATGCAAAAAAAAATGTCTGCAATCTGAATGTAGAGGTTAAAACTAGACAGATTGGAAAAACCAATCCCAAAACCGTTAGTCGTAGATCCGAATTACCTTATATCATTTTGCTCAGCATTTATCATAGAATTCAAATATATAAAAATATATAGGGTGTTCCATTAAAAAAACACAAGTTTAGTGTAGTACTCGAAAATGGGACACCCTGTATATACAAAAATATTTTTACTAGATGCTCCTCGTTGGTGACTACAATAATCTGTAATAAGATTTTTTATGAAATCAACAGTATACGCGTAATCTTCCACCCCCAAATCGTTGGGACATCCTGTTTTGTTGTGAGATTTATATATAAATGTTTACTAATTTATTGTATATTACACTTTTGAGTCAACAACATAAGTATTGAATTTATTTGAATCATTACAACGAATACTGCATAATCTTCATTCCAAACATGCAGCACACACACAAAAGACTCCCACAAGCACATGCTTTCGAATACTCAACTAACGGTGTGTGGTGGAAAGTGGATAAGCTCCACTCACAGGACAATCATTACACAAAACATTACTGTGCCGTATCACCGCTACTACATGACTGACTGCCAAGGGCTATAGGGTTTCGAGCCTAAAACAGGGTGGCCAGCAACCGCATCTAGTCATGACCTGTCCTTGAAGTCATCCGGTACCATGGGGACAATCGCTTATAAAGTCCAAATGACATCAAAAGCGATGTACAGTATATAAAATTTCGAACCTGCGCTGCATGATTACCAACACCAACCTACACCACATTCATTCCACACGCGAGACAACACCCATCGACGCGGGTAGATCTGGTAGCCGTGCCACATATGACTTCCTCTAACCCAGTGTCCGCCTCCTGGTTTCTACCACATTCATACAAAAAAACAAACACATTCAACCAAGAAAAAAGAAAAAAGTGAAAACGTCAAATCCGGTAGCATAAAAGTCATAATCGGGAAGTCAAAGATCGGGAAAGTATCATCATCTTCAAATAAGTAGCGTAATCAAAATTCCTAAACTAACTTAATCTAACCTAATGTAAATCTATCTAAAAGGAACAACTAATCTAACTCTAACCTAAATCCAAGTATCTAAGTGCGTATATAGGCAATACTGCATTTTGACTACAACTAAGGCACTCAAAAATACGCTAACAAATATATAGTGAAAACAATGTTTGCAAAAATATTGGCCAATCACAAGGACAGTACTATTATCTACACTGATGGTTCAAAGTCTGAACAAGGAGCGGGTAGTGCAATCTACACAAGCATTTATACAGCAGAATTATACGCAATTTTACACGTACTAATCTTTAGCGGGCTTTCTCAAAACACTAAGGTACTAATCTGTACTGATTCTGTAAGCTCATCGCAGAACATTTCAAACATATTCTTGAGGGATCCTCTAATCCATAGAATTATATCCAGCATTGTGTCCCTTTCCAAATCGGGCAAAAAGATATGTTTTGCATGGTGCCCATCTCATATAGGTATAAATAGGAATGAATAAGCTGATTTTGCAGCACGAAATGCTACTAAAGATGTAGAAATAGACTGCTCGTTGTTTCGACCTGAGGATGTAAAGGTATATATTAAAAGAAGTGGTTGGAATGATGCATTTCAGAAATAGCTAAATAACTAACCGTTTTTTGGGCACTTTAAAAAACGCCCACTAGATACAAGATCCTAATTAGCATTAACAGAAAGGAGCAAGTGGCATTAACAGGATTAAGATTAGGCCACAGCAAACTTACAACTAATTACTTACTAACAAGACAGCAAGCCCCTGTATGCGTCACATGTAACGAAAGACTATCGATAGTTCATATACTGTTACATTGTAAAAAACATGAAGAACAAAGGAAGAAAAATAAAATACCTATGTGAACAGTGTCTAAATAGTAACCCTTGTAATATACGTAGCTTACTAAATTTTCTAAAAGAAAGTATCATAACAGGTCAGATTTGAAAAAAAAAGGAACAAGGAAAGGCTGACAACATAGTAGTAATAATAATAAGAGAAGCAATAAGACAGATGACACCCTACGATATAACAAAAGAGGAACATACAATGGTTTTTAAAAAGCTACCAAATTGAAAAGCATCAGGACCAGACAAAATCTACACCTATTTCTGGAAACACTTAGCGACACTCCACGAGAAAATGGCCCAAATAATCAAACATACAATAGTAAATCCAACAGATACCCCAGGTAGACTAACACATGGCATAACTTTTCTTAAACCTAAAATGAAAATACACACGAGCCCAAGAATTACAGACGAACAACATGTCTCAATACGTTATGCAAAATAATCACGAAAACTATAGCCCTAAAAATGACAACACACGTTATAGAACAAAATATGTAACATGAAGAACAAAAAGGGGACACAAAGGGAGCTAATCGGTGTAAAGAAACTAATAGTATACAGAATTGTAACAAAACAAACAGAAAAAGGAAATAGGAACATAGCAGTTGCTTGGATTTACTACCAAAAAGCATATGATTGAATCCCTCACTCATGCCTTCTTCATAACCTACAAATCTACAAAGTCGACCCAGTCATCGTAAAAGTCCTTTAATATACAATGACAAATTGGGAAATAAAACTGAATCTTAGCCTCCATAACAAAAACTGGAAACAAATAATATACAAATTAAGAGAGAAATCCAAAGAGACACCTGGAACCCAAAATGGTTCATCTTAGCACTCAATCCACTAAATACTATTCTCAATTCAACAAAAATAAGATACAAAATAAATAGTCATTATAAAATATCACACATGTTCTACGTTGACGACTTAAAGATATATGACCCAGACCAAAAGAAACTGTCTTCACTTCTGAAAACCAATGCCATGTGCTCCAGGGATATACATATGAATTCGGTCTAGATAAATGCACATCCGTCATTGATAAAAGTAAAAGTAGAATAATAGAAACAAACAACATTGAACTCACTATCAACAACATATATGAAACACAACTAAACGCCAAAAACAAATTTAAAGCCATTAATATATGGGCAATACCAACCCTAACCTACTCATTTGAAGCCATCAACTGGAGCATAAGAAACATACAAGCACTAGGGTAGCTAGAGTAACTAGAAGAATACTCACGAATAACAGAGCACTACATTCTAACTCAGCGATTGAAAGATTATACCTACCCAGGAAACACGGCGGACGTGGATTTAAACAGAAAGTTCCATGTTTGCCATACAAGACCAGGTTGTAAACACAATAAACTATCCAAAATATATAACAAAATCTTCCACAGAAGGTGGCAATTGTAGAATGTGTAAAACAACACCAGAAATAATCCAGCACATCAGAGCAGGATGGACAAGCCTAGCACAAACAGAATATTTAAACAGAAACAATCTCACACGGAAAATCCTCTACAAATATTTGCTTAAGCAATACAATATTGAATCAATCGAAGATCCATTCTATACATACACACCCGAAGCAGTCAAAGAAAACCAAGGCTTCAAGATATACTGGGACCGACAGACAAAACACAATTTTCAGCAATTGACCAAATATAATAGTTATCGTAAAAAAAAGAACTACTACATAAATTGATATCGCATACCCCCTGGACCATAACGACAGAAAAAATAAAAAAATATACAGATCTAGCGGAAGAAATAAAAAACAAGTGGAAAATGGAAAAAGTGTTGATATTCCCTATTGTCATTTCTGTTAACGGACTTATACCAAAGGAATTAAATACCTACCCAATGTAAAAAACACAGTATTAGAAACATGCTGAATAGTCCGAAAAATAATTTTGCCAACAAGGAAGTTTTGCGAGAAGATCTTGCCCTCGTTACCTTTAACCGTGTAAAGTGAGGAAAATATTACGTAATAATAATAATCAAAGTCGCTCATTATTAATCGATTGTAAATAAGGTATGTACCCTACCTTATAAACTAAATCTAGCCATTGATCCAATTTGTGTAAGTATAGTAACATGATATGACCAGGCGAAGTTCAAAAACTTGCCTAATTGCTTATCAACGCAGCCTAATTTTAACTTATCATTCTTCTAATAAGTGAAATTTAAAAGATATATATAACCGTGGCGCCCATTACCAACGCTAATTTTAATGCTCACGAGAGTAACTAAAAGAAACAACATTAAACATTCTAATTTATATTATTATAAGTTTTTGGTATGAACGAATAACAATTTAATAATAGTCAAGTTGCTTTGGTATGTGTGAATCATTGCGACATTGTAGGCTCACATCCCATTAATATAAGTAATTTGATTGTAATCTCATTATATTTGGAATTTACATCAGTTCTACTTACATAAAAACAAAGTTTACATCGATTGGGGCTTGGATCTCGATAGTACAGTTGGTTAGTGCGGTACTCTAGCAAAGTACAGGTTGTAGGTTCAAATCCTACTCGAGATAAACTTTTTATTTATGTATTTAATAAAATTAATAATAATTTTTAATTCTAATTTATAATTCGAAGGCACATTTATTTTAATTTTCTACGTAATATAAGAAACATGAAGGGAAATGAAAGAAACATGTAAAGTAACTAGCATATTTTAAAACAGCTTAGGCAAACATTGCATAAGCTTTTGGTACGCTTTTAACAAATGCTTGTTTGAAATGACGATTTGGGGACCATAATACAGAAATAACTCATCCTTTTTTGGAGTTTTCTTCAAGTTTTTGTTAGTTTTTAACACAACACACACACACACACACACACACACACACACACACACACACACACACACACACACACACACACACACACACACACACACACACACACACACACACACACACACACACACGAATATATATTTTCATCGTCTATAAGGGGTATCTTTGTTTTATGCGCAAGGCGAATCTGAATGATGAATCCCTGGATAAGGTAGGTATGCAATTACTGTTAATTACATTTTGTATTAATTTATTATATTAAACCCTCCCTTTGTTAAGAAAACCTGCCTTGAGTTAAGAAAGTTTCGTATCGTTTGTAATTGAAGGCATAGTCGCGGCAATCTCTTTTCCAATGTGGGGATAAACGTCAGCGCTTGACATTGTTGCCAAACGTATGAAATTCGACGTCAACATAATACTTAGGTTATATTGTTTACATTTATTTTGAAAATTAGTTTTGATGGAAATACTCGTTCTCAACTAAGTAACAATACTTTTAACAGTTCTTACAAATGACACAAGGATTTGTTATGAAAAGAACAGTTGTTTTATAATAGAACAATGCAAGCCACACGAATCGAAAATCTCAAAATGTGGAAAATGTCAAAACTAGAAGTTATGTGTAAACAGAAGAGCTGACAACATTGTAATTTATTCGGCAGTTCTAACAACCCAACAACGTGTATTTCACTAACCTAGATATATCATTTGTAATTATCAGGGTTATTATGGAAGTTGGTATGTTAAGTTTGTCTCTCTCTAACAATTTCACCCCACAACGGAAAAGATTTTGCCGTGACTATATATGGTTTTATTTCATTTAAGAAAGCTTGGTCACATGACGTCAGGAGGTAAAAAGGCGTGCATGATGATGTAGCTTTATCCTGAAGAAAAGTTGAATCGGAGATACCTTTTGTTTTGTGTCATTAAATAAGAGGCCAGACCTCCCGCCTATTGTAGTAGCCATACTATCTGTGGTCGTTGATCTGATGCGAACATACATTATGTTTATATTTACCTTAGTGGTATTAACTTATCGTACCTGGTGTTTATCATATTGTCGTGAAATGAAGTTCTTAACCGCATTTCAATATAATGAATTAAATTTATTTTGAGTGTAAAACAAGCAAGTACATAGCCATTAGTGCAAATTACGTTTTATTAAGTGTACGAATTATATGAATTGATTACGAACCTTAAAGTAAACCTAGAAGGTGTAATACAGTTGTATTGAAAAGAAAACAGTTGACTTCGGTTAATGAATTCTAAAATAAAAACATTTGAGTACATAACGTTACATGTGTAATATTTGTTGACATAGGTTAAACTAACTTGGTTCATTTTGAAGTAATTCTACGTAAAGGTAGGTGATATGTTATATATAGTTTATGTGTCGATTAAGAATTAGTCTACTAACGCGTGTGTGCGTGTGTGCGTGTTTGCGTGTATGCGTGTGTGCGTGTTTGCGTGTGCGTGTGCCTGTGTGCGTGTATTCATGTGCGTGTGTGGGTGTGTGCGTGTGTGCTGTGTGTGCTGTGCGTGTGTGCGTGTGGGCGTGTGCGTGTGTCGTGTGGCGTGTGCGTGTGTGCGTGTGTCGTGTGTGCGTGTGTGCGTGTGTCGTGTGTGTGTGCGTGTGTGCGTGTGCTGTGTGTGCGTGTGCTGTCGTGTGCGTGTGTGTCGTGTGTGTGTGTGCGTGTGTGGTGTGCGTGTGTGCGTGTGTGCGTGTGTGCGTGTGTGCGTGTGTGTGTGTCGTGTGCGTGTGTGCGTGTGCGTGTCGTGTGTGCTGTGTGTATGTGTGTGCGTGTGTGTGTGTGCGTGTGCTCGTGTGTGCGTGTGTGCGTGTGTGCTGTGTGTGTGCGTGTGCGTGTGTGCGTTTGTGCGTGTGTGCGTGTGTGCGTGTGCGTGTGTGTGCGTGTGGTGTGTGCGTATGTGGTGTGTGTGTGTGCTTGTTTGCGTATGTGCGTGTGTGCATGTGTCGTGTACATGTCTTGTGTGTGTGTGTGTGTGTGTGTGTGTGTGTGTGTGTGTGTGTATGTGTTCGTGTATGCGTGTGTGCGTGTGTGCGTGTGTGCGTGTGTGTGAGTGTGCGTGTGTGTGCGTGTATGGGTGTGTGCGTATGTGGGTGTGTGTGCGTGTGTGCTTGTTTGCGTATGTGCGTGTGCGTGTGTGCATGTGTGTGTGCATGTCTTTGTGTGTGTGTGTGTGTGTGTGTGTGTGTGTGTGTGTATGTGTTCGTGTATGCGTGTGTGTGCGTGTGTGCTTGTTTGCTTATGTGCGTGTGTGCATGTGTGCGTGTGCGTGTGCGTGCGTGTGCATGTCTTGGTGTGTGTGTGTGTGTGTGTGTGTGTGTGTGTGTGTGTGTCGTATGTGCGTGTGTGTTTGGGTGTATTGGTGTGTGCGTGTGTCGTGTGTGCGTCTGTGCGTGTGTGCATGTGTGCGTGTGTGCATGCGTGCTGTGGCTGATTAGTTTGTGACAGAAATTCACCGGTGGAGAGGGAGAGTTAAAATACCCATATATAGACCTTAATCATATAGATTAGTTATGTTCTATGCAATTTGATGATATCACGCGTAATTTAACGGCAAAAATTCCTAACGTACAATTTAAGAGTTAGTTCAAATTTTGTCAATATCTGAATAATTAATTTTATAAAAAAATGTTTAGACATATTTTTAAAGGAAATTTAATTTTACATAACTTTTCTTTATAAGGTTTCTTAATAAAAGCGAAATAAGTGTAAAATCGATTAAATGCAATTGAAAATGCTTAAACGATATTTTCAGAAGCGGCAGTTTTGGTAGTTTTTATGTTAGCATTTATAAGTCTACTAACCTCTATCTAACATGAAGTTTTAAACGTCTGTGTGACAAAGCTTATTGTTTTACAATGGTGCCTATTTTCGTAATGAACTTATTAAAAAGAGAAAGTAAACTTTCACCTTTATTACACATATTAAAGTTATACAATCTAAACGTTTCGATAACACTTAAGTTACCTTCGTCAGTAGCAATTTTTCCATTCAGATTGTTAAAGATGAAACAATTTTAATAAATAATAATACACCATTAAAACACCCAAAAAGATAAGTATTGTATTCTTAAAAAGAGGTTAGATAATTTTCTTAAAAAATTGTTTCATTTCTTATAATTTCCATTGTGTTGGTGAAAAGTTCGTGTGTTGTTCTTCGCCAGTATATTTATGTCGAATACAATTTTAGTGTTTTGTATCATTATTACCATAATTGATAGGAAAATAAAGGTAAATATACTAACTGGATGCGTAATATATACAACATATTAGTTATATTAACCAATGTCTGCATGAAAGTGCGTAAACTACCTTACCCGCTTCCTGATAATTTAAATAAAACTATTATTGGATAATACGCTATGGATAAAAGGCTGTTTTATATCAACGAACGAGTTTGGCTTGCTATAAATTTATGCCAGATAAGATATCGATAATAGATAAGTTTTATTACAATACCACATTGACCCCAGTCTTCATTCGACTGGAATACCACTATATTAAAAAATTCTAATATTTACCTTTATTAATGTACCACAATTGTTGAAATTTACTAAATTGGTCAGAAAAGATCTTCTTTTGCAAGAACAGTCTAAACGGGTCGCTATTGCATTAAAGCCAGAATGAATTGTTTAAACGTATTTAAGATATACCAATTATTATAAATTTTGTTATGAGCGAATAAATTCAAAACTGAAAACATATTAAAAAATTTTATTAATTTTATTAAATACATGAATATAAAGTTTACCTCGAGTAGGATTTGAACCTACGACATGTACTTTGCTAGAGTACCGCTCTAACCAACTGAGCTATCGAGATACAATCCCAAATCGATGTAAACTTTGCGTTTATGTATGTAGAATTTACATCAGTTCATCATCATTTCATTTACAATTATCCTCCAATATAAGGGTCTTAATGTGAATGTAAAACATAAAATATTTATAGGACGAACACTGAATGTCACCTTCATGTTGAAGTTAATATTTCACTGAGCGTTAAGTTATTAGTGCACTTATAGTTGTCTGACCTGTCACTGAAGATCATTGCGTATATGACATACTCAAATAACTGCCAAGGTTACGTTCCTCAAGCAAGTCTGTAAAATACATCAACCATAATTTGAAAAGGAACATGTTTCACTCCCTTTACACAGTCACCTTTTCATAAATTTCATATTGCAATGAAGGGTTGTATGATACATCTTGCCATAGACAATTATAATCTTGGGCCATGCAAAACGTCTTTTGCAACCACGTTTTGATCATTTTGAGGAGGCGCATATTTATATAACGCTTCAAAAGACAATTTCAAAAACATTGGGCAAGATGGGTCTGCGATTTTTTGTTTCTGAGTTATAAGCGTTTACCTATCAAAAAATTCAAAATGGATTCTTTTGGGCCTAGAAATTTACACGTGACGTCAAAAAAATTGTAATTTAGTTTTCTACCAATTGATGCTCTCAAATTTTAAAAGCTATCAATAAAAAATCATTGTGGTCAACATTTAAGAATTGTAGTTTTTCTCCATTTTTTTAAACGCAGCACACTATATATGAACACATCTTCCAATATAATATCTCAAGAGCTTTACGATGCTATAGCATATCAACAAAATGCTATCAAGAGCCTTTGAAACATCATTTGTTTTCCTCAACAATTGGATAGTCTCTCTAATTTTGCCTCTGACTTCCTCAGTACTGGGACATTGGCTCTTATACACCATGTCTTTGACATACATATTATACAGGATGTAGCTGAAATACACCGACAAACTTCAGGAGGTTGTTCCTGGGGTCAAAAAAAAAAACTAAAACTTATAAACGTATGTCCTAAAATGCATGGTTTTCCGTCTGTCCGTTTGTATGTGGTTTTTACATTATACTTTTTTTCTAAGCAGCCATTAAAGGTTAAAATTTTTAAAATTTTCAACATATGCTACACTAGTAAGCACGTTTAATTTAAAGAAAATTTCAATTTTATTTTCCGAAAAAATTCAAAATGGTGGCTTGTTAAAAACTTAATGTTGAATTCCTTAAAAACTACACCCTGTATAAAAATTTTACTAGATTCCTAAAATTTTATAAATTTGATTCTAAAACAAAGAACACCTCATTTATTGAAATCGCACAAGAAATGAAAAAGTTGTGACATTCTTCTTAACCTGGTTAAATGTGAAAGTGACAAGTTTTTCAAGTTTTATAAAATTACAGTATTCTGCATGTCCTAACAAAATGGAATAAAAATATCTCTACATTATTTTGCAAGTTTTAAACTGTCATTATTAAGAAATACTCAACAACTTAAAAGTACATCAATTATTTCCAAACCTTACGGATCACTTTATAATAAATGTATCTTCCATTTGTTGCGATACATGCATTAACACGTCTGGTTATTGATTGTCATGTTCTTTCGAATATTCCTGGTGTATTCCTTATGGTGTTACAAGCCGCAGTGATACGCTGTAAAAGGTCATCTGTTCTGTTAACAGATCTTTCATAAACTAGAGTTTTTAAATGACCCCAAACAAAGAAATCAATTGGATTCAAATCAGAGGCGGCCATGATACAGGTCCTCCTCTGCCTATCCACCTTTCACCGTAAGTTTAGTCCAGAAAGAGTCTGACGTCCAGTGTAAACTGCGGGGGAGCTCCGTCATGCATGAACCAACAATTTACTCTTATACCCCAAAGGGACTTTGTCCAAATTCCTGGCAAATCGTGTTCTAAAAATGTCTGTAGTTTTCTCCATTTAGTCTGTCAGGTAATACAACAGAACCTAATAAACAGTCTCCAATGACGCCTGCCCAAACATTTATTTTAAACTGCTGCTGATGTCTCCCTTCACGAACGGTGTGTGGGTTTTCATGAGCCCGTTGATGCGTATTATGGATGTTCGTTATTCCATCTCGATTGAAACAAGCTTCATCTGTAAACACAACTAATGATGTAAAGCCTGGGTTGTTAGCTTGCCGATAAAACCATTGGCAAAATTGCACACGTAATGGATAGTCAGCAGGGCAAAGAGCTTGTACGCGCTGAAAATGGTATGGATATAGCAACTGTAATGTGGTCTATGTTGAGTATTGCCCCTCACTGCATGGTACTTACACCTGGATGTTCCTCGACTCGTTGTAAGATATCTTCTTAACTAAGGAGTTCTAGGTTGTCTGCGTACACCTCGGTCTGCGGTGGAAGGTAATAACGTGCCAGTCTCCTTAAGTCGGTTAAAAACAGCTGCAAATGTTGAGTGGTTTGGTTGTTTCAATTTGGAAATAATTCGTAATACAGATGGGCTGCTATATGACCATTACCATCAGCTTTTCCGTACATAAATACCGTGTCAGCTTGATGGTGAAATTGATAACCTGCCATCTTAAATGGAATAAGAACACTATCAATAAACACTGTTCAATACAAATGAAAGTAAACAATGATATCTTATCAAAAATAAACAAAGCAATAAATCACTTATCTGATCCAGACTGTTTTTTTACAATGCAGTTGTACCTAACATTGGTTGTAAAGTGATCCGTAAGGTTTGGAAATCATTGTTGTACTTTTAAGTTGTTGAGTATTTTTTAATAGTGACAGTTTAAAACTTGCAAAATAATGTAGAGATATATTTACTCCATTTTGTTAGCAGATGCAGAATACAGTAATTTTATAAAACTTGTCAATTTCACATGTATCTAGGTTAAGAAAAATGTCACAACTTTTTCATTTCTAGTGCGATTTCAATAAATGAGGTACTGTTTGTTTTAGAATCAAATTTGTAAAATTTTATGAATATAGTAAAATTTTTATACAGGTTGTGGTTTTTAAGGAATTCAACATTAGAGCTTTTAACAAGCCGTCATTTTGAATTTTGTTGAAAAATAAAATTGAAATTTTCTTTAAATTAAAGGCACTTACTAGTATAGCATATATTGAAAATTTAAACATTCTACCTTTAATGGCTGCTTAGAAAAAAGTATAATGTAAAAAAAAAATAGACGGAGAACGATGCATTTTAGGACATACGCTTATAAGAACTTTTTGGTTTGTTTTGACCCCAGGAACAACCTCCTGAAGTTCATCGGTGTATTACAGTTACACCCTGTATACAGGGTGGTTCGAATTTATTTAAAAAAAAGTAACTTTTTGCTAACAAACATATATTCGGAAACGAATAGCTTTTCAAATACAAAGTGAGCGTCGGAGATGCTTCGAAACTTTAGCTCTAGAACAAATCTAAAAAATATCCACACGCTCAAATACCAAAATAGCGTGGGCGCAAATCACCTGTTGAGTTTCAATGACTTCTTTAACTTTACATTTCGTTACGTTACCCCCAACACTTGTGAACAATATAATTCGAACACAATACTCATAAAAAAATAATGAACGTTGAATGCTACGCTTAAATCTTATTGACTCAAATTTAAATACTACTCATCTTCAAAGCTCTGTCATTAATTGAACTCCAAACTAAAATAATCAGACATAACCTAGATAAACATCATTTAAAATTCCTCTAATCGTACAACACAAAATATTTAATAAAACTCAAAGAAAAACTATGCTTCTGTATGCTTCAATTGTAAGAAATTACTACTGGTTACTTTTAACATGAATCAATAAAAATTTAAATCAAAAGTTAGCTCCCAATTAATTCTTTAGTTTGAATCATAAAATTACTACTCTTCGTAAATTATTGATTTCGCTAGTCGGGAGGAGATCATAAATTAACACCATAAAATTCAAGTGATTGTTCGTCTACTATACCTAATAATCAAAATCAAGTTGATGGTCGTAACTTAATTTTGGGACAAAAATAAGTTAGGACCACCAACTTGATTTTGTCAAATGGAAACACCGGTTTTGTATTTCATTTTTTGAATCTGCTTTGAATTCTGAGTAAATCTCATGTACCATGTCCTATACCTAAAGTCAACAGATCTCTAGGAATTTACAACTGAACGTATCAACAATTAAGACCGTATCAAGGAAGGCGGCCTTTGTTTTCTGTCAAAAGGAACAATTTATTTAAAAAAACTCAATCACAAATCAAATCAAACGTTCAAAATGTGCACCATTTGACAATAGCCAAGACGATGAATAAACTCTGTTTGTCGAGTGAGCTAGCAGGCCATTCGAAGGTCCTCTCCTTCCTATCCACCTGTTAGGAAATGTTTCATCCAAAAATGCACCCTTTCGGAAAGGACAAATGTTGAAATTCGACGTCCGAAATAAATTGACATACACAACAAAATGAAAACATGTACCTATTGTTATAGATCACCTTGGATACGGTTATTTTGCAAGTGTTCTTGATAGTTTTATAAAGATAATATTTATTTTTTTTCGTAAACATGTCGAGATCTGTTGACTATAAGTAGAGGACATGGTACATGAGATTTACTCAGAATTCAAAGCAGGTTCAGAAAATTAAATAAAAAACAGGCCTTTACATTCGATAACATAAAGTTGGTGGTCGTAACTAATTTTTGGGCCACCCTATATACAAAATTTCACCACTAAAAAAACCACAGTCAAAAATAAAAATCGGCTCCAAGCGTTTCTCCAAAAACTAGACCCTTGAAATTTAAATGAATTTAGACATTACCTCTGGGACTCGCTGTATATAGAGGGTGGCGCTTTAGTGTAAGAAAGTCCCATATCTCCTTTATTTAAAGAGATAAAAAAAATTAAATACAAAAGTTGTAAGATATGTTCTGGTGCATATTCCAAAAATATTTTTAATTATACAGGGTAGATCATAAAAGCTTAGAGTAATTTTAAATTTTTTTAAATAGAAAACCCTATATATTATTACATATTTAGATTCTATATACAATTTTAGACACATTCTATGTTTAATGTCCTATACCTAAGTCTAACCGTTGTTGACAAATTTCAAATTTTTGTCAAAAATGACGTTTGTAGGCCAAAACATAGGTAGAAATATTTTCTAAACGAAGCCTTTATCAATTAGTTATGGTTGGTTTCCTTGGAAATGGGGACCTACTCTAATGGGCTGTATTGATATTTTGTAATACATTCATACAAGGTGATCAAAATGTATAATAAAAGTAGATTCAAAAAACCTATAGTCATTTTTTTAATGGAAACCCCTATTTTTTAATTCTATCTTATTTAGCATTAAAAATACGGGTGACTTTGTATAAGAGTGTACATTCCAAAAATTGTAGTTTTGAAATAATGATAATTTAACATTTTTTATTGTAAAAAGGCTATACGGCTTTCAAGTTTTGTTGTTAGTTGGCCGTGACGGCGAGGCGTAGCATATAAAAATAATAGAGATCATCAGAAACGTCATTATTTATTGTCAGTTGATAATTTGTGTGATGCATTAGTGTATTTTATAGCAAATTTAGTTAAAACTTGAATTAAAATTGTAAATAATGATTTTCTCGCAATCCGAGATGGTTGATATGATTTTGGTTTTGAGAGCTAGTGATAAGAATACGCTCTTAGCAAGAAGACTATATCAACAACGGTTTTCAGAGAGACGGCAACCTGAAAGAAGGGCATTTGAAAAGCTTTTGGAGCGTTTTGAAAGAACTGGCAATGTGTTATATGAAAAAATACTAGAGAAAACGTGCACAGACTGAGGAAAATCAATCAAATGTACTATTAACAGTTACCGAAAATCCATATATTGGACAACGACCCATTTCTCAGCAGGTTGGTGTTGAACGATGTACGGTACAGCGGATATTGAAGTCTCAAAAAATGCACCCCTATCACATTCAACTACTTCAAGAGTTGGTTCCTGAAGATTATCAAAGACGACTAGAATTTTGTCAATGGGCTCAAAACAAAATAAACCAACAAAGAAATTTTGTTCATTTGATTTTATTTATAGATGAGGCCACATTTCACAGAAACGGAAGTGTAAACAGATACAATTTTCATTACTATTCTACCGAAAATCCACATTTTGTAAGATATACTTCTCAAACTAGATGGTCTTTAAATGTTTAGGAGGTGTTGTCGGTAATCATGTAATTGGACCATATTTTTTGATCAACGAGTAACAGGAGAAGTATACTTAGGCTTTCTGCAAAACCATCTACCTAATTTGTTGCGTCAAGTGCCACAGAATACGCAACAAGAAATGTGGTTTCTTCATGATGGGGCCCCAGTACATCATACAGGTCCGATAATAACTTTTTAAATGCTAGATATCCAGAATGTTGGATTGGGAGGGAGGGCCTGCTGCTTGGCCTGCTAGATCCCCAGATTTTACTAAAATGGACTTTATCATATGGGGTACGTCAAAGAGCAGGTTTATAAAATACCGCCTACAACAAAGGAAGACATGAAGATTAGGATTACAAACTGTTTTCAAAACACTAGTGTTGAAATGTGTAGAAATTTAAGCAGCGAGTTTGAGAGACGTATTGCATTGTGTATTCAAGAAAGAGGCGGACATTTCGAACAACTTATTAGGTAGTACGTATTTGACGTGTTTCTAGTGCTTTTATCTGTATAATTAGTTACAGGTTTAGTTACATTAGAGGTGTTAAGTTTATGATTAGGATTAGGACATAATTTGTTGAATCAAAAAATATTGTCTTTACTTTAAGTTCGTTTAATAAAATAATTATTTATATGGGGTTCAATAAATTGTAATATTTCGATCTGAAGTGCTAGATTTTTTGTTTCGCCGCGCCCGCCGTCACGGCCAACTAACAACAAAACTTGAAAGCCGTATAGCCTTTTACAATAAAAAATGTTAAATTGTCATTATTTCAAAACTACAATTTTTGGAATATACACTCTTATACAAAGTCACCCTTATTTTTAATGCTAAATGAGATAGAATTAAAAAATAGGGGTTTCCATTAAAAAAATGACTATAGGTTTTTGAATCTGCTTTTATTATCCATTTTTGATCACCCTGTAGGAATGTACTACAAAACTATCAATACAGCCCATTAGAGTAGGTCCCCATTTCCAAGGAAACCAACCATAACTAATTGATAAAGGCTTCGTTTAGAAAAATTTCCACGTATGTTTTGGCCTGCAAACGTCATTTTGACAAAAATTTGAAATTTGTCAAAAACGGTTAGACTTAGGTATAGGACATTATACATAAAACGTGTCTAAAATCGTATGCAGAATCTAAATATGTAATAATATATAGGGTTTTCTATTTTAAAAAAATTTGAAATTATTTCTAAGCTTTTATGATCTACCCTGTATAATTAACAATATTTTTGGAATATGCACCAGAACATATCTTACAACTTTTGTATTTAATTTTTTGTATCTCTTTAAATAAAGGAGATATGGCACTTTGTCACACTAATGCGCCACCCTATATATATATATATATATATATATATATATATATATATATATATATATATATATATGTGTGTGTGTGTGTGTGTGTGTGTGTGTGTGTGTGTGTGTGTGTGGTGGTGTGTGTGCGCGCCTGTGTTTGTGTGTCCGCGTGCGCTTGTGGTGTGTGTGTGTGTGTGTGTGTGTACGTGTGCGTGTGCGTGTGCGTCTGTGTGCGCGTGCGTGTGCGCGTGAGTGTGTCAGTGTCTGTATGGATGTATGTTAGTATCCACGATAACTCTAGAACGAAAACACCTACGTAATTAAAATTTTGTGTTTATCTTGTTTTTATTTCGCTTGGAGCTGATTAGATTTTGGCGGAAATACAGTGGGTGTTTATTAGAAGCAGATTTTGGTTTTTATCAAATATTTCTAAAACATCTGCGTATTTCAAAGATATAAAAATACCGAGATATGGGTCTTAAACATGTCGATTAATTGCCCACTATGCGATGTCTGATACGACGCGTAATTTAGCGATAAAAAAATTTAAGCATTTAAGTCTCAGTTCAAATTTGTTCAATATCTGAATAACGATGAATTTTATAAGAAAACCTGTTTTAAAGAAAATTTACTTTTACATAGCTTTTGTTTATAAAGTTTCTTAATATAACGCAAAGTAAGTCTAAAAATTAATTAAATATGGTTCCAGAAAATATTTAGTTATTGCGACACAGGTTATTATAGATATAAACGTTTACCTTATGGGGTCAACTTTCCTCCGTTTGTGGTTTAACACTGTATAAGCTCCTATCAACATAGAAGGAACTACGTGTTATCTTGATGACATTTTGGTATCAGCACCAACTAAAGAACTTCATTTAAAACGTCTGGAACAGATTTTAGACCGACTATGTAGTGCTGGTTTAAAAACACAAGTATCAAAATGTATTTGGTTGCAGATCAGTCAATCTTTTGGGACATGTCATTGATTCTGAATGTAAAAGCAATTCAAGAGATGCCCCGACCAACAGAACTTCGATCGTTTTTAGGACACCTATTACAATAGATTTATTAACCAACTCCATGATATTTGTGTACCGGTTAATGAAAAACTTAAGAAATCTTTTTTTTGACAAAAAAGAGAGAGACTATTTCAAAACCTAAAATTTATTCTAACATCTTCTAATACCTTGGTACTCTATGATCCGAAATTACCTCTAATGCTCACCAGTGATGCTAGTTCTAGAGGTCTAGGAGCTGTTCTTTTCCACAAATTTCCAAATAGAAATCTCAAACTGCTAGATTTTGCGTCAAGAACATTGAAGAACCGTAACAACACTATGAGCTGTAGATAAAGAAGCACTTGGATTAATTTTTGGCGGTAACACGATTCAATAATTTTCTTAACGGGCGGCATTTTATTCTATAAACTGATCACAAGCCTTTGGAAAGAGTTTTTAGTAAGGAACGTAAAACACCAAAAGTTACCCGAAACCGAATTTTAAGATGAGCTATGATTCTGGGAAGTTACGATTATGACATAGATTAACAACCAAACAATGGACGAGCTGATGCTTCATCACGTCTTCCACTTACAACAACAAAGAGTTCACCAGAACTGGTTCACAAAAAAGAGCTCATTGACTAAAAGTTCGGATCCAAAATCTACCAGTTTCAAAAAAATTATTTAAAATTAGAAACATATTACTAATGAAAGTCATTAAATATGTTTTAACAAATCCAATTTTTCTAAAAAAATGATGTTATAAAAAACATAACGAAATTTCATTCGAAGAAAACATTCTTTTATGGAAAGGGCGCATCTGCATTCCAAAACCACTGAAACATCTGATTTTGAATATGCTTCATGGCGGACGCCCAGGAATCTCTGTAATGTCATCTTGTGCTCGTTTACATGTGCACTGGCCTGGTATTGACAATTAATAATTATATTGTCCGATTTGTTGGAAGTTGCTCGTCATAACTATTCGAAACGAAAACACCTCTATACCTCCATCATAATCCTAGTCGAGGATTCACATTGATTTCGCGTGTACGTGCGTATGTGTGTATGTGTGTGTGGATGTATGTTACTCTCCACGATAAATCCAGCACGAAAACACCTACGTACTTTTGTTTCTTTTTTTATGATTGTGGGCCTGAACAGACTAAATAAGGCCTATCGTGCTAAAGCACTCAGGAACACTTAGGAGGATGGATAGAGGGATAATGAATTGCCAATAGATGCCTATGAACAGCTACCTTAAATTTTCTCATATCATAAGTGAGAGGAAAACAGGAACTAGGAGATCATTCCAGAGTTTAGAAGCCGTGTAAAAATGTGGATTGCGCCCTTTTGGTACGACAAGTGGAGATTTGTACTGCATACTGATGATGTGAATGAGCGAACCGAGTGTTTCTCGCAAAGATAGCCGGAGATGGTATCAAAGAATGTAATTCACCAGCACAATAGCCGTTGTAATAACGATAATACAAAGAAAGAACTGAAACCATCCTTCTATGCTCAAGGGACTGTATGTGAGAAATTAAGGACGGGTCATTTATAAGCCTAATCGCTCTCTTTTGAATACAATCAACGATATCGAGAGCGTATTGGGGAGCACTAACCCAAAGGTGAGAATTATATTCATTTTCATTTCGCTTGGATCTGGTTTGGTCTGGTAGGGGAGGGGGGTTTATTAGGGGCAGTTTTTAGTTTTTATCATTTTTTTCTAAAACAGCTGCATATTCCAGACATATAAAGATACTTAGATATAGACCTTAAACATATAGATTAATTGTATTCTATGCAATTGTTTGACACTACGCGTAATTTAGCGGCAAAAAATTCCTAAGGTGGAATTTAAGAGTTCAAATTTTTTCAATATCTGAATAACGATTAATTTAATAAGGAAAGTGCAGACAAACTTGTTGAAAGAAAATTTAACTTTACATAACTTTTCTTTAAAAGGTTTCTTAATATAATGCTAGGTAAGTCTAAAAATTAATTAAATATAAATGAAAATGGTTAAAATATATTAGTGAAGCGGTCGACTTTGGAATTACTTTTAAGTTAACTTGTATTTGTCTATTAATCACTATCTGACATGAAGTTTTAAACGTTATTATGACATAGACATTGTTTCTACAATGTTGCCTATTTTCGTTATGGACGTATAAGAGGAGGTTGCATAGTTATCCTAAAAGAATGATAATTAAAATTATTTCATTTCTTTTAAGTTAAGTCTGTTAACCCATGTCTGACATGAAGTTTTAAACGTCTGTTTGATAAATTATCATTTTTTTTGCTATGTTGCTTAGTTTTGTAATAAAGCTATTATAAAATTATTTCATCCCTTTAAATTTCCGTTTTGTAGGTTGGAAGGTCGTGTGGTGCCACGCCAGAAATTTACTTTTAGATCGAAACCGGAAATTGAAATAAACGATCGCGCTCGAAAAATACTGTAACATTGTAGACACTTCAAATTTTGACGTAGACACATTTTTGTGTGTAAATCGGACATCTCACGATTTTCAAGTAAGTGTTAAGCATTTGTCAAAACTGGCAAATTTGATACATTCTAAACTCTTATAAACTGTCACTTTGATATTTCATGGTCATAATCTGCTAACGCAATTGATTATGTACCACTATTTTTGAGCACGATAGTATGTCCATGCACTAAATAGTTTAGCCCTTCCCTTTGAAAAATTCTGAAACCGCACTGTTCTTAACAAGCGATTGTCAAGTTTATGAAGTTGTAAAAGAAGCACATTTTTTAATCATATTTGGCCATACTACTTTGAAACTCTGCCATGAAGGTTTAAACGTCTATCTGACATATACAACGTTACCTACTTTCATTGTGAACACATTACCAAAAAAGTTTTATAATTATCCCTAAGAAATATATTATTTCCTTTCTTTTAATTTCCACTATGTAGGTTGGGTCGTTGCTCCGCACCAGATATTTTATTTTTAACCCCGACGAAAAAAGAGGTATGTCATAAGTTTAACGTGTGTATCGGTGTATCCGTCTGCGGCATCGTAACTTCTAAACGCAGTAACCCATTTTGATTTGGTTTCTTTTGTTTAAAAGTTGCTCTTTCTAGTTGATGAAGGGATTTTTTACTTTTTATTATAGGTTTTGATTTGTTTATTTTTTGTTTGAATGGTGACTTGCTCGAGACTTCGTAGCTCTGATTTGTCTATATTTTAGAGGTTTTAAAAGCAGAATTTTTTGTGTGCGAGGTTTTTAAAATTTTTAATTTAATGTAAATACTTACCAGCGTAAATAATTTATGTGGTCCAAACTTATTTATACGGTATAAACTACTGCCAAATTATCTGTCATAATACTTTCTCATATACGTAAATAAATGACTTCAAAGCCTGAATTTCGGTTTTTAAACACGACAATTCCCCATTTTTGATCCTCCATTTTTTAATTTTGATAAATTATTTATTCTGAGCGGTCTTAAAAAAACCCAATACCCAACTTTCAAAAAAAATTTTCACCCTAAAAACGTTGCGCCATTGGCAGTTTTAAATTTTTTTTATTTAAATGTTTTACAAATTAACAAAGTTATAAAATTGATCATTAGCCCACAATACCTGAATTTTCATATCTGATTTTAAATACGACAATCCCCCATTTTGGTTTGCCATTTTGAATTGTATAATTTTGATATATGATTTATACTTAGCGATCTTAAAAACCCCTAATACCCGACATTTAAAAAATCGGTTGATAAATTAAAAAATGCACAATTTTGTACCATAAAAACGGCGCGCCACTGGTTATATATTTTTTTATTTTGAAATTATATAAAAACGTATTGTATGTTTTTTTAATTATGTAACTTTTTAAAATTTGAAGCGATGAATATTTTTAATTTTCTAATCCCCTAAACATGCCCCGCCACTGGTTGGATTTTGCTCACATTTCAAAAAGATATCCCGCATACACAAACAGACACGTAGACACGAAATTTTTTTTCTAAAAACTTGTTTTTATCGATCCTTTAATGTTTCAAAAGATATCGCGCATACTCACACACAGACACACAGACACGAGATTTTCTTTTCTAAAAATGTTTTTATTATTGTTTAGCCCACAAAAGGTCGAGAAATGTAAAAAAAAAAATGTTTACTTTAAGCCAATATTGTAATTAAAATAAAACTTGTTCTGTAGGTTATACCTATAGGCTATAATTGAATAAGTAAGAATGGTGTACGAGGAAACACTTCTGTAATTTGTTCGACGAAAACGCATGAGAAATTCAGTTTCAAGGTATTTTGAAGGATAAAATATTAAGACATCCGTTTTTAATCATCTTATTATCTACAACAGAAAAATATTTACAATGAAGTCTGAAGTACATCACATACTTTACATGCTTGAAAATTCCTATCTATAAATATCAATATAAATTTTTATCAATAAATACACTGACCAAATGCAATTACAAAGAAAAACCCACGTTAGAATATCATGTTGACTACAAAACGATAATACACGAAGTTGTACGAATCTTCTGATAATGAGAGTAGGAAAATACGTTGCATTTCTTTTGCAATGCAGTTGCTTTTGTAACAAAACGTATAAAAGCCGGTATTCCTTTTTTTATTTTTTTTTATGATTGGTAGAACCACACCTAATTCCGTAGTAGTTGTATTGCAGACAAATAATTTTATCGATTGTGAAAATACTTATAAATAAGGTTAGTAAACTTATAACGTGTTGTGTATTATCTTATCAGAAATTGATGTATGTAATAGAAATGGGTGTATAAGCATTTTGTTAGATAGTAATTATCTTTAATTTTAATGACGCAATTTTTAGGAATATTAACGCTAATCAGTATCCTGTAGTGAATACGAAAGAGAAGTCTACATTTAAATTTTCAATTTTTGTATTCTTATACCAACTACACCACGGAAATGGCAGAAAAAGGGTTTGCAAATGCTGAAATTGAAAAGCGAGTAAATTCTTTAATAGACAAGGCTTTTAAGGATACCTTTGATAGATACACAATAATTGTATCACCCGAGAGTGGTGATAACTTTATGGGTTTTATGTACAACATTACAGTTGATGGGTATAGAGAAGAAAAAAACACTAAATTGAAGTTAATCGTAAAATTGGCACCTCAACAGGAGTATTTTAGAAAAGTATTTCCTATTAGGGGCATGTATTGCACTGAAGTGTATGTGTATAACAATATTTTTCCAGTGTTTGTTAATATTCAAAAAGAAAGAAAATTGTCAAATATATTTCATTCATTCCCAATACATTACATTTCATCAATAGATTTTAATGAAGAAACTGTAATAATGGAGGACATGAAAGAGAAAGATTTTAAAATAGGAAATTACCATGTTCCAGTCGATTATCCACATGCTTCAGTTGTTTTAAAGACACTTGCTAAATTTCATGCTTTGTCATTTGCAGTAAAAGATCAAAAACCAGAAGTTTTTAAAAAGTGGGCAAACGAATGCAAAGATTGTTTCTTCGGTACTCCTGTCAAGGTGCCTGTTATAAAGGGAATACAAAATCTTGGCATAGTTGTTCGAGATGCTTATAATGTAACTGAACATAAGAGAGAAAAAGAAGCATTTGGAAAATTTGTTGAAACTTTACCTGATGTTTTTACTAGTATTTTAGATGTTGATAAAGCTGAAGGATATGAGGTTGTAAATCATGGAGATACCCAAATGCGAAATTTACTTTTTAAATATGGGGTGAGTATTTTACACTTAATTATTGGGATATAAAGTTCTTTTAATAGTTAAGTTTCTTATAATTATGAATATTGATCACTAGTGACAATTTATATGGAATGTTTTCTTCTCAATAATAGTTACGTTAAATATCTAAGGAACATAAACCTGCCTCCTTTGTTGGGGTATTTTTTCAAGTTACTGTTTGTTTTACTTGAGAATCATGTAAGTGCATTTATAGAAAAAAAATGTATGCAACATAGTAATGATATATTTAATATTGCGTTATATTGCACAATCTTAAAATATGTTATATTTTAATTTATGATGTGTCATTTGGTTGTGCATAAACACATTAGCATTTTTAATGGATATACAGACGGGGTTCCCCCTTCAGGTGAGTTACACATATCTAATAGGAGAGTAATAGTTATTTTTGTATCTAGTGCTACTTTGCTACTTTGGTGATCGAGAATTGAATTTTTTAACGAGGTGCAGCCAAGTTAAAAAATTAGTCGACATCACCGAAGTAGTTCGTGCACGTGTTACAAACAAAATTTTTTCTACAACCATCAAAATATGTAGTTCCCTTTAAATTGTTTTAAATAATTTTTTTCTTGTCATTTTTGACGTTTATAAAAAAAAAATATTTTTTGCTAATTTGGTGTGTCTAAGGACTCTTATTAACGATTGTTTGTGGTAACTTTTCTGGTGTAATAATATTGTCACATGTCCGTTGGTTAGATATAGATTAGATATTTAATCAAAAATTACAACATGCGTAAACTTGGACAGAAAGTTAAAAAGTTAATGTTAGGAGCATTATTAAAATACATGTTTATAAATATTTAATTACCTTAGAAAGTATATTTTCAAGAATAAAATTACTATGTACCTATACATAGGTATGGTTTTATAATTTTTCAAGTATTTTTTAAAACAAATATATCACTTTTTTCAGGTAATATTTTAGGAGAATATACAGGGTGTTCTAAAAGTCTGTCAGGAAACTCTGGGAGGAGATTCTACGAGCTAAAATAATGGCAGTTTGTAAGGAAATTTTGTTTGGATTGTCATTTGTTTGCAAGTTACGGCTTGTCAAAGACCGATTTTTTTAAAATTTTCTTTTAAATAACTTCTGCAGTTCAAGGTCGATTAGTCTCTCATTTGACATACTTACTAATTAGATCAAGTTCTATTGGAGCAGTAATAAAAAAGTTCCATTATGCGCCGTTAGAGGGCACTTTACCTAAAACTCAAAATTTGTTTTGTTGATAACTTTTTTCTCTTGCCAAAAATATGAACATCATTATAAAGAGGAATAATATTAGAAAAAATTATGTGTTCTTTATTCAAGCCGATAAATGCAACCGTTTAGTCAGAAATCGCTATTAAGGTTTTATTCAAATATCAAATGTTGATAATTCCGTTGGTTAATTAACCGAGTTGGCATGCTTCAAATAACATTATTATTATTATAAAATAGGAGAATCTGTCATACTTTGTTCGTGTAATTCCACTATCTAACGCTATCTCTTTGTAAAATCAGAATCGTTAATAAATAAGATAAAAAAATTGGTCTTTGACAAGCCGTAACTTGGAAACAAATGACAATCCGAAACAAAATTTCCTTGCAAACTGCTATTATTTTAGCTCGTGGAATCTACTTCCAGAGTTTCCTGATGGACTTTTAGAACACCCTGTATAATTAAGTCATATTTTGCAAAAATCATATTTCATCATTTTTTATAAGATAATTCAATGGGATATGACTATATTATTGTCTGATGTATGTCTTCTTTGATACTTGAATGACTTGAATTATGAACCTAATTTAATAAGAAACAGTTAATGAGTACAAGTATATTGATCAGTTTTATTCAATTTAATGATTCAATTTATACTAAACATAAATACAGGGTTTTTCATATAAGTTCCGTTGTACGTCATAAATTTTTGTAAGTAGTGCCAACGTTCTAGATTGTTTCTCTCTCTTTTTGAATCATGTTGACGTATGAAATAGCTATATGGATAATTTGTTGGTACTAGCTAAATAGATTTATGGCGTGCAACAGAACTTATATGAAGTACACTATATTATGTACCTAATTCATTGCACTGTAACAGAATGAATAAAGGAATATAACATCTACCATTCTTAAGTTGTGAGATTAAAGGTATAATGGTCATTATGTCAACATTATTATATGACATTTGAGTATTACCAACCCAAACATCTAAAAAATTCTATTTTTGATGCAAATTTTGTTTTTTTTTTAAATTATTTTCCTCAATAGAAAAAATAGCGTAAAACACACGTTTCATAATTCACTTGGCGTACTTGACCTATTGCGTGCGCCAATACAGTGACACTTGTGTTTTTAATATTCTAAAACTTATTTCTTCCCAATTAAACATAGAGAAATAATAATAGGTAGATGTTTTGCACTCATAAAGGTGTAATTTGTAGATGTTGTTGTACACCTCCCTTAATATCAAACATAAGTTAAGCAACAAGATATACACTGTGTCCAAGATAAGGATTCTCACTATGAGGATCTCGGAAATGGTAATAGGTACAATTCCGATTAAATGGAAAAAAAGTTGTGTAAGATGTTATGATTTTTTGTTGTATTTGAAAAAATTTGAATTTTTGAAATTTCTATTTTATTTTTTTTTTTTTGCATTATTATAAATGCTAGATCAAAAATACAAACACTTCTTCATGGCAACTTGTTACGGGCTTTAACATGACAGTCAGTTTTTCAATCGGGCGTTTCCAATTTTTATAGCTATTATCAACTTATTTTTTTTTAAATACGGTTCTGATATTTTGAAAACTGACTGAAAGGTTTTTTTATTACAAATTCAGCAATGTATCACACTTGATGGTTTGATCGCGTTTTGTACCTTTTATGGATCATCATTACGAAACTTTTGAATACAAACATGCATTTTCAAGAAGTAACTTTCCTGTATGATTAGTGCACACACCATAATAAAGTTTCTTAATATTACAAGTTAATATCAACAAACAAATTGACGGTAAAAGGAAAAACTACTAATTCCTTTTGTTTCTAGTGTAACTTAAAGTAAGAATTACTTACTTACAAGTCTTATAGTTCTCCATTATTTTCCAAACACAAATAAGACCGTCTTACAGTTGAATTCAAAACATTGCGAAGCATTTGAGGCGTAATACTTTCAAGTGCTTCGAGAACTAAGTTCCGCAACTGATTGTCATTTTCAATATTGTGTCGGTTAATATAATTTTTGACAGAGAAAAAAATGGGGAGATCGTGCCGGCCATCTTACTCTTGAATATGTTCCAATCCATTTTGCTGGAAACCTTGCCGATAAATATTCCTGGACGGTTCTGGAATTATGTGCAGGAAAACCGTCTTGTAAAAATCAATAATCTTCAATATCAACTTGAGGTAAATCACAATTATTGGTCACCTGACTTTCATCCATCCATGATTTCATATGGAAATTGCTCCTTATTTGCACATTGCATGGTATACAATTCACATAACTCTGTGCGCCTCGCTGAATCCCCTGGCCGAAGTCCCTGACAAATTCTAAATTTAAATCGACATATTTCTTCTTGTTGTAAAATGAAATGAGCAGTAGAATGGACCACTCCAATTGTTTGTTCAATGTGTCGTGTAGAAATTTCTGGATTTTCCGTATCAGGTAGTAAAGCATTATTTGCTTTTTCTTCATACCAAGGTTTTTTATGGGAATTTACAGGCTTTTTAAATGTACCTCTTAAATCGACTAAATGTGGTTTTGCGGGGCTGCTGTCTCTGGATATTTGTTTAAATACATGCGCTCCGCCTCTTTGGAATTTCGTTGACATAGTATCTAACACGATAGCATATCATACTTTTCTACACTTGAAAATTGCGGCATACTTTTTTTGATAATAACTACTACAAATTAACTACTGCAGAGTTAAATACTAGTATCAGCTAAATACAAAATTGTACAATACAAATTATGACAGATATTGAATTACTTCAAAGGTCTATTTTTATTTTTTTCATAGCCGCCTGTTTTTATTTATTCTTTTTTAGAACATCACATCGTTGTTATGATGTCGCACATAGAACTGTAAGATATTATTATCTTTGGAGATCCATGAAAAACTCTTATCAGCTTGGAAAAACCAATATTTTTCTGGAAATTATAGATTTGTCTTTTAGCGGTGTTTGATAATGATCATTTAAACAGGCATCTTTAATGAAAATTTTACAAGCATTTAGTTTTTTATGTTTAGTTGCATAATTAACAATACTTTATTTTAGTACTTTTCCTTATTTTATAAAAAATTAAACACAAAGGAAAGTTAACTAAATAAACTTTTTTGAAAATGCTGGTTTATATTCAAAAATTTCGTGATGGTCCATAAAAGGTTCAAAACGCGATCAGATTATCAAATGACATTGCCGCATTTGTAATCAAAAAACCTTTCAAAATCAGTTGATGATGGCTAAAAAATTGGAAACTATTGAAAAACTGACTAAGTAACAAGGTGCCATGAAGAAGTATGTGTATTTTTGCTCTAGCATTTACAATAACGGCATAAAATTAAAATAGAAATTTAAAAAATTCAATTTTTTTCAAATATCTCAAAAACAAGAAATCACACCATCGATTTTTTTGTATCATTTTATTGGTCCCCTAATTACACAACGTTTTTCCCATTTAACCGGAGTTGCATCTATTTCCGAGATCTACATAGTGAGAATCCTTACCTTGGATATAAGAGTTTTGAAGGACAGACATAAACATAGAATGTCCCTTCTTCGAGTCGCCCCACCGCAGTTTATTACATTTAAAGATATGGGTGTCATTCGAAGTCAATTGAGAAATTTAACAGCTAATAATTTTAGGTACATTTATCCATATTGTTTATTCATAAAAACATTAATAAATACAGCTCAGCTGAATCAGTACCTACCGTACAAGAAAGTGTTATAATTTGGTAGTGCCATTTCACTGAATAAACAAAATATGTACTATTGCTAATTACCTATGGTCCTAAATTTATAAACATGTTGCCGAATGAAGTAAAACTACTACCTCTTAAAAAACTGAAAGATGTCTTCCTTTTCTCATAAATTCAGTAATTTATGATATAAGTGACTATTTTAAGTTATATTTTTAATTACCAAACTTTAGTTATCAAATGTTGTTTTCATTGACTTGTGTAACAAATTGTAAGATTTGACTTCACCAATAAATCTATCATATTCCAAAAAGCCCCCCATTGTTATTTCCCTCGTTTTCAAATGGGTAAATAACTCATTTTATATACAGGGTGTTCTATAATATTTTGACACTCACCTACAGGGTTTATTATTTGAGATAGAAACAAACTTTAAATACAAAAGTTGGAGGATTCTAATTATATTATCTTTTAGGACTATCAAACTTTCAAATATCTCATTAACTGATGAAAAAATGAACCCAACTTAAATTTTTTTAAACGGAACACCCTGTATTTGATTCAATAATCAAATGGATGTTTTTAAGCTGATTTCCAAAATATATAATATGTTAACATTTCATCCAGCCAATTTTTAAATAATCATGTTTAAAATTTAAGGAATACTGTATACTTATATTATTTGTTTCCATGGAAAAATTAATATTGGACATTATCAGATTGTTAATGACTGTCACAGCATTAGTAATTAAATTGATCTTTTAATTTATTCGAAAGAAGTGAAATATGAAATAATAAAGTTGTATTACATTAATGACAATAACGTTTCGAGCGTTAGAAATAAATATCACCGAATTTATTCCAGAAGGAGAGTCCCATCAGTGAACACCGTGAAAAATATTGTTAAAACATTTTGAGAAAGGAAGAGTGTTAAGCGAAGAAATAGAACTGTGTCAAGAAATACTCACGATGATCTTAATATTTTACTTTATTTTGAAGGCAGTCTTAGCATGTTCTTTAGTTGAATATAAGAACTGCTTTAATTTTTTTAGAAAATCCGGAGGTATCTATGAGGGACGCAGTAAACTATTTCGGCACATAGTTGAACAAAATCTATAGAACTTTACGCTTTTTCAAATACCATCCCTATAAATTTCTTCCCGTCCATCCCGGTAAACGTATCAAAATTACCGTTTCTTAACCAACGCTTCTCACAAAAACAGAGGACTCAAAATTGATCAAATTAGCAACTTTTGTATAATTTTTTTGCGATTGCAAGCATGTTAACTGAAAAACAGTTAATCTTGAATACTTTTACAACTTTCATATAAAATATTTCATAACGTTCACTGACGTTGTAATGTTGTTTGTTTTTTTGGTTGTGGCATATTTCACTGAGTCTTCGTTCGTGTAGAGTGTTCTGGAATGTCATTTTCAAGTCGGTTTAATAATGTTAACTAAAATTTCTGAAAATTTGTTATTCTAACGTCGATTAGGTCGAAACCATTTTTTAAAATATGTATTTAGTAAACTAGGTACTTCATTACAAGTATGGGGTTTTAACAAACTTTCAGAAATTTAAAACTTCTACTTTTTCGTAAATCGATAGTTCGGTTCATCGTGTGTCACTCTGTATAGTTATATCAGTTATATTCTTTACGGTTTTATATTTTGTAAATTTGACAATTTAATTGAGATTAAAAGTTTCAATTTTTACTGACGATGATACCTGCGATTTCTATAGAAACGTATAATATTTATGAATTATATTAAAATATACAATTTAAAAACTCAACAATAAGGTATTTATAATTGTTGTATATCTGAAACCTCCAAGCCGAGTGTATCTGAGGTATATTAAAAACCACTTACTAAAAAAATTGCAGATATATTCCTCCTTCTGTATTATAAGTGTGGTTTCATATTAGTTGAGTTGATGGGCCTATTTCCACAGTTTGTTAATCGGACTATTTCTACAGTTTTGAAAGTTTTTGAATTTGTAACTTGGTACGGCCACGAAGTCAAACAACTTTTCCGAAAGCTTGAAACATCGATGAGCATTAAAAGAGAACCACCTAGCCTTGCTCTGCGAAACCCGTGATAACAACGTAGAATTAGTACCTCGGTATGCCCCGAAATCAAACAATTTTTCAGAATGCTTGAAACATCGATGAACAAACTAGCACTAGACGAGAACCACCTAACCTTCTCTGCAAAGCCCGTGACAATAAAAACTGGGGAAATAGGCCGATGAACTCAACTGATATATTCCTCTTGTCATTCAAATGTGGAAAGTGGATTTAGTATACACAGTGTTACTAAAAAGTGTGACAACATACATACATTTTTGCAAAAGAAGATTTTTTAAACATATGAACACTTTAATGTAATGTTGATTTCTCGCAAGATATTTTCATATACACAGGGCGGCCTCAAATAAATAATGAATAAATTGTTATTTTTAAACCGTAAAAAAATAAAAAGAAACTAAATTTATAATTTTTGACTTCTTTACCTAATTGGAATACTTGATGACGAAGTTTTGTTAAAAAGCTGGCCCTAGTATATTTTAAGTTTGTTCTCTGAACTAATTTTAATGTTTACAAACCTTAAACTTAAAGATAAAAGATTTGATATTGTTTTGCTTGTTTTTTGTCTATTCTTTGAGCAAGGAGTGGCACTTCAATGTGGTTCAACTTTAAAATAATTTAAAAATGTATATAAGTATATAAGAGCTGATTTTAAAAAAAATTAATGTAGAATGATCAATTGGTAATAAGTTCGTATGAGTGGTCATATATTTTTGAAGTATTCTGTAATTTTGAAGTGGAAAACAAGACCCTAATTTTTTTTTTTTTGAAGTGCATCGTCACACATTTTTCCCACATATTTTGTAATACCCTATATTTGATGCACGATTTTTAAATTTGTTATTATTAGTGATAGAACGAAGATAAACTTAGGAAAGTTATTGGAAGTTGTACACTGTCCCATTTTGGTTGAAATTGTAGGGTATCTGGTTTGCGAACAAAGATAGAAAGATGCGGTTTTCGCGACGAAAGATGGCACAAACAGAATTGTCATAGTCCTATTAGTATTTGAGATATAAGACGAAATTCAAAATTTGCACATTTTAAGCACCCCTCATAACTGCTTTGCCTTGTAATTTATCAAAATGGTGAAAAGTGGGTTTTATACAGAATTTTTCGTAGAATTTAGTGGCGTGCATAGTTTTCCCCACCAAAAGTTAGTTTGTTCGCAATAAACCAAAGTTTTGTTTTTTTTAATGGAATACCTTGTATATTTTTTATTATATAATAGAGCTTACTCGAAAAAGATGTTTGAAATGATGAACATTGTGTCTTATACATATACATGCTTTACACACTTTTCCAATTCATTCTATAGCATTAAGCACAATAATAGGGTGATCTTGTAAATGTCTGAAAGCTTCTCTAACTGCATTTGCCGAACGTTCATTGTTATCATTATGAGTTTGGTATATTTTATTTTGCAAGTAACCCCATTAAAAGAAATCTAAGACTGACAAGTCCGGAGGCCATCTTATCGTCCCAGTAGGCCAATCCATCTATTACTAAAATTGTTTTCCAAAAACGGATGTATAATTTGCGTATTGTGAGATGGGGCTCCACGCTGTTGGAAATAAATTTGGTTCAAGTGAGCTAAAGGTATATCATCTTATAATTCAGGCACAACCATTTCTAAAACGCCCAAATATCTAGGAACGGATAAGTTCCCTTCCAAAATGTAAAATTTTATTTTTGATCCTAATATACGGCAGGAAACGTTTAGTCCAAATCGTCCTTGTTGTCTTTGGGGAATATTTGGTGTTGATTTTCTTCAGACCAGAATCGGCTATTGTGCCTGTTTAAAACACCTGGATTGCTAAAATGTGCCTTGTCTTCCCAAGTTGGGTACTATATTTAACATGTTTAAGTACCAATTGCAAAATATTAACCTACGTTCAGCCTCGCCAGGATGTAGATATTGAACAAGCATAAACTTATATGGTTTCTATTTATGGTGGCGAAGTATTCTGTGGATTCTTGTTTTTGAAACTCCTATACTACTTTCTATAGTTCTGCAAGAACTCGTAGGATTACCCTCCACACTGGCTAAAACGGTAACTTCATCATACTCTCGATTTTCTTTATTCTATTTTTTTGACCTGGGTTTAGAAAACGATCCGTAATTAATTACATTTCTTTTTAATCTATAAAACGTGATTTTATTAGGTTGTCTCCGTTCTGAAAACCTACATAGATGTCAAATTACTTAATTTTCAAATTAATACCAACATAACTACATTCCCTGTTTAAATACTAATTTATTTATTGCTGCGTCGGCGTTTTTATTACTCTGAGCAAAGCAAATCAGCATATCATGTTTTTCAAAGTTTCCAAAATTTTGATTTTCTGCCATATTTTGTACAATGAACAAACAATACGATTGTTGCACAAAAATAATTTTAATCAGATTTGACAGGTCAATTACGTTTAGAGACTCGGCCCAGCCTACTTACAAATTTAGATATAAAGTATTTTTTATAAGTTTTATTGCCATTAATATATTTTACTGAATCTAAGATGTATTGTACCCAATTAAAAACAAAAATAGCGTTTGAATATGTTTCAAAAACTATTGTACCTAATTTGCATAATTTTTTGTTAAAATTTTTTCATTTCTGCGTAAAAGCCCGTAGATTTCTTATAATCGCGTATTTACATATTTATAATTATAATAAATCTTGGACGTTCACGAAAATACTGAGTGTATAGGTTCATGGCCAACTATATCATCAAGATGTTAAATTAACCTAATTCTTTCATTTTTGAGGTTAATAATGCAAAAGAAGTGCCACACAATATTTATTATTTGAAAGTTGAGAGTAAGCTCTATTATATAATAGAAACATACACGGTGTTCCATTAAAAAAAACAAAACTTTGGTTTATTCCGAAAAAACTGACTTTTTGTGGAGAAAACTATGCACGCCACTAAATTCTACGGAAAATTCTGTATCAAATACACTTTTCACCATTTCGATAAACTACGAGACAAAGCAGTTACGAGGGGTGGTTAAAATGTGCAAATTTTTTATTTCGCCCTGTATCTCAAATACTAATAGGACTATGACAATTATGTTTGTGGCATCTTTCTTTTCACGAAAAAGTAGAACAGGGTCGCGAAAATCGCATCTTTCTATCTATACTCGCAATCAAGATACTCTACAGTTTACGCTGAAAACGTCCTTTTTAAATTGTATTCATGTATTTGAGAAAAAAAGTAAAATTTAAAAATACATAAGGACAAAGTGTCGTAATAATATACATTTAAAAAAAAACAAAACTGTCAAATTTCACTCTTTTTCAAACATTATAGAGACGAGAAAAAATGAAAACCAAAATTTCCACCAAGTCTTTCTACAGTTAAACAGAATTACTATTGCTGTGTATCAATATTGGGACACCATATTGCAAAATTGAATGAAAGATTGATCACATTTTTATTTCAAATATAACCGCTGCTGTTTTTAACATCATTAGTTTTATTTAGAATTTTATTTAATTAACAACGTTTACTTTATTATTGTGTTGTTTATTATAACTTATGATGCTCATAATATAAATACAATCATATAAAAGTTTTTTGATATATAGTTGTTCTTTTAGGATGCATCGAAACCTAATGTGCCTACGGATGTGTGTTTGATTGACTGGCAAATAACACGACTTGGTTCACCAGCAATAGATGTTATATTCTTCCTTTTGTTATCTACTGATAAAGAGTTACGTAGAAATTACTACAAACAATTAATAGAAGATTATTATCAAAGTCTTTCATCTTTCATACGTGAACTTGGAAGTGATCCGGAAATTTTGTTTCCCTATGAAGTATTTTTGAAACATCTAAAGAAGTTTGCAGCATTTGGATTGTATTGTGCTGTTTGGGTGGTGGGATTAAATATGAAAGATGGTGAAGTTCCTGATTTTCAGGGTAGTGTTGATGAAGAGACATTAGTTAAACTTATATCTGCATCACCCTCAAAGGCTTTTATTGCAAGAATACATGATTTAGTAGCAGATTTAATGGAATACGATTATGATTTTTAAATTGTTAAGGATGTTGCATGTTTTAAATTTTATGCATTATTAATTATGTAATTATGATTAAGAATGGGCTGGGCTAGGGATATATATTAATCCAAGTAAATTTTGTATTTTTTATATACTATATTGTTTAAGCATAAAGCAAATATAATAAATATCAAAATTGAAATTTATTTCTCTATTGTGATCTACAAACCAACTGAAGTATTCAGTAGTGTCAGGTTATTCACTCGAGCTATTGTACAATCTGAAATTTATTGAGAGAAGTCCAAGTTGGGTAAGAAGTTTTATTCCATTATATCTAGTGCCTACAATAAAATTTGTTAAGTGGATAACTTTATGATCGTTTCATGTTACATTCGTCGAGAGTATAGGGGAGAGTGTTAATCAGTTGAGGTACAAATATTTTCAAACCTTTATATTTTCTCATATCAAATGTTCAGAAAAAGTAAGTTTTGTTTCTTATTACAAATTATAAAAATAACAAAGTGCTCATTACGCAAGGTGCATGTAACACTTCTAATTTTGGACATCCTTTCTGTTTAACATTAAAACAAGGTATCAATCTAACAGTAAATGGAATCTAACTCCTGTATTCATTTTAGACCAATCAAAAAAGGTTCCAACGATTGCAGCTTGGTACACTAACTTACCTAACTCTTGTTTTTATAATATATCAACACTTAGAATTTTAAATTATTACCACTTAGTTACAATTATATATGATGGGCAAACTTCTTTTGGTGTTGAAATTGTATACTTTAATGATAAAAAATTGAACGTTATTAAAGGTGTAGGCTATAAAAATATATTCGTTATTTTTTTAAGCATAAATTATACTGCAAAATTAATTTTTAATCTACATACAGGGTGAGTATTTAGTGTGGGATTGGTCGATTACTCTGTTATGATAGTCAAAAAAAGTTATTTACAAAAACTGTAGGCAACGGTGTGCTCGTTATTTGGAAAATATGCTGATCTCTACAGGGCGATTCATAACTGTGGTAACACAATTTTGTCTAATGGGACACCCTGTATATTTGGATTGCTCTTACAATCCCTGTTCGTACAATATGAGGTACATAACCATACAGAGCATTTAAAGAGTTATAACCATTTTTATATCAAAATTGATATGAAATAAAATATGTATATGGAGAAGTAATAAATAAAGGATTGCTTATTTTACATAATAAGGTAAACAATATTTTCTAGTATTAAAACTAGCTATAACAAAAATCATCGACGAATATACAGGGTGAGCCAAAAAAAGAATTACTATTTTCTCAAATTTTTTAATGCAACCCCCCTATATTTTATCTCCTCAAAAGAATGTATTTGCATTTTTATGAAGCATTCCCTATAACTAAATTCATTAAGTTCGGAGATATTTTTAATTTTAGGAGTATCTTAAATTTGTGTGACTAAAAATAATTTAATCTTGAATAGTAATATAATACAATATGTTTTATACAGTAAACAATTAAAACATAACATAAACCTTAACAATTTTGATATAAAAATGACCATGATTCTTTAAATACTCTGTATGGTTATGTACAATCTCATATTGTAAGAACAGGGATTATAAGAGGAATCTAAATATGAGGAAATATACAGGGTGTCCCATTCAAAAATTGTATGTTTGTGTTGCTCATAGTTATGAATCACCCTGTAGAGATTGACATATTTTCCAAATAACGAGCACATCGTTGACTACAATTTTTGTATATAACATTTTTGGAGTACTTTATCATAACGGAGTAATCGACCAATCCTGTACTAAATACTCACCCTGTATATCTAATTATATTAATAATTAGCCAAAAGTGTCTATAATTTTTTTTTATATTGTAGGTGAACATTTAGTTTGCAGTATGAAAGATTTGGTGTTGATAAAAGAAAATATCTAGAAAAACATTTCTGTGGCAGGGGTGTCAAACCCCAGGCATCCCTATTGCCAATCAAATGCACTTGCCTAGAGAAAAAGTATATAATGCATTAAGTTGTTATAGTAGGTAAAACGGCTAAGTTTCAAAACAAATTAATGCTTACACTACACTGCTTGTGAGGTTATATGTCTTTGTCACTCTTAACATATGATATTTGGGATAAAAGGTAAGTGTGTATTCAGTTTTTGTGACTATGAACTAAGAAAATGATCTACGTTATAGAGATACTGTCCGATTTTCAGTCGACTATTAGCGAATTTTTGTTAGAGAAATTGGCGGATTAGTTTAGGATAAACATAGTAAAAATATTTATCTAGCTGGAGGAATCTAACCCCACACATTTTAACTGCCGGTCGAGTTCTTTTGTGTACAGAATACGATTCATGAACGAGAAAATTGATATCTTAGATTTGCCATTTCTATAGTTCATTTTAATAGGCCTTTGACGAAATCGGATTCGTGTCCTTTTTTAAGTACACATAAAATAGTTTACTGATTAATGCTAATGCGAGGGAGTCTGCGTGCGTGTGCGTGTGTGTGTGAGAGTGTGCGTGTGTACCCGTGTTTGTGTATGTCTGTGCTGCGTGTATTTGTGTACATGTTTGCGCACGTGAGTAAGCGCGTATGTGTGTTTGTGCGCGAGTGTATTGGCGTGCATGTGTGTGCGTGAGTGTGTTTGCGCGCGCGCGGTGTCTAAGTGTCCGTGTGCACTTGAATGTCTGTATATGTGTATCTGTGTCTGTGCTTGTAACTGTTCTGTATCTGTCTGAGAATCGGCATGTGTGTCTGTGTCTCTATGTATGTGTATGTGTGCGCGTGCGTATTTTGTGTGTGAGTGTGATGTATTTGAACTGATTGTGAGTATGTGTGTACAGGAGTGCGTGTCTGCACGTGTGTTTGTAGCTTGTAAGCTGTGAAGCTTTTTGTGCTCAAAAAACAAGGGTTATAGGGACGTGTAAATTTGTGGGGACATACACTCCACGCAATTTTTTTGGTTGTAAATGATACTATATACTAATTTTATCGCCGTTTGAGTAATACTTTTCGTTATTGTACTTTTCTAAAGAGAATTGTGGTTTTCATTTTTAATCTTTGAAATAAACTAATAATATTTTCGATGTTTTTCTCATTAAAGTAATGACTAATTACGCACATTTATAGGGACCGTAGTGGCTGTAGGTACGTCTGTCAAAAGTGCCCTATACCGCTGTTTGGAATATGTTAATTCCTGTAACCCATGAGTATTGGTGTGTGTTTCAGCAAAAAAGTGCTTAAATACTATGTTGATAGACCAATTTCCTTGAGAACGCTACAAAATGGAGTCTCTCAATGTCCAAGTACTGATTTTTGTGGTCCATGGGTGTTTGTTAACATTGGGCCGCATATTGTCCCAATTATATGTATTTAATCAGATTTTTCACAATTATCCGCAAGAGTTATATTCTGTGATCTATGAGTGTTAGTTAGCATTTAGATTAACTTTTTGCCCAATTATATATTGGCACACCACTTTTTCTTTGGAAACGTAGAAAAAGGGGGTTTCTCGACAACCAAGGGGTAAATTTAGTGGTCCATGGGTGTTAGTCAGCATTTTTCCTCAAAATTTAAGGTGATACGGCAAAATTGATTCTTTCGAATAACAAGTACTAATATGCATAGCCCGAATGTTCAAAATCTGTATTTGTACACCAATTTTGTTAGGAACGCGAAAAATGGGTTCTCTCGGTGCCCAATAGCGATATTGGCATCAATTTTAAAATTTCAAAGATGCTCTAAAATCATTATGCGTTAATTTTGTCGCTAAGATAGCCGAAGGTACTACATAGAGCGCAAAGAACGAAGTTTTATTGCTAGCCATTGGTTGTGTATAAATAATCCCGTTACACGAATTTGCTGCGGAAAGCTTCCAAACATATTGCCTCGATTGATAAAAACCGAACATTATCATTAGTAATTATTTGGGGCCACATATGTCCAAAAAAGTTATTAATACACCGATTTCGTTTGTAAAATGAATCTATGAGGAAAAATATGTTATTTATTTAGCGTGTTTGTTAACTTTTGAGACTAAAGATTCCCAAAACTATTATGAATACTCAAATTTCATTAGGAAAGTGGCCAAACGGTTTCCTGTGATTAGCAAAAATCATATTTAATGATATTACTGTGTTGGTTATCATTTAGTGCAGAAGGTACCTAATTACAATTTATACACAGATATCCTTTGAAAAATGGCACAAATCATTGACTCAATCGGAAAAAAACTAACTGTAGTGGTTTTACGCGGTTTATCATAATATGGGAACAGGGATGCCCAAAATCCTGATTTATACATCAAATTCGTAGAAAAAAAAAGGTAACCGTTTTGATGGTCAAGAACCAACCGTTATGGTTTTATAGTGTTGGTTACAATTTCGCCAAATATACTCAAAAACCTTATTTACACATCAATTTTTTTGGTAAAACGGCTAACCGCACTGTATCGATTGGAAAGAAGCGAATGTTATAGTTCTATGGTTGGCGATCATTCAGCAACGATGCCTAAGACTTTATTTATAAATCAACTGGATTTCCTCGACGGGCAAAAAATATATTATGGTTGTGCTGTGTTCTTCGTCATTTGTACGTGCTCTAAAACTGCATCAGTTTCGTTTGGAAAAGAGGTGAAAATAATTGACACGTGCGCCGGTAGACAAAAACTAATGTTCCAAATGACTACCATCGTTGGCTAAACAATATCCTAGGCGATCATAAAATTTAGCCAGCATTTGGTAAACTGCCTGGTGTAACCTTTATCTCTATCCAAATTTGTTTGTCTTAAGTTTTTCTAAATCGTTGGGTCGGATCTTTATAACCTTTGTCATTCAGAGTACCCCAAAATAATTAATCTTGTGGAGGTATGCCTAAGGATCGAGCTTGTCCTTCCAGACTACCACGTCTTCCAATCCATCTTCCTGGCAATTGGTTATTTAAGAATGAATGTGCTGGATCCCCATCATGCCGCTACTAAGTTTAATAGATTTTTTCATTTAAATTTGTAATTTCGGGTGTTATGTGTTGTCTAAAAAGCTCAAGATATTATGTTCCAACCTATAAAAACAAAGAATAATTTTTTAGGATAATTATGCAACCTCTATTGTGATACGTTCATAACGAAAACAGGCAACATTGTAAAAACAACATCAATAATTAAGGTCAGATAGCGTTTAAATGTTCACCACAAATAGAGGTTCATAGAGATATAGGTGCTACGTTGAAAAAAGTACCAAAGCCGCCGGCTTCTACAAAAATATGGATAATACATTTTAAGCGTTTTCAGTCTTTAATTCATTGTTAAGGCTCACTTCGCTTGGAAATTAAGAAACCTTACAAAGAAAGATAATGTAAAATTAAATTATCTTTAAAAAATATTTCTACACATTTTCACATATTTCAGATATTGTAAAAAATTGACCTTCACTTCCCAACTTATGCAATTTTTGTCGTCAAATTAAACGTCCTATCAAAAAATTGCATAGAACATAATTAATTTGTGATTTTACGATGAAAGTATTTTTATGTATTTTACGCACGCATACACGCACTTACGCATACATACACACAAACATCGTCCGATCGATGTTTGTGCGTCTGTGCGTGTGTGTGTGTGGGTGCGTGCATGCGTGTGAGTGTATGGTGTGTGTGTATTGTGATATTATTTTGATGCACTGGGTATATGCAGTCGTGTAGTGCGTAGAACATATTTTGTATGGTAAATGAACGTGATTTTGCACGAGAAATTTTTTTGTGTACTGAATGTGAATTAGTATAAATGCTACGCCACTGCAATTTTAGTAAATCGTTGTGCATCATGTAAAAGACTGTTTAAATGAACGAAGATTTTTGAGTTGGAAGTATTAAATTTGATTGAGAAATAATGTTTTGGTAAAACCGCTATTAAGACGGATAATGGTGAAAGGCTACCGTAATTCGCTACTGTCTGTTGTATAATGCGTTACCTATTAAAATTGTTGTAAAGGTATGAATGAGTGAATTTATGATGTGTTGATGTTGTATTAAAGTGTAGAGAGAAGAATACGTATATACATTTTTGGTTTAAGTAACAGAACAAAGGTATGCAATCCTGTATGGATTAAGTTAAACAGTATTGGACATTGATGTTATTGATTTAAGTACATGTGCGATTATAGCAGCACTAAATCGACTATATAAAAACATTTACTTTGATGGGCATATTGAACTGCCTAGCTCATATACACGCGTAATGCGTAAACAAACTCGGACATTTAAGTCAGCTAGTGGTGCAACGGTCGAATTATGTGATTATTTGTTGCCGTTTGTCAGTAACCAGTGTGGACACATGTAAGGATTAATTACAACGATTTTAATTTATAAGAATTAGTTTTTATTTGTATGTGGTGCTTCTCGGAAGCAATAGCTGTAAATATTTTTGAAAGATTGGTTGATTTGAAAGATCCATTACTTAATTAATTTTGTTTATTTGTTTAAATTGTGATACTTAGTCTAAAGGTTAAAAGAGAACCAATATTATAAGAGTTAATTGTTTCTTTGTGTGAAATTACATAAAGGATTGCATCGTTTTAAACTAAACCAATCTTTTAATATTCCGGTTTAACGATTTATCTGAGAATTGTTTATTTTGAGTCAGATTGATTACAAAATTTACTTATTTTGGATCCATTAACAGTCATTAAATCCATAATACTGATAATAAGATATTTATTAAGCAGAAACTTCAGATTTGAATTATTACAATTCATTCATGTTGGTGAATGTTTAAATACATTTTAAATAGAAAGCATTCAAATAATATTTGATAGAAAATACATGATTCATGAACGGCGCACTGATCGTTACCTCTTAAAAATTTTCAAATACGAATTAATGTTGTGGTTAAAAATTAATAGACGGAAGTATTTTTTTTTAAATTGGGCGATATTTATTTATTTTAGAATTTTTAGGACATCTAGAAATATTAATCTACGTGTATACAAAGTTAAATTAGAGAGTATGCAGATAACGTTTTATTACTTTAATTTTCCGAATATGCATGGTGTGATCAATATATTTACAACGACTGGTATACTTTTAATTTTATTAAGCTTTGGATAAATTTAATTTTAAGGGCAATTGGACTTAAAGATTATCAAAATTGGATCGACGTGCATTAAGTTTTCTGAGACGAAATTTAACGTACTTGATTAAAGTGAAAGTGTGATTGAACATGAGTTGGTGTATGGTTTTATTGAGCAGACTACAATTTTATCTTCCACAGTCAGGTAGGATTAACTTAACACCTTGCCTAGGACTATTAATTGTTGAAAAAATTAAGATTGTGGTGGCGCCCAGAGACGATTTTTCCTGAATTGAATGTTGTTATTGGGTGCGTGCGTGCCCGCACGTGCGTGTATGTATGTATGTTAGTATCCACAGTAACTCATTTCTCGTTTTTCCTGGAGCTGATTAGACTATGGGATAAATCCAGTTGTGGAGAGGAAGAGGGGTTATTAGACGCAATTTTTTGTTTTTACCAAATTATTCTGAAACGGCTGCAAAGGTTTAAAAATATTAGCATATACATTTTACAATGATACATTAACTATGATCTTTGCAATTTTTTGGTACAATGTGTAAGTAGGCGGCAAAGAATTAGTAACGTGAAATTTAAGTGTTTGTTTAAATTCTTTCAATATCAGAATAATGATCAATTTTGTGATAAAATTTATAGATATTTTTGAAAGATAATTCAGTATCACACGACTTTTCTCTAAAGAATTTCTTGATACAACACCAGATAAAAGTTAATAATTAATCATTTAAACATTAAACTTCTTAAACTGTATTATCGACATTTTTATCCAAGTGGGCTGCTTTGGAATTTTTTTGAAGCACCTTTGTGACTATTAACATCTATCTAATATGATAGTTTATGACTATTTGACGTGTATTGTTTATTGGTGCTCTTAGAACGTAGCATGCTTTTATGAACATATACGAAAAAGGTTCGATAATTATCCTAAAGAAATTTATTATTTCATTTCTGTTAATTTCTACTTTGTAGGTTCGAAGGTCGTGTGTTCCACCTTATAGATATTTTAAAGGTACCTAAAGTAATAGCACATGTATTTTTCAAAATATCATATGGCTTCATTAAGTAATACGTGTGTAAAGGTGCATGATCTAATTTTATTAATCTTAATTCACAACTAAGCACATCTACCATTATAGCAAGTTATAGAATATGCATTTTGACAAATATTCTGGAGCACTTAATTGTGATCTAATAAAACGGCGCATATAAAGTGTATTATCTTATTTACATTGTTAAACAATTATTTAATTAATTAATTAAGAACAAAAAACATTAACGCTATATCATTTTATCATTATGTGATTATATCAGTATCATTAGTTATTGCAAAGTTCGTGTCAGGAATTGCCTTATACTTGTATTAATAATAAATTTTCTTAGTATAACGTGTTTCCTTTGCAAAATGTCAGAAAAAGAGTATAATAGTAATAAAATTAAAGAGCTAGTGAAGTGTTTGTTAGACAAGACCTTTAAAGGTACCTTTGAGAGATATACAATCAATATATTTCCTGAACGTGGTTATAACTTGATGGGTTTTATACATAACATTACAGTAGATGGATACACAAATGAAGAAAATACGAAATTGGATTTAATTATAAAATTGGCACCTGATAAACTATATTTTAGAAACGTATTTCCTATTAGAGAAATGTATTGTCGTGAAACATACGTGTATCAAAATGTTTTGCCTGAGCTTTTAAAGATCCAAGACGAACGGAAATTAGTAGAAATAGTGCAGTTATTTCCAAAACATTATATTTCATCGATGGACACTAACCAAGAATGTGTAATAATGGAAGACATGAAAGTGAAAGGTTTTAAAGTTGGAAACTGTCGCATTACAGTTGATTACCCACACGCAGTATTAGTTATGAAACAACTTGGTAAATTTCATGCTCTATCATATGCTATAAAAGATCAAAAACCTGAGATATTTAAAGTTTGGACAGATGGTTGTAAGGAATATTTTTTTACCAGCTCAGTGAGAGAACCGCTTATAAAAGGAATACAAAATCTTGCAACAGTAGTCCTAAAATCTTACAATGTAAATGAAAATAAACGAGAAGTGGAAGCGTTAGGAAAATTTATTGTAACTTTACCAGACGTATTTTCAAGTATTTTATCCATTGAAAAGGCAGAAGGATATGAGATTATAATTCATGGAGATTTTCATATACGTAATTTACTCTTCAAATACCCAGTAAGTACATATCATTATCCTATAATTATTTTAAACTGCAATTGTCGTTTTAGGATCCTTCTCGACCTAATATTCCCACGGAATTGTGCATGATCGACTGGCAAATAGCACAACTAGGTTCACCTGCACTCGATATTCTATACTTCATGTTACTGTCTTCTGATAGAGAGTTTCGGAAAAATTATTACACACAGTTAATACAAGAGTATCATCAAAGCCTTTCTTCATTTTTGCGCGAACTCGGATGTGACCCTGAAGTTTTATTCCCTTTTCAAGTTTTACTGAAACATCTAAAAAAATTTGCTGCGTATGGATTATATTGCGCCGTTGGAGTGGTGGGACTAAATATGAAAGATACGGATGACACCCCTAATTTTCATAGTAGCGTGAATGAGGACATGTTAGTTAAACATATATCTTCAACAGCATCAAGTGTTTTTATTGACAGAATACGTGATATTTTATCTGATTTAATAGAATATGGTTATGATTTTTAATTGAGCAGTTTTAGTGAATTATTGTGTTTTATGTCATGACCAGCTTTCGGGTGCTTGTAGAATTCAAATTCAAAATTATATTTATTTGTTTACATCAATAAATACAATATACAATAACATAAACAGAAATTACTTGCCAAGCCAGAGCGTGGCAAGCAGTTCAGGCTTATTGGTAATAGTTTAGTAATAATATCTAATAGTTATGTTTAGGCATATGTAATAGCATTTTTGAGAATAAAAATACTAATGAAATAACATAAATTAATCGCTTCTGATAAGAAATGAAAAGAAAGAAAAAAAAATGAAATGTACTTCTAGTTATTTTAAAGTTAAAATTAAAGTATTTTTTAATTTTGAAATTATTGAACAGATGGTTTCTATTCTATCATTAGGAGTAAGATTTATTCTGCCGGAGTGTGCATTGGGTGCAGTGTATCGTTAGTAAGCAAGGCTAGGTAGGGTCTTAACAGTTTAGAGAAGCAACTCAAGGTATTGGCAGCACGGATCTCACGGGAAGGTCATCATACATCTCAGGGCCAAGATATGACAGTAGGCCATAGATGAGAACAGATTGGGTAAGAGCATAGTACACCATCCTAAGTGTGCCTATTTTTAATATTCGGCGTAATCTTGCACAAATGCAAGTTTAAACATCCTGTTAATAGTTTATTCTGACTGTTCATCTAATCTGTTGGTCGATTTTAATTCCCAGGTATCTAAGTGAATTTACTTTTAAAATTTTGTTATTACAATGTGATATTTGACAGTTACTATTATTAATTACTAAATGGCTCTCTAAAGGAGGTGTACCGCTTTCATAGACAGAATAAGAAATTAATTTTGTTTTGTCTATATTGTCAGTTTATTTTCGTCCATCCATTTTTAACAATATTTAGGCCACGCTCTGCAACAGTAAAACATTGGGACCAGGAGGGAGCTGTCAGTAGCATCGGCGAATAACACGCATTTCCCTTGGATTTCATTTTCAAAATCTGCAAGAACGTTCATGAATACCACGAACAGCACTGGACTAATGACTGCCTTGTGGAATACCGTAGTTTGTTCTAACAAAAGTGGGGCCAAGCAATTTTTTTAATTTTACAAGTTGTTCTCTTGCGTACAGATAGCTCTTAAACCAGCCCAGTACTGTTCCCAGTACTCCCAATTACTACCCAGTACTCGGTTTCCTAACCAGCAAGGCATGAAATACGCTATCAAAGGCCTTGGCTAAGTAAACATAGATAGAGGTTTATTGTCGGAGTCTAATGAGTCATATATCTCCGAGATGACAGCATCTATAGCGTCAGGGGTGCCCAGGCCCGCCCGGAACACATACTGTCTCCTTGTAATCAGAATATTGGTTTCTAGAACTTTAGTGAATTGTTTTTTCACTCTTTTTCGACTATTTTAGCTATAGTATAGATATTGGTCTATAGTTTTCTAGGATACTTGGGTCTTTACGTTTGAAGATACGTGTTATTGAAGCTTTAAAACATTTAGGAAATATGCCTGTCACAAAACTTAAATTTATTATATGAACTAAAGGTGTGAGGATAAATTTTTAATTTATTTGATCATTTTTACTGTAATACCTTTCCCATCCAGGGCCTGCGCCTTCCCTAAGCTGGTCTATCGCCTTGGAGACACCCGCCTCATTAGCTTCCACAAAATCTAATGCGGGAGTTGACCCCCCCCCCCCCCTGATTTAACAATATTACCCTAATACACCTTTGGCAAAGTCATAGCCATCCTTACAATAAGATTTTAATTTAACATTAAATGACTCTTTACTCAATTTTTATATAATTTTTCCTTTATATATATATATATATATATATATATATATATATATATATATATATATTTGAATTTCACCAAATATCTAATCAGGAGAAATGAAATTAAGCTTAAATACTAAATTTTAAGTAGGTAAGTCTCATCGTTTTCGAGTTATTACTCACAAACACACCCACCATCGCTCGGGCGCATGCACGCACGCACACACTCGCATGCACCCACCCACACAAGCAAGTACGCATGCACGCACACAAACACACACATACACAACACACAATACACACACACACGTACGCACGAACCTACACATACACACATGCACCCACGCACGCACCCACACACACACACACACACACACACACACACAGACACACAAAGTTGATTTAGCTTTAGTGAAAAAAATGTTGACTGCATAACCTTCTATACCTACATAAGTAGGTAAGATTGGAGACTTCTGGGACACACCACATTTCCAAGGTCCCACATTTCCAAGGTTGCCACAAAACCAAGGTCCTCACCGTACCAAGGCCAAAAAAGCGCAATGTTTTACCTAATTACATATCATTACCACAAAACCAAGGTTACAAACCCCGCTTTCCTGTTCCACAATTACAAGACCATCACTGTGACCTACTTTAAAACCCCGCTTTCTTGTTCCACAATTACAAGGCTATCCGTGTGACCTAATTACACATCATTACCACAAAACCAAGGTCCCAAAACCACGCTTGCCTGTTCCACAATTACAAGGCCATCCGTGCGACCTAACGCGCGTTCATGTTCCACAATTACAAGAACATCCGTGTGACCTGGTTGTTACTCTAGCCCACTTTTTACCCACCCACAAAATAAAAGAAAACGATATGTTAATATATTTAATTAATGTAGAAACATGTACAAATGCATTACTCAGATATATGATTTTCTTTAGGAATAAAACATTTTGATTTAGTACAAGTGCAAAAGGTCCTCTCCACTTCCGTTTCAGTACATCTGCGCGGACGTGGTGCGAGGAGCTGAGCATAAGTGCAATGTGGTGCCCATCGTAGATGTTCCTGTAACGGATTGGCATCTGGCTGCCATCGGTTTATTCTAACCCCACACATGAAACATTCAACCGTATCGTCTGAAGATGTGGAAATGAATCCTGCTGCAGCAAGCGATGAGGGTAAGTGAACTCCAGACCATGTTCGATACGTTAGTAATCGTTTATCGAAACAGTTGTAATACTGAGGATAATAAAAGTTTGGGTCACACATGTTAACATCAGCGAAAAACAGTATGATACTGACAGGAAATAATTTATTCTATACAATATATACAATATATGATATATATATATATATATATATATATATATATATATATATATATATATATATATATATATATATATATATATAAATATGTACAATATGTACATATACATATACAATAGATAAAATAGATACAGTAAAAAAAAAGACTACTCGTCTACGTAGCACACCTCATCACACAGTATACATGAGTCATCATCGTACACATCGTATAACTGTGTGAGAGGCGCCCTACACGACGAGCACCAATAATATTCGTAAAACTCGGCGGATCGAAGAGTGGTGGAGTGCTGTTTGACAAGCAGGAATGGTGTATACTTATGGATAATCAAGGGGTAATTACTAATTATTTCTACAGACCTGAAGGAACATGGCTACCTACCAAACTGGGATCGAAGACTGTCTCGTACGAAAATATTAACAAGAAAAAAATTATACGCCTCTGTGATAGTGAAGAAGTTGATGTCTATTTAGGATGGGAGTCTATAGAACAGTTATGAAAGTTTTGAAGATAATATATTACCGATTGGAGTTGGCAGATACTGTGAACTTTCCAGAGTTTTATAAAAACCTAATAAAGTCGGCAGCGGCAATTCCTGAATGTAACATTCACCAAGTTATAGGTCCATTGCATGGTGTATTTGAGGTCAACATAGCCTGCCTTCTGGAAATGGAAGAATTTGCCAAGGAGAAACTATATATGGATATGGATCTTGCCAAACCTATAACTGAAAAGGGGGGGGGGGTAACGCGCTTGTAGTCAATAGTGGATAGTATTAGATGTTAGTCAATATGTGGATGTGTTATAGTGCGGAGTCGTGGCCTAAAGCTGTAGATTGTGTTAGTGCAATCCAAAGACTAATATGCCAGTTACAAACATTAGAATTCGATGCTGATCATGAAAAAGTGTATGGAATGGGTAGATTTAGTGATGACTATTTAAATAATCTAGTTAATAAGTATGGGGGAGGAAAAATACTTAACATCGCATGTAGATGATATAGAGTGTATTTGTTGTATAAAGCGATTAATAGAAGACCTTAAAGAAATATCATTGGAGCAATTTATACACGAAATAGAAAGATATTTACCGAATTTTGAGCCATCAGATGACGACTCACCCAGTGAAGAAGGTGTGCATTAATGAGTCCAAAAACGTAGTTCACTACATAGTAGTATGGGAGTTGGCGCACAGGCATGCTCGAAAAGGAGAATGGGAACAAATAGCTAGAGATTCTGCACGATTTAAAAAAAGAATAGATGACTGTGGTAATATAATTTCACCAATCCTCGAAAAACAGCATCGTGAGTGTGTGTTTGTCAGACGCTTTAGTAGTATGTAGTGATATACATGTATAGGATAGTATTAATAAAAAAAAGTAAAAAAAAGATCTATTTATTGCATATTAATATTACAGTATATATAATTAAGGTTAATTAGCGTATTACACAATGTCTTTGGTAGAAATCCAGGAATTGTGAGAAGTATCAAAACCCAACCACTTAACGAGAGCTTTATTCCCTTGACGTCAGATGACATGTTCAACTAGATCAATGTCTGGATGTCTAACAATTTGTAGTTCGGGCTCATAGAACCGACCTTGAATCTCTTCATCTCGACTATCACGTAATGTGTAGGTGAGTGGGCTTGAACGTTTAACTGTTGATATTCGAAAGACTTCGTAACTCCAATTAGGTGTGTACCCCTTAGAGAATATGCTTCTATGTTTGCTAATGCGTACATGTTCCCCCACTTTAAATTTAGGTGTTTTACGGTCAAGAATTTTTTGACATTTTAAATGTTTTGAAATAGATGCACTATTTTTTTCCGATACATCTGCCGGTTTGTATCCAGTTGTTCTATGCTTTCTTGAATTATACTATATTGATAGCCACTTATAGGATCCTTGCATGCTGAAGGTTTTCCACATTATTGCTTTAAGGGTGCGATTTAAACGTTCGACTATACTACTTTTCAAGGTGGAATAACTACTGTAATGATTGATATTAAATTTTTTCATTACTTTTTTGAATTCAGCATTATAGAACTCAGTTCCCATATCAGTTTGTATATGTGCAGGTGTCCTTTTCAAACCAGACAAAAGGTTATCCATTACATCCGCGACCAGTTTACCATTCTTGAGTTTGATGGGAAAAGCCCAGACATATTTAGAGAATGCATTTATTATTACTAAAATGTATCGAAATCCTTTATTCATCCGAGCATATGGTATCATTTCCACTAAATCAGCTTGAAATAGAGCATTTAAACCTTTTAGTACAACACAACGCCGCGGAAAATTTCTTCTTGCAGGTTTGTGCAGTTCTTCAACAACATCGGCTTTACTCATTTTTGTGCTTTGGATTTTACTACGAACTCTACGTTGAATATCGTTGCAGTTGAAAACTTTACAAACGTCGGCATGGTTACACGAATTACATCGCTCCTCTTAAGAGGTTGACCAATTACATCCTTTGCCAGCTCAAATGTTGTACCATCTATGTTACGCTCAAGATTTGGATGACTCCACCTGGAATGAACTATAGTACCGTCGTTACAGGGATAGGTATATTGATCACCTACGCCGGTAGATAGACTAATTGTCTTCTTTGTGGCGATTCCAGAAAATGATATGAAAGTTTCATAAGACAGATCGCTATGATGAACAATATGTTTCCCAAATTTATCCACTGTCATTTGATGATGAAGATGTCCGCCAAATTTATCTATTGGCATCACTGGTGGACATATAGTACTATCTGTAGTGATAGTCGTCGTAACAATGAAAGGAAATGACTATAGTGGTAGGTTTATAACAAGATCTATTACTTTATTAATTTTGCGTTACGTAGTTCGTCAATTATATATATTATTTCGTTGTGATTGCTAGTATTTCCTGCTGACATAGATTCTAATAATTCCCTTAACCAATCGACTAACTTATTCGGATTATTCCATGGTACAAACTCAATAGGTTTATTATTGTATCGCAAAAGGTGCAGTCCACCACCTCTTTTGGATATAGAAGTTGTTCGAGATGTGGTGGCTGGAGGTGCAATAGACAATGTGGCAGAACGTTTTCTAGGCTGAAGTAATGATTTGATGATTTCAAGGTACTTCTTACTATTAGTTCCTCGGATTTGATCATCAGGGTTATAATTACGTCGGGCAGCATGCGTACGACGCAAAATGTCATTGTAGTGCTGTAGATCCCTCTTTTTGTATCCCGTAGGAACTTTTTTAAAAAGTAGTTCATATAATCCCGGTGTTCCCTCATAGTCTAGGGATAATCTATCGGGAAGAGCGATTCGTAAATTTTCTCCAACAAAATCTAGTTCAGCATCGCCAATAAAAAATTTCTCTTCTTCAGGAATAAAATGCACACGGTACGTTAAGTCATATTCATCTTCGGTATCTCTAAAGATACCTTCGACGTAGTATTTCGCTAATCCTTGGTATTGATTAAGATACTCTTCAAAGGCCGGTTGAGATCCAACAGCTAGTAGTTCCGATTTCAATTGTTGTAAAGTAGGAATTTCCACCTCGTCGTCATGTGTACCATCAGCAATTACAGATTCCTGTAGAGGTGTGGGAATGGTGTCAGGAACAATAGTACGCGGCTCCTTACGTATTCTAGAGGTTTTCGGTGTATAATGTAAAAATACTTCATTTTCATGTGCAATGGACTCCTTTCTTCCGAATTCTGGCGTAAGGGGTTCAGCTTTGATGAGAGAACCATCATTTTTAGTAATTAATTGTTTTAATGGTTGTGTGATAGGTTTAAAGTGTGCCTCCATGGCACGTTCTGTAAGTGCAGTATCTTCTTTCAAACTAGCATATTTCTGTTGCACACTCTTGCGAGCACGCAAAATGTCTTGTACTAAGCTGCGACAAAACGTTAGACGAAACCAAACGACACAACCAAGCAATGGAAGCAGCTGCATTAGGAAAAGGTTTATACATAAAGCCATATAAACGAGGGTTAGGTATATATTTACAACCGTATTCAAAAAACTCCCACTGAAACTACCACGTCACACCTTAAGTAATGTTGAGCTATTAAAATTTATGGAGCAATTACAGATTCCCTATTTTAGAGGGATAACTTACCTACACGAATCCATGCGAATGAATGTGGTATTGTGAATCTAGATGATCAAACTAACAAGGGTACACACTGGACAGCTTACATTAAGCGTAACAGGCATATTACATATTTTGATAGCATAGGACATATTAAACCACCCTTTGAATTACTCCACTATTTTAAAAGTGATGGTAGCAGTAACACAATTGAGTATAACTTTACCAAGGTTCAAGATTTTGATACATACAACTGCGGTCATTTAGTCTTACACTTTTTATATGACTACTCGTACTGATTTTCAGTAGTCGTTACGTGATCGTAATGTCGTACACATTTACATTTACCGGCAAAAAGTGTATCTTGCAAGCAACCTTTAATCCACCGATTTTTCTTGAGAATGAGTCGGAACACGTAATGGGATTGACTAGTTTTGAATCTTTCAATACTATACACAATGTTACTTCAAAGAATAACCAACTCGTATTTGGAAACGATAAAATTACAATACCACCAGGATCATAGGAAATCGCGGATCTGAATAAATATATTAATGAGTCAGTGAAAAGATCGAGAGCATTTATGCATTTACAAGCGGATAATAATACTATGAAAGCAAGTGTGAAAGCAACCCATGACATTACATTGGTATCATTGACGTCCAATGATCTCGCCCGTCATGAAAATGCAGGTTGGTTTCCTACTGCAAACAGTAGGCTCAAGGATACTTTAACGTTTGTATACCGTTGAGAATGCTACTTGGCTTTGCCGAAGATTACAATAAAGTGATTTTGAACATTAGACAAGAACTGGTATTAATTCGTAGTAACATTGATACCGACGCAGTAATTTCAACTGTAGAAGAAGCATTAAAAGTTAACATAGATAAGATATATTGGAAAATTCCACACATCATTCCAGCATTAGCAGAGGAGTTGGCGTTAACGAAATACATTGATAAAAAAGTAAATACGCCAGTAGCATTTAGAAGTTGGGAAAACCACATATATCCCGCCGTTCCAGCAACAGATAAGCATACATGGGCAATCAAAACATCTACTAGTATAGAAACACCTAGATACATTATTATAGGATATCAAACTGGGCGAGAGAATAATGTTATGCAAGATACGAGCAGATTCGATAAATGTGTACTAAATAATATTCACGTGTTCCTGAACACGGATCGTTATCCGTATGACAATCTCAACGTTAATTATGATAACAATTGCTTTGCTACGTTGTATGAAATGTTTGCTAAATTCCAAATGTCATATTACCAAATAGATGGACAACCATTACTCACCCCTACACAATTTACCACAGTTGCACCGTTGATTGTCGTAGATTGCTCAAATCAAAAAGAAGCATTGCACTTTAAAGCAGTAGTTCTTCGTGTGGAGTTTGAAACAGCGGCAAACATAGTTGCCAATACGACAGCATACTGTGTTATACTCCACGATCGTTTAGTTACATACAACGCGTTAACCAAAGCAGTACGACAGTTGTAATACAATGTCCGTCATAATCGATGTACAAGGCTTTAAAATTTCAAAAGCTTTTATACCAAAAGAACTCGCCATTTATAATGGGAAACAAATTGCCCATTTTGTTTTTAAATCACCGTATCCCTGGCATACGTTAGATGCAGAGAGTCGTCGTCAAGCTACTTGGTTAATGCATAACCAGCACTGTATTAAATGGAAAGAAGGGTATACACCACCACACCACTTTCGAAGAATGCTCGAGAGATTGATTCAGCCAACAGATTCTGTCTATGTCAAGGGCAGAGAGAAAGCAGATTACATCAGAAAATTTGTGACCCAGCCTGTTATTGAACTTGAGGAAAGTCCACCTCTTCCTGCTATGCAACCCGTTTGTTACTTTCATTGTGAATCATTATGTCACTGTGCTTTGAGTACTGTATACTATTTATATAATACATATATAATGCAATAAGTCTTGTACACATTTTTTAATAAAATAATAGTAAATAGTCATTCTCGTATTTTTTTTTGTTTATATCACACAGTATTCGTATAGCATATATTCTCTTACTAACGAATTAGTAGATAATATTAATATATGTTAAACAACTACAGGAATAATACAAATTATTATTAATATTAGTTTCATTATGGAGAGAATATAGGAAAGAAACTAGCAAGTGTCAGTACCCAAACTATTCTTCTTTCCTTCCGGTTAATATAAATTCATTTGCTTAGCAACCTGCAATAGTTCGCTCAACGGATCAGCATTCTACAATTCCGGTATTCGCCAATGCCCCCACGCCAATGTGGAACACGTATCACGTAGTCGATATCGTTTGTCATCCTGGGACATAAAGGCAATTTTGTTTAACATTTCGGTATATATATATATATATATATATATATATATATATATATATATATATATCATGTAAGGTTGATCGAAACACAAGCATTTTACACATTACTGTTTTATCAGACCCTCCGCAACCGCTTTGTAGTCTACTTCCGTTAACACTTTCTGAATAACAACTTTCTTAACACCTTTCGCTTTCTTAACAACTTCATTATCAGAAAGCTTCAGACAGTATGACTTCGATCCAACACCATAAAAATAATGAATCGCTTAACCTGCGTACTCATCTTTCATTCGTCCAACGACGGAAGCAGTCATAGGAATACCATGCAACTCATTATGATAGTTGGAAGTATCGTATTCGTCTAAATTATTTCGCATGTGTGCATACATATCATCAGTTACTATCTCAACAATCAAAGAATCCGCGTCAGTATAGAGCAACGTGACATTCATGCCATAATGAGCTCGTAAGATATCATAAAAAAACCGATACATTATAATTTTGGAAAGATCTAAAATAATGAATCCGACAGACGGGTTTGTCGTACGTAACTACCTGTTTCGACAATTCCGCCGCAAACAATTTATCAGTGAATTGAATAAAATTTTTAAATTGCGGTTTTGCAACGTACCGTGCTAGACCTACCCGACGACCGTTATTTTCGCAATGTGTTAACAGTTCAATAACTCTTCGTTTATTGACATTTTCCATTGTTTTACCAAACACGCCATTATTCATAATTTTATAGAAATCCTTTTCGAACTTGTTCTGCGCTGTGCTGCGGAGAGCGGTATTAAGGTCTACGTATGGTATTAGCCACGGACTCTGACGAAAGCGTAAAACCCTATGAATACGAGTAACACTTAAGCCATGCTCTATACATTGTTTTAAATAGCGGTAATGTATAACGTAGTTGGTCTTATCACACAGGTTAGGGATTAACTTCTCCTCCTGGGAATGTGGTGCGCAGATCATTTCAGGACAAAACGGATAATCGTTGTGTTCGTCATGCAGATGGTGGGGATAATGTATATCAACCTTCAGTACAAATCCAACATCTGCGTCATCATCAATCTTTAATACGTTAAAGTGATCTATTTCCTCTTGAGGTAACCACATAAACCCATCGTGGGGCAGGTATTGCTTCACACTCCATCCGTATAAATTCGTGGCATCTAAATATTGTAAAAACACTTTCGTTTGTTTAGGATCATAGTTTGGAACAAACTCGTTATTAGCGATGCTTCTCCGCTTGATACAAGTACTTACTCCACCCCGAATACCTTGTTTAAAAAAGTGATATATATCCATATTCGTCAGTAATTCTAGCTCTACTTTCGTACATTTCAACATGGCATCCCACGCCAATCCAGGCAAAGTGACATACTGTGCAGGTTCTAACCCATACACACCCATACATAATCTCCTAAAGTTTTCAAACACGTCAGCCAATAACAACACATCTGATTTTAAATAAATATCAGCATAATCACCTAGTGTATTACACTTAAAGTGATCCCATACCAGTAGAACGCGACAGTATTCCTCATCGGAAATATTTACATCGCGCATCTTATCGTAGAATTTGTCATATTATGGCACCGTGACGTCGTTCAATTTACTAAAGCTGTCTACGTACGCATAAGGAAACTACCTTTCTTTCTCACTAAGTGGAAGTCGCTATCATTACTAAAATGTTTCCGTACCTCCATACATTGATCATCTGATAAATTCTGAGATAGAGTATCTAAGGATGCAGCCATGAATCTACAACTATCGACGAAACGTAAATTAATGTATTTCTTTTCCTGATACCATGACTGTTTACATATTCATCAACAAAATGTGCTTACCAAACGTTATATATTTTCACTGTTAACCGGAAGTACGGTAATTTCTTCCGTTTCACTCGCTAACTGTTTAATGAACAGGTGAACATCATAACCACTGAGATTATGTAGAAAAACGGGAGAAATGTAGGTACCTGATAGTTTAAGTTACACGTTGAATGTGCTGCACCAGGATACTTACCAGTAACGTAACAGTGATCTCGTACTTTCGGATTTGTCGGATCGCCCGTAAAGTGCTTGCCGCATATGTAACGACATACACTGCGTTCATACGTAACCTGCTGTTCATCATTCAATGGTGCCATTGGAACAATAGCTTTGAAATGTTCATTATATATCCGTTTTACATCACTTTCCAGTCGTCTTATAAATATCTCCCCTGCATTACTCTCCCTATACAGCTCTAACTTAGACCACGCATCGTTTACACTACACTTAATATAATAACTAAACGAGCATGGTTCGTGTTTACACGTTTTTATCGTAAACGGTTTTTCGGGATCTGGTCAGCCGTATCTACCAGTACTAAGAGCGCTTCAAAATCTGCATATATCACGAATGGTAGAACCATTTGTTTCTGATAGTTCCGAAACGCGAGTATATTTTCCGCGTAGAATTCCCCGGTTATGTCTTTTTTTTGTTTCACGCCCGGTAATTTTGTATATACGAAGTTACAGTCGTGTGACACGTGTCGGGTTAATTGCTCCTCGGATCTAAAGTAATACAAGCATGCATCACAAAAATACATTGCTCCGTTCCGCCGAGTTATTTGGTTGCTAAGTAAACGAGAAAAATTACATAATGCTGATTATCTGTTTGGTTACTGACTAATAATAATAAATTAACATGGACTGCCTGTTTGGCTTTGGTGTAGTATAGAGGCCCCACTACCTCCGTGACACGGTGACCATCTCGATACGTATCGTCTAACCCATAAACATTAATGGAAATGTTGTTATTGATCTCAAACGTTGAAATATTCGTCAGCTTAATAGGGAACTGTACACCATTCCAGTTGAATAACGTTTGAAAATGAGGGTAAGACGTTGTCCGTTGTGGTAGACACTTTGGTGTCACTAGTGCCGATACAACAGCCCATGCAAAGCAGCAATTGTCATTATTTCTTACATTGACTATGGCGTGTTTATGTGCGATTTCAGCGGGGACAGCCATATATGCTGAACCCGTGGTGGGCGCAAATTTCAACAGGTTGACCTCTATATATACGAATTGCACCAGGGACCATCCTAAAACAGTTGTTACTAATCGATTACACCATTACTCACACTTACCAGAATCTTTATGCTGAAATTCAGATTGCTTTGCATCCAATATTTCACTTAGTCTTTGGAAATACTCTTCTAACACCGTCCCAATACTTAGAATGTCATACTTAGTCTGAAAGGATTTCAGTTCTGTGCTTTCCCTACTGTTCAAAAAGTATAAACCAAATAGTTTCACATTACATTTTAATGAGTAGTGTTTCTGCAACTGACTTTGTACTACTTTCAATAAGTTAACTTTAACGTCTGCCATAAAGGTGGACACATCAGTATGCGTATTGCATGGAGACAATAGGTACGGCACAATGCGTTATTTAAACGCATTTCGAATCACTTCAACTCCAGTATCGACAAGCAAACATACATTTGCTGGAACGCATACCGAGGTATATCCATTGAACAATCAGTGCATTGCACACTCTCACCAATTTTTTTAGGTTGTTCCGGTTCATCCTTGAGTTGCTCAACCCTGATGGTCCGGGTTTCGCATTATCCTTCGCTTAGTTTACCCCAGATGGTCCTGGTTGCGCAAAGGAATCAGTAACATGTCTATGTACTGCTTTTTTATCGTCGGAAGTGATTCCTTGCACCACATTGCTCCCTGTGGTTTGGTTTTGCAATGAAACCTCCTGCGTGCCAGATGGTGGGGTAGATACTGACATCCAGCATGCTGTTTTTTGATGTCTCAGTAAGGAATCCTTTCGAGAAAATTTCTTGAGACATTCACATTGGAACATTTTTGCTGCAGCAAAGAAAGAATAATAACTATATGCTGAAGTGTTTGCGTTACGTGTTTTGTTATGATTCCTTGTTTATCATACTACTTTACTTCCTACTATACTTTCTTTGACAACTGTTAAAGAAAGAATCATATCCAGCGATATGAACGGGAACGCAACGTAACATATCTCTAGGGGGTAGGATAGGATGCAATGACTATCTCAGGTTGCGGAGTAGAGTAGTATATGATTAGGATAGGAAGGGTAGCCGGGAGAGATGCAATACGGAACTAACACTTACCATTCTTTAAAGACATCATGGACGGACTGACACTGTAGTGGAACCGCTTCGTCTTAAATACAAAATTTGAAGTGTTGGGGAGAGTGGGAGAAAGTGGAATGAGGGGCAGAAGTGGTGAATCCGGCCCCCCCCCCAGATAACCTTGAAAAGTGTGTGAAAAACATTTTTTTGTTGGGGGTAACACCTACAGTTTGCGAACGGAAAAAAAAACACAAATGATTCGTACATCTCCTTATACTATAGATTATAACAAAAGAAAAAAAACAAACATGAATTCTCCAGCAACGTCCTCAGCATGTTCTTCATCTGACATGCCTCAGGAAGCCTCTTTTTTACATATTTTCTTAATTCCCGATTTATTTATCAATTCAATGTGAGATGTCAGCACCATTACCGATTTGCTACCTAAATTATACACATCATTATCATTAAACATTTATTCTTATGTATTAATTTTTTTATCGCAGGTACAGAATCTCTATCATGAAAACAAACACATAATAATTAATATAGTAACTACGAGATGTCAGCACCATTACCGAATCGCTACCTCAATTAAAAATATCAATGTTTACATTACAAATTCTTGTTTACTTCTATATATATATATATATATATATATATATATATATATATATATATATATATATATATATAGGCTGTTCTAAATTAAGTGCGCACCATTGGTTTTTGTTATTATTGGAGATACAAAGTCGGTTAAGTTAGCAAATTAGTAGCATTTTTCCGCTGATTAAGATGGTGAAAACAGTTAAATGTAGTGTTTAAAAAAAATGAGAAAAATTATTTGTTTTAAATGGAATACCCTGCATATTTTGTGCTCAATCGAATGTACAACATTTTTACTACAAAAAAGGTCATTATTAGCAATATTGGCCTAAAATTGAAAATAACCGAATTATCAATATATTTCTTCTTTCGGACTAGTTGGCTATTAATGGTTGCGAAATAAGATTAAATTGTACTTTTTCCAACATAATCCTTCTTACACCACTGAAATCCATTTTTTTTACCTTCCAACCTAAGGTTGCTTTGCTTTAGACAGACAATGCTAACAATAATTATTACTTGTCATTATAAATCATTCATTGTTCAAAAACAATTCATTCATCATTAAAACTTTATTTGGGACAGATTATTACTTCTTAAAGAAAAATTTGTTTATAAAAATGAATTATTACACCATTGAAGAAAAAGTAAAGAATTTATTGAATGCCATTACTCTGGCAATTCACTTAGAAATATCAGAGTTTTGTACTCGGCTAGTTATCAAAACCGGCAAATTCTAAGTGCAGAAACTTTTCTTCTTGTTTATAACAGACTTATTTTATTTGTGCTCCTTAGTGTATTTATACTGACACTTACATGGCTTATTAACGTTACCGGTTACGAAAAAGCCTTTAAGTTGTTCCTATTTTTTCTCGAAAACGGATGAACCAAATGTAAATGCAATTGTAACATAAGAAGCAGCCTTTTTTCCTTAAGAAGTTTTACATTTGACATTTTACTGTAAAATACTTAGGGGAGTCAATATTTACAATAGTTTATTTTAACATGGGAATTCCCTATGTCCAGAAATTCAAGAGAATAAGAGTGTAAAAGTTTATGCAAGCAGCTTTTTTTTCTATACCTGTTTGTTGATGCGATGAATAATTTAGCGGTAAAAAATCCTAAGGTGAAATTTTTTAATGTTAGTTCAACTTTTTTTTCCTTATCTGAATAACAATTAGTTTTATAAGAAAAGGTGTGAACATTTTTTTTTAAAGAAAATTTACTTCTACATAACTTCTGTTTATCAAGATCTGTAATATAACGTAGGGCAAGTCTAAAAATAATTAAGTATGAGTGAAAAAAAATTGATTAAAGAATATTATTGGAATCTTTTAAGTTATTTATACTAAATTTCAACTTACTGACTGCATTATCACGTGTTTACTTAAATACCTTAATAAATGTATATATATATATATATATATATATATATATATATATATATATATATATATATATATATATATATATATATATATATATATATATAATATATACACCTTAGACACGCTACTGTGATTTTTTATACCTAAAATCTATACACGTCAATGTATTTAGCTTTTTTACTGAAAAAACAAAAGTCATTAAAATAATGCAATAAGTTATATATTTATTAAACTACCTGTACGACTGGAACATCACTTTAAGTGAAAGGTCATCTCTCTTTGCTCTTCAAGTATACCTAAACCGGCTAGGGGATTAATGAACTGGTGTTGTTAGTACAAATTAATTGATATATCATGTAATTACATACGCTCTTTAATAATAACATAAAAATATTTCCGCTATACTTAGGAAAATAAATGCTCATGTTTTTTTTTGCTGTTTCGTACATATATATTCAACTCTCATTATCATTTTGGACAACACTACTTGCAGTATAATTAGCTAAATAAATGGTATTGTTTTGCAAGTCATAGTAAATAACTAAAGCTAATAAGTATTAAATATTGTTTACAAATAGTAATGCAATATTTGACTATTACAATGTATATGAAGGTTATCTGTCTCGACTACATCCCGCAATACGTCTCATATTCGCTTGACTGCTAAAACTTATTTATTACTTTGTATTACGCATAAATTTTTTTTTTAATACTCGTAGTTGATCTAGGTCACTGCCAGAAACCTCTAGAGCATAACCAATCACAAAGCAGCTCCACCCGTTTCAAAGTCACTTCTGAGTATATAAGAGGTGCATAAAACGCATTTACGTGATGTTCTCGGGTACTCCAAGTTTTTTACTACTCTGCAGTATAGGTTGCTGAGACTGGCAATCTAGCTCGAGATCCAACACTTCCTTGGGGTGTGCAAGTCTTAGTTTACACCTTAGTAGGGTCGCTGAGACTGGAGATTCTACCCCAAGGCCTTCTCAGCATTCTGGCTCGACCTACAACACTTCCTTGGGGTGTGCAAGTCTTACTTTACACCTTAGTAGGATCGCTGAGACTGGAGATTCTACCCCAAGACCTTCACAGCATTCTGGATCGACCTACAACACTTCCTTGGGGTGTGCAAGTCTTACTTTACACCTTAGTAGGGTCGCTGAGAATGGCGATTCTACCCCAAGGCCTTCTCAGCATTCTGGATCGACCTACAACACTTCCTTGGGGTGTGCAAGTCTAACTTTGCACTCCCGAGGCCTTCTCAGTGGCATTCGCTCCGAGTCAGTTTCACCCGGCCCTACTCCGTCGTCGATAAACATAATACACGTTTGTGTGTAGCACGAAGACCATCTAGCAATATATATTTTTATACATATCTGTATTCTCTGTTAATGTTTAATATATTAATGCTTTCGTTTTTTTTTCTTACGTCCCTCCACCACTATCAATGTGCGAGTGTGAGTATGAGTGTATAAGTGTGTTTGTGTGAGTGTGTGACTGCGTGTTTTTATTTCTCAAAGTTTTTTTTGACATGTTATGAAGTAATACTTTTATTGACACTTGCTCAATCTCAAACGTCTACTATTTATTGCTATTTTCTGCATAGTTAATCACTAATCTTTATAACACTTTCTTATGTAAACAGCTCAATTTTTTTTTTCACTTTCCTTCCATGATCACTACCCCTTATTTGTTTTACACTTATCATATGCGTCAACTCCTAACGTTAAAAGTGTGGGTGAACAAAAAACATACAAGTGAGCAAAAAACATACAAGTGAGCAAAATACATGCAAGTGGGGTAGAGTAGCAACCAGGTCACACGGATGTTCTTGTAATTGTGGAACATGAACGCGCGTTAGGTCGCACGGATGGCCTTGTAATTGTGGAACAGGCAAGCGTGGTTTTGGGACCTTGGTTTTGTGGTAATGATATGTAATTAGGTCATACGGATAGCCTTGTAGTTGTGGAACAAGAAAGCGGGGTTTTAAAGTAAGTCACAGTGATGGTCTTGTAATTGTGGAACAGGAAAGCGGGGTTTGTGACCTTGGTTTTGTGGTAATGATATGTAATTAGGTCAAACATTGCGCTTTTTTGACCTTGGTACGGTGGGGACCTTGGTTTTGTGGCAACCTTGGAAATGTGGCACCTTGGAAATGTGGTGTGTCCCAGAAGTCTCCAATCTTACCTACTTACACATGTAAGTTGGAAGGTAAAAACAAACTTTTAAATGAAATATTATTTTAATAAATCATTACAAATAGCTAGATAACCAAAGCAGAACACATTTAAGTCTCTTGACAAACGTATTTAATGTTCTACGGCATTATTTAAATTTAAAAGAATTCACTGGCTAATTCATAAACTTGAGGACAGTGTTTCTTTGCTAAAATACTGTATACTGATTCTGGTGAATCTGATAACGCATTTTTGCTCAATTTGTTCCAAACATGAACACCATAACTTTTTTCTAAGACATAATTTAATTCCTTCTCACGTTTATTATAAAAAAACAATCTCCAACGTTCATACGGGATTGGATTGAATTTCTCAGGTGGGTAAACTGTAAATCCTGAACAATTGCTCATATACATACTCTTAATATCGGTTACTCCACACATTTGCCTGAGAATTCTATAAAAATTTTATAGATAACCGTCTAATTGAATGCTCTTACTACCTACTTTGTAAAAAGAATAGGTCCATTGTATCCCCATTTGTCGCCTATGAAGTTGTTCTTTAACCCCATTACACACAATTTAATAAATTCTTGTCCACTTCCATTAACACTACTTTTTAAAATTGCATTGTTGACGAGATTGTTCGATTCAGCAACGGCAAAATTGGATGATAAGTTATTAAATGATTTTATTGTAACTATATCTAAATCCAAGTAGATTCCACCGAATCTTGATATTGTTACAAGTCTGGCAATATTACTAGCAGCATAAACAGGTATTCTTGATCATGACTAAAATCGTTAAAATTACATTTACAATTTCGTATAATAGCCTCAACTGTAATAGTAACGCATACTTGTCTAATTAAACATTTTTATTCGATTTCCGTTTCATTAACATTGTCCAATCAATTATATATATATATATATATATATATATATATATATATATATATATATATATATATATATATAATATAATTCTATTTTGACGTTTAAATAAGTTATAGGTGTCTTAATTAAATTTGTAAAAATCATGTTATCTCGTTTCAATTTAAATGGATCTAGTTAAAATTTTACACCAAAACCTAGATAATTTCTTTGTAAAACTAATCTAAATATTTTTATCAAGTTGGTTTAAAGATATTCACCGCTTTTGCATAGAAAGAGAACGTCACCAACAAGGAAAAAAAAAGGGAAAAGGCCACGTATTTCATTCCCTCCCCAAGGGGGAGGGCGGGCTGCTCAAGCTTTCCAAGCTCCTTCAGCAACAATCATGCATTCCCAGCATACATACATACATTATGTATATATGCATGGTGGGATTAAGGATGGGTGTGGTTAGGATAGGTTCGGAAGGAACGGAGTTAGGGTTCTGAGGGGGAAAATACTATCCCAGCATTCGCCTAAGTAGCCGCACATGGTGTGCATATACGCAGTGACCATGCCGCTACATGTGTATGATGAAAACCCCCTGAAAAATCTTCATACAAGGTAGACGGTAACGGGAATCGAACCCATTACCTCCCGAATGCTAAGCAGGTCGTGTCACCACTACGCTACCAGCTCGGTCACCAACAAGGACAAAACAGCTCAGTTCAGCTCACTGGTGGGTCTTGCGTATGGAGTATTATGAATCCTCATTAATTCATTGCTACCTGCAAATTTCTAAAATTCTACAATATCGATCTATCAGATAATCAAGTAAAAATATGAGTCAGTGATGCGATGAACTTTGAAGTTCAATGATAAAAATATTATATTACTCTTTACATTTCATCTTGTCTCTCATGAGAACATTTACTATAATCACAGTTATACACACCTGTGTGTAATCTGTGCTAAAACCAAACTCAAGAATTTAATGAAACTTTTATATTAGAATTATAAAAAACAAAAGCTATACACTTAATTTTAATGATACATGCATTATTTATATTACCGTCGCCTTATCACAATTACTAATGTTAAATGTAATATTTCCCAAGTTAAATTTAATAATAATTTGCATTATTTCCATTACAGCACTTAAAGCTTACAGTTTTCAAAATTTTAATTGTTTTGATATATGAACACCATAGCGACCATCCCATTTGGTTAGTAAACGGATGTCCTTATATTTATAATCTATTGGTTTTTATTTGCCCCCTAGATTTAGAAGTTATTCCTACAAAGTTGGTATAATATTTTTCACTAACGTCAAATTTGATTAATTTATTTTTACATGGTTGATATACGTTGCCTTTTTTTAAGTATTAAAAATGAGGATTTTTTTAGTTGCGTCAAATTATTTTGTGAAATTTAATGAAACTCTTTTATTCCAATTGAAAGACACCCCAGCATAATTTTTTGGGTAAGTTATAATACGGCGGAACCCTACTTCTTCACTCAAAATTCAATAGTCTCCTATTATTATACAGTGATCCGTGGTTACAATTCATTTCCAAATGTGGTAACTGTTAAATTAATTTTGACATATAATCAGACTTGAGGTTAGTGAGAACCGTCTAATACCAGCATACTTTTGGTGTAATAATAAAACACCCCAAATCTAGGGGGCAAATAAGAAAAATAGATTATACGTACTTACATTTATATCTCATGTATATGACTAATATCAGTTTTGTTACTCAGAAATATTATTATTTATTACATACAAGACATAACAATGACATATTTATTTACTTTTTATTGTAAGCTTTTTTTTTCTTCATGATTCATTTCAAACACTCCTAAAAGTAATACTACTACTATTATTACTACTACTACTTTTATCATTTTTGTTAATAAATGGTTATCGTTTACTCTTTCAAAACGTGCATTTTGACAATATACAATATAATTAAAACAGACATCCACTCTTATCTTCCGCATGGAACTTCTAAATCTCGACCTTCGGAAAAAATACACATTTTAATCCAAAGTCAAGATCTAATTATGATTACATGTAATAGTTTTATGTACATTAAAGGCAGGCGTGAGCTCAAAGAGAAGATGATAAAAAATCATGCAAACCTTATATATAATTTTTAAATTTGGTATGAGTTAGATAGTCAATGGTCTTTGCTAACGTTTCCCAAGAATATATATTATATAACACTTGTTCTTAACCCTCCATAGATCATATGAAATACTTTCTCACGGCTAGAATTGTTACTTCTAGATTATGTTGCTTATACAGGTATTTTATTCCTGTGTGAATATTTTTATTGAGTCAGTTCATCGTATCAACAACAACTTCCGCTTGTTGACAATTTTGTTAATGTTTAAAAATTTTCACTCAATACGGAGGTCTCAGGTTTTAATCAAAAAAATCAATTTTTTTATTTATTATTCAATGTTGATGAAACTTAAAATCAAAGTACTTACACCTAAAGTAAATTAAATTACATGGTCAAATAGACAAAAATATTTTCACAACCAATTAACCTACGATTTTATTTGTTTTAAATTAGTTAAATCTTTAAATGTGTACATTAGTTTAAAAAATAACTTATAATGTAAAAGGAAAAATATTACATATTAGAAAGGGAAAAATCAATGAGAAAAATGCTTCAATATAACAAAGATGTTCACAATAAATGTTCAAATTGGAAACCAGCAACAGCCGAGCAATGACCCAAGCGATCGTAGAAACTTTTCATGACATCTCTCAGCATACCAACAGTAATGTTGTTTGAGACATTGACAATTCTTGCTCTGAGTTCATTTACATTTGTTGGCTTTGGGTCAACGAATACATTTTCTTTTAGATATCCCCACATAAAACAGTCCAATGGATTAAGGTCCGGGGAACGAGGTGGCCATCTGCAAGACCCGTACTGTCCAATCCAATTGTCAGGAAACACTGCGTTTAAGTACTCAGTAACGTCATGATGGCCGTGCGCCGGGTGTCCATCATGCATAAATACTAAGTGATTAACAATATTGAGCTCTTCAATGGCTGGCGCAACTATATCCTGGCGATATTCCAAATAAGATGCTCCAGTTAAATTACCATCCAAAAAGTAAGGTCCTATAAGTTTAGTTCCGCGAATTCCAGCCCAAATGTCTAGTTTTTGTTTTATCTGACTGTGACCTTCATTAAAGAGTCTAGGATTTTCCTTAGCCCACACTCTAAGATTTTGAGAATTCACTTTTCCGTCTAAGAAAAAACTGCACTCATCAGTAAAAATCATTTTGTAATGGGCTCTTGAGGAATTGTTTATTTTGGTAATCCATGTTTGACAAAAAAACATTCGTTTATCGTCATCACCGCTGTGTAGCTTTTGCACATTTTTTTTTAAACTTTTATACCCTTCCATTTTAAGCATTTTTCTAGCTTTCTCTAGGAATCTCAAGTTAAGTACTTAAAGATCGGACGGATGTGTTTGGTTTTGTTTCTATTGCGGCACACACTAACACTTTGTTTTCCTCTGTAATAACTGGATTCTCTCTAATTACTTTTACATGATTTTGGTTTAAACAACCTGTTGAATTAAACTGTTTGACAAGCCGCTCTACCGTGATTTTTAAAGGAAAAGGCCTATTAGGATACATACCAGCAAATAAGTCAACCACATTTCTTATTGAGTTTCCCTGAAAGTACCACTTCACAACGTTAACTTTTTCTTCTATTGAAAATGTAGAAGCCATAACTACTTAACTACGAAAACTAAACAAATCTTTACTTAATAAACTACAATTTTTGTCAATATAAATGTATAGCAAAGAATAGTTTCAAAACTAAGTGCTTGTTAGGTTAGGTTAGTACAGAATAATATTTTCAACAATTGGGAATGAACAGCTGATATCATTTATTACTGTTTTGTTTCTCACATAGCTGATTACAAAGAGTTCAAAATAAAATTCTTAAACGGAAGTTTGTTAGGACTAATCATAGTCAATATGTAATATGTTATTTATTATTCTTTAAAAACACATTTAAGGACAGTTATAAAACTGTTAAATTATGTTGAAAAATTTCTGATTTTTCAACAATGATATTGTACACTACCTATGTGATTTCAATTCAATTTAGGTGCATGTACTTTCATTGAAATTTCATTACACTCGCGTTAAAAATCTAAAAAGCGGAGAGTTTTTTTTAATTTCTCAAGGTGATTAAACTAACATTTTTTTGTGTATTTGACCATGTAATTGAATTTACTTTAGGTGTAAGTACTTTGATTTTAAGTTTCATCAAAATTGGATGATAAATTAAAAAATTGGTTTTTTTGCCTAAAAGGATTCGAACCTGAGACCTCCGTATTGCGCGAAAATTTTTAAACATCACATTTTTCCTGGAAGGAAGGATCCCTTAAGCTCTGTACCAAGTCTCAGCTCTCTCTCGATTCTGAGCTAGTTCGTTCAGATAGTCGAAATTTTCAAATGGGAATTCCTATGTCCCGTATCTCTCTGGTCACCCTGTATAGTCTTAGAAATTCATTCTAATATTTAGTTACGTACATACGTACACACATCTAGAAGAATGCCTTCATTGAGTAAACAGTTAGAAAAATTATCACAACAAAAAAAAACAAGAAGATATACCAATTATATCAATCCGTGATAGTGATGTCGAGGGAGATGCAGCAGATTCTTTGAAAAGTAAGTACACTTTACATAATTTAAAGTTTTCCATAATAATTTACTTATGAATAGAGACATTACTAATTTATCCAATTATTATTTTTCTAGCATTACGCCTGCAACAAGGATCAGCCAAACAATGTTGAATCAAATAGGTAATACTACCGAGCATGGATATTGTGACCAGTGAGAAGATAGACTACACTATTTGAGATTGAGATAAAAACCATTATAGGAGCTAAACCTTTTAATTAGTTCTGACAAATTACATAATAATTATTATCTGTGAATAAATCAAATTTGATTAATTTTTCAATCTGACTGTATCTCTATATTATGCTATCATTATGGCACTGTACGTAACTCCTTAATGTGACGTTTACTAGAACGAGAATTATTCTCTGACATTTTATTCAATTATATAAATCAGCGTGATTTTCGCACGTTGGACAATCATTCTGGAGACCATATGTTAAAGTTTTGCTATAAATATAATTGTGGCGTCTTGCGATGTTGCATGTTCTCATAATATAACAGAATAATATTTTTGGTGTCTCAGATCAAAATATACACAATGTTGATTTTGCAAGCACCTAGGCGTCAATAGATTTTAATCCATCGTTTATGTGCAATCAGTTTGACGTGTACTTTTATATTGCTCAAAGAATATGTTGGTTCATCACAACTGAACTATCCGATCCTTTTGGAGTCTTAATTTAAAATATACGTTATGTCATTATTGCAGCATTTGAGCGTCCAGGCATTTTTATTAAGTGCAATTAGGTCGATGTTTTCTCTTTTTTACGTTGATTAAAGCAACAGTATTCTTACATAAAGCTTTATTTTCTTTTTTATGAACGACTTACCACGGAAAGTTTTGCAAATTTCATGTTACTCTAAAAATTTGTTATGGGTTTTATGGGTCGTCTCTATATTTACTTTATATAATCTTATTTTACCACTAGTGGTAAAACGAGATTTCAACTTTTAAGGAATGCATTAAATTAAAGTTAACAATTTTTAAAGAACGCATTGTAAATGGATGTTAAAGATTCATCAATTTTATTTAGAAATTACAATTGTTATAAAAATTAATGACAGTGTTTATTTCCTTATATCACTATCTCTACAGTAACAATGAAATTTCTATATTTTATTTTAATCAAGACGAATCATAAATATATCGAGTGCAAGTTTTTCACAATGACTAAATCACAAAAAAATTTGTGTAAAACGCGCTACAAAATTCCTTGTTTTTTGCAAATAGCTTATTTTTGCACTCACAAAAGTTAAAGTGGGTTTCTATGACCACAAAATAGAAACTAAAACTACTAAAACGATTTAATTATGATTTAAAATTATTGATGAACACTCCTAAATTTGTTGAATATTTGGTGAACGGCTGTATAAGTTCAGAAAATAGTATGTATATTTTGGAGCAACGTGCCGTTTTTCCCTTGGTATGTTGTGCCACTTGGGCTTCGCCATCCGGCGATAGGGCGGCTGGGCGGTCCTGTGTGTGTTTTGGTGTCCGTGCGTGCGTCCGTGCGCACGTGCGTGCGTGCGTGTGTTGTGTGTGCGTATGTGTGCGCGCGTGTGTGTGGATGTATGCTAGTATCCAAGAAAACTCCGGAACAAAGATACCTACGTACTTAACATTTTGTATTTAAGCTTGCTTTCATTTGGCTTGAAACTGGTTAAATTTTGAGAGAAATCAAGCGGTATAGAGGGGGGTTTTAATAGCGACAGTTTACGACGCGTAATTTAGGGGCAAAAAAATTCCTAAGGTAGAATTTAAGTGTTCAATTTTTTTCAATATCTGAATAACGATTAATTTTATAAAAAGTAAGGACATATGTTTTAACGAAAAATCTAATTTTACATGACTTTGCTGTTTAAAGTTTCTTAATATAACGCAAGGTAAGTCTAAAAATTAATTAAATATAAACGAAAATCGTTAACCTGTATTGTTGATATCTTGTAGAAGCGAGACGGCTTTGGAACCTTTTTAAAGTTAACATGTATTTATGTCTATTAGTCTCTATCGGACATGAAGTTTTAAACCTCATTCTGACGTAGAGTATTGTTTTTGTTTCTACAATGTTCCCTGTTTTCATTATGAGCGTATAGGAAAGAAGTCGCATGGTTATCCTAAAAAAATTATAATTAAAATGATTTCATTCATTTTAAATTTTTAAATGTGTATTACCCTCTGTCTGGCGTGAAGCTTTAAACGTCTCTTTGAAATAGATTATTGTTCTTGTTTTTACAATGTTACCTATAGAGGATGCCGATTTACTTTATATGACACAAAATAAATGTTTATGAATAGTTAATTCAAAAGAAACACCGAGCTAATAGCGTAGTGGTGACGGCCTGCTTAGCAGTCGGGGGGTAATGGGTTCGATTGCCGTTATCGTCTACCTTGTATTAGGTTTTTTCAGGTGTTTTCCTCATACTCAAGTAGCGGCATGATCACAGCGGATATGCACACCATGTGCGGCTACTTATGCGAATGCTGGCGTAGTATTTTCCCCCTCAAAGCCCTAACTCCTTCCGATCCAATCTTAACTACACCCATCCTTAATCCCACCATACGTATTTACGTAATAATTTAGAATAAATTAGAACATTAGAAGGAAAAAGTCAATTTACTAAACAATGTTCAGCGATGGATGCATCACTTAAACTAAATAAAACATGACTATACATTATTGTCAATTTAATTTTGCTCAAAATTAATGTATTCATGAAAAGAGTTCGTGTTTAATTTCACAGTTAGAACATAAGAGTAATAATGGGATTATGTGCGGGTATACCATAAGTGTTATCAAACCATATAAAAATTAATAAGACCATGATTGTGATTAGGAGCAATATAATCAAATTATATCAAATTAGAAATCCATAGCCTCCAAAATCATCTCCGACTCATCAAAATCTCTATTCATACTCCTAATATTTTGATAAAACCATGTTAGTTACATTTGGAAGTAAAAATTTGTTTGTAACTACTTGTGAATTTACATTACCCCCACACACACACACGCACGCACGCACACACACGCACACACACACTCACGCACACACACACACACACACACTCACTCACTCACACACACACACACACACACACACACACACACACACACACACACACACACACAAAGTTGATTTAGATTTAGTGAAAAAAATGTTGACTGCATAACCTTCTATACCTACATATGTAGGTTGGAAAGTAAAAATATACTTTTAAATGAAATATTATTTTAATAAATCATAACAAATAGCTAGATAACCAAAACAGAACACATTTAAGTCTCTTCACAAACGTATTTAATGTTCTACGGCATTCTTTAAATTTAAAAGAATTCACTGGCTAATTCATAAACTTGAGGACAGTGTTTTTTTGCTAAAATACTGTATACTGATTCAGGTGAATCTGATAACGCATTTTTGCTTAATTGGTTCCAAACATGAACACCATAACTTTTTTCTAACACATAATTTAATTCCTTCTCATGTTTACCATAAAAAAACAATGGCCAATGTTCATACGGGATTGGATTGAATTTCTCAGGTGGGTAAACTGTAAATCCTGAACAATTGCTCATATACATACTCTTAATATCGTCTACTCCACACATTTGCTTGAGAATTCTATAAAAATTTTATAGATAACCGTCTAATTGAATGCTCTTAGTACCTACTTTGTAAAAAGGATAGGTCCGTTGTATCCCCATTTGTCGCCTATGAAGTTGTCCTTTAACTCCATTAAACACAATTTAATAAATTCTTGTCCACTTCCATTAACACTACTTCTTAAAATTGCACTGTTGATGAGTCTGTCCGATTCAGCAACGGCAAAATTGGATGATAAGTTATTAAATGATTTTATTGTAATTATATCTAAATCCAAGTAGATTCCACCGAATTTTGATATTGTTACATGTCTAGCAATATTACTAGCAACATGAACAGGAAATTTTGAGTGCTCTATTCGCCCGTCTGTATATAACGGTTCCACTAAAGTACCCTTTAAAAATTTTGAATAGTTTAATCGCACCATCTGCACATTAACAAGTTTAATTAATATCTGTAGAAGTCGATCAGAAAGTGTATTGCCATCTCTAATTAACCCCGGGGATGTGAACATTAAGTACACTTTATATGCAGGATTGTTAAGCGCAGCAGATTCAACAGAACACGCCTGCCTTGCGGTAATAAAAATTTTGCCTTCAGTAAAGGACCTGCAGGATGTGTCTATAAAAAATATGGACTCTTCTGATGGTGGTTCTATATCTAATATATCAGGTAACGAGTGTCGTTCAATTCTGTAACAGAATAAAGGTGTAATTTTTGGAAGCGGCCGTAGGCAAATGTAATAAACCAAGACAACAAAACTAACAGTTAGAAGCATAAACACAACACGATTTATTCGCATCATAAATTTTTACGAGTCAACTCCAGTAAATTTTCGGACACTATATTACCTTTCTCGCACCTGGTGACTTCTAAACTAATAAATACTTATCATATCTGTTTGGTGATAACGAATTAAAATTATGGTAGGATAAGAATATATCATTTGTTTATAGATATTCTAGAAAACTTTAATATACATTTTAATTAAAATGAAATATAAATTCGTATTCACAAGGTTCTTCCAGGAAAATATGCAGTGCCAAATTAGAATAAACTATGCGTTAGCAGTGCCGAAATTTTAGTAGACAAAAGAGACAATTTCACTGAGTAGCTTCTTATATTTTTAAATCAAAGAGCAAGATGTACTCTTGTCGTAATATAGAAATCAACACCACAGAGGCCATCGGCCATGCTAAGCTTGGAGAGTGAGCTCGACACAATGCACAGTAATGATCAAAACAATAAAAAAGATATTTACAAATAAACGATTTTAACCCGAAAAGATAAGTGGGTATTCTTGATCATGACTAAAAATCGTGAAACATTACACTTACAATTTCGTATAATAGCCTCAACTATAATAGTAACGCATACTTCTATAATTAAACATTTTTATTCGATTTCCGTTTCGTTAACATTGTCCAATCAATTATTGTTTTTTTTTACATAAAGTAAATTACTTAAACATATATGTATATATATATATATATATATATATATATATTTGGTCGATAACTAAAAAAAGTTGTATTTATTAAAATCCAATCCCACCACCGCATTCTACCTTGAAAATTCTATTTTGACGTTTAAATAATTTATAGGTGTCTCAATTAAATTTGTAATATAAAAATTATGTTATCTCGTTTGGATTTAAATGGATCTAGTTAAAATTTTACACCAAAGCCTAGATAATTTCTTTATAAAACTATTAATCTACTTTTTTTTATCTAGTTGTTTTAAAGATATTCACCGCTTTTGCATAGAAAGAGAACGTCACCAACGAGGACAAAACAGCTCAGTTCAGCTCACTGGTGGGTCTTGCGTATGGAGTATTATGAATCCTCATTAACTCATTGCTACCTGCAAATTTCTAAAATTCTACAATATCGAGTGCTATCAGATAATCAAGTAAAAAGATGAGTCAGTGATGCAATGAACTTTGAAGTTCAATGATAAAAATATCATATTACTCTTTACGTTTCATCTTGTCTCTCATGAGAACATTTACTATAACCACAGTTATACACACCTCTGTGTAATCTGTGCTGCAACCAAGATCAAGAATTTAATGAAACTTTTATATTAGGATTATAAAAACCAAAAGCTATACACTTAATTTTAATGATACATGCATTATTTATTTTACCGTCGTCTTATCACAATTACTAAAGTTAAATGTAATATTTTCCAAGTTAAATTTAATAATAATTTGCATTATTTCCATTACAGCACTTATAGCTTACAGTTCTCAAAATTTGAATAGTTTTGATATATGAACACCATAGCGACCATCCCACTTAGTAAACGGATGTCTTTATGTTTATAATATATTGGTTTTTATTTGCCCCTAGACTTATGAGTTATTCCTACAAAGTTGGTGTAATATTTTTCACTAACGTCAAATTTGATTAATTTATTTTTACATGATTGATATGTGTTGGCTTTTTTTAAGTATTAAAAATGAGGATTTTTTAGTTGCGTCAAATTATTTTGTGAAATTTAATGAAAATTTTTTATTCCAATTGAAAGACACCCCAGAATAAATTTCTGGGTAAGTTATAATACGGCGGAACCCTACTTCTTCACTCAAAATTCAATATGTTCCTTCTATTATACAGTAACCCGTGGTTATAATTCATTTTCAAATGTGGTAACTGTTTAATTAATTTTGACATATAATCAGACTTGAGGTTAGTGAGAACCGTCTAATACCAGCATACTTTTGGTGTAATAATAAAACACCCCAAATCTAGGGGGCAAATAAGAAAAATAGATTATACGTACTTACATTTATATCTCATGTATATGACTAATATCAGTTTTGTTACTCAGAAATATTATTATTTATCACATACAAGACATAACAATGACATATTTATTTACTTTTTCTTGTAAGCTTTTTTTTTCTTCACGATTCATTTCAAACACTCCTAAAATCGACCTTCGTAATACTACTACTACATACTATTACTACTACTACTTTTATCATTTTTGTTAATAAATGGTTATCGTTTACTCTTTCAAAACCTGCATTTTGACAATACTATAATTAAATCAGACATTCACACTTATCTTCCGCATGGAACTTCTAAATCTCGACCTTCGGAAAAAATACACATTTTAATCCAAAGTCAAGATCTAATTATGATTACATATAATAGTTTTCTGTACATTGAAGGCAGACGTGATCTCAAAGAGAAGATGATAAAAAATCATGTTAGATAGTCAATGGTCTTTACTGACGTTTCCCAAGAATATCTATTAGTACTTGTTCTTAACCCTACCTAGATCATATGAAATACTTTCTCACGGCTAGAATTGTTAGTTCTAGATTATGTTGCTTATACAGGTGTTTTATTACTGTGTGAATATTTTTATTGAGTCAGTTCATCGTATCAACAACCACTTCCGCTTGTTGAAAATTTTGTTAACGTTAACAGATTTACTCGTGTATAGTCTTAGAAATTCATTCTAATATTTAATTACGTACATACATACACACATCTAGAAGAATGCCTTCATTGAGTAAACAGTTAGAAAAATTATCACAATAAAAAAAAACAAGAAGATATACCAATTATATCAATCCATGATAGTGATGTCGAGGGAGATGCAGTAGATTCTTTGAAAAGTAAGTACACTTTACATAATTTAAAGTTTTCCATAATAATTTACTTATGGATAGAGACATTACTAATTTACTCAATTATTATTTTTCTAGCATTACGCCTGCAACACGGATCAGACAAACAATGTTGAATTAAATAGGTAATATTACCGACCATGGATATTGTGACCAGTGAGAAGATAGACTACACTATTTGAGATTGAGATAAAAACCATTATAGGAGCTAAATTAATTAGTTCTGACAAATCATATAATAATTATTATCTGTGAATAAATCAAATTTGATTAATGTTTCAATCTGTCTATCTCTCTATATTATGCTATCATTATGGCACTGTACGTAACTCCTTACTGTGACGTTTACTATAACGAGACGTATTCTCTGACATTTTATTCAATTATATAAATCAGCATGATTTTCGCACGTTTGACAATCATTCTGGAGACCATATGTTAAAGTTTTGCTATAAATGTCATTGCGATGTTGCATGTTCTCATAATATAACAGAATAATATTTTTAGCGTCTCAGATCAAAATATACACAATGTTGATTTTGCAAGCACCTAGGCGTCAATAGATTTTAATCCATCGTTTATGTGCAATCAATTTGACGTGTACTTTTATATTGCTCAAAGAATATGCTGGTTCATCACAACTGACCTATCCGATCCTTTTGGAGTCTTAATTTAAAATATACATTATGTCATTATTGCAGCATTTTAGCGTTCAGGTATTTTTATGAGGTGCAATTAGGTCGATGTTTTCTATTTTTTACGTTGATTAAAGCTACAGTATTCTTACATAAAGCTTTATTTTCTTTTTTATGAACGACTTACCAGGGAAAATTTTCAAATTTCATGTTACTCTAAAAAAATTTTTATGGGTTTTGTGGGTCGTGTCTATATTTATTTTATATAATCTCATTTTACCACTAGTGGTAAAACGAGATTTCAACTTTTAAGGAATGCATTAAATTAATGTTAACAATTTTTAAAGAACGCAATGTAAATGGATGTTAAAGATTCATCAATTTTATTTAGAAATTACAATTGTTTGTTATAAAAATTAAAGTCACACCTACTCGTAATATTTTTACATACCACTAGTGGTAAAACGAGATTTCAACTTTTAAGGAATGCATTAAATTAATTAATTAATTAAATAAATTATCAACAACTTTTAAAGAACGCATTGTAAATGAATGTTAAAGATTCATCAATTTTATTTAGAAATTACAATTGTTTGTTATAAAAATTAAAGGCAACCTACTCGTAATATTTTGACAAATATTAATTGACACTAACAATGCCAGTGTTTATTTCCTTATATCACTATCTCTACAGTAACAATAAAATTTCTATATTTTATTTTAATCAAGATGAATCGAGTGTAAGTTTTTCACAATTACTAAATCTCAAAAAATTTTGTGTAAAACGCGCTACAAAATTCCTTGTTTTTTGCACACGGTGCGTTTGACCACTCGCTACGCTTGTAGTCAAACAAATAGCCCATTTTTTCACTCGCAAAAGTTAAAGTGGGTTTCTATGACCACAAAATAGGAACTAAAACTACTAGAACGATTTAATTATGATTTGAAATTATTGATGAACACTCTTAAATTTGTTGAATATTTGGTGAACGGCTGTATAAGTTCAGAAAATAGTATGTATATTTTGGAGCAACGTGCCGTTTTTCCCTTGGTATGTTGTGCCACTTGGGCTTCACCATCCGGCGAGCGGGCGGCTGGGCGGTCCTGTGTGTGTTTTGGTGTGCGTTCGTGCGTCTGTGCGCGCGTGCGTGTGTTGTGTGTGCGTATGTGTACTCGTGTGTGTGTGGATATATGTTAGTATCCAGGACAACTCCGGAACAAAGATACCTACGTACTTAACATTTTGTATTTAAGCTTGTTTTCATTTGGCTTGAAACTGATTAGATTTTGGGAGAAATCAAGCGGTGGAGAGGGAGGGTTTAACAGCGCCAGTTTACGACTCGTAATTTAGGGGCAAAAAAATTCCTAAGGTAGAATTTAAGTGTTCAATTTTTTTCAATATCTGAATAACGATTAATTTTATAAGAAAAAGTAAGGACATATTTTTTAACGAAAATTTAATTTTACATAACTTTGCTTTTTAAAGTTTCTTAATGTAACGCAAGGTAAGTCTAAAAATTAATTAAGTATGAACGAAAATCGTTAACCTGTATTATAGATATCTTGTAGAAGCGTGACGGTTTTGGAACTTTTTTAAAGTTAACATGTGCTTATGTCTATTAGTCTCTATCGGACATGTAGTTTTAAACCTGCCGTAGAGTATTGTTTTTGTTTCTACAATGCTCCCTGTTTTCATTATGAGCGTATAGGAGAGAAGTCGCATGGTTATCCTAAAAAAATTATAATTAAAATGATTTCATTTCTTTTAAATTTTTAAATGTGTGTTAACCTCTGTTTGGCGTAAAGCTTTAAACGTCTGTTTGAAATAGATTATTGTTTTGATATTTACAATGTTGCCTATAAAGGATGCCGAAAATACTGCATTTAGATTCAATTTTCATAAATAATGTCACTTTCTGGTATTGCAAAATTTTTAACGACACTTTAATGAGTTAAATAGAGCTTAACTACGGAGACTGTTTAATAATACTATTCAGAGAAACAGAAAAATAATCATAATAATAAAGAAGTCTCCTATGAAAAAATTAATTTGAAATGTCAATATTGACAGACTATGTATCTAATATCTTATTGAAGAGTTTTAATCATGCCAGTAAAATTCACCACTGAAGAGAAAATGGAGATTGTACTATTGTATTGTACTAGGATATACCTACCAGAGTTACAAAGAAGCAGCAGAAATTTTCAATACGAGACACCCTAATAAAATTATTCACAGTACGTAACGTGATTACCAAATTCAAGGCATACTTTACAGCCTGGAGATTGTGAACGACGCTTTGAATTTTGTTCGTCGTTTCAAGGTGAGCTGGAAGATTCACCGTTCTTGGCTAGAAATATTTTGTTTACGGATGAATCCACATTTACTCCTAATGGAAAGGTAAGCTCCTAAAATTTCCGTTGGAATTATACAAATCCAAATTTTTCAAGACAGCTCCGTGATGAGTTTTCGTTCAAAACTAATGTCTGGTGCGCAATTTACAAGAACAGAATAGTTGGACCATTCTTTTTTCGCAATAACGTGAATGCCCAGCGCTACTTAAAATTCTTGAATAATTTATTACCAAATTTTTTGGACGAATTACCATTAGAGGAAAGACTGCATATCTAGTTCCTACACGATGGAGCGCCATGCCACAATACAAGGATGATCCGAGAGTACCTGCATGAACTTTTTAACCATAAATTAATTGGACGATTTAGTAACTTTCCTTGGCCGCCTAGATCTCCTGACATAACTCCCTTAGATTATTTTCTGTGGGGTTATGTAAAGGAAATAGTGTATTCCCAGCGCCCTTTCAATAACATCGACTACTTGTAAAGAATGATAAGGGAAGTCTATATCTTTATCTCAAACCCATTATTGTATAAAGTGATAGAACTATCTTGGATTTCATAATTTTTTTTAACTTGTATTTTTAAACATATGAACCCTTAGTTGCGTAAATGTAAAAAAAGTCATCGATAACGCAGATTGCATCGCTAAAATTTAAAAAGCTCATGTTAACGAAATTTTAAATCAATTTATTGCTTGAACAAACTTTTGAAAAAAGGTAAATAATGTAAATTTAAGATTGTAAAAAGAAATTTGGCATCTCCATCTAAACATAAACAACTTTTCATTATGTCAGTTTTATAAATTCGGGTAAATAAGTCCATTTTAGGGTATATAAAAAATTTTCGAGAAAGTTAACCTAATCGGCTGTTATTTCATATTTGTTCATAACTTTTCATTCTAAACAACTTTTCGAAGTGACATTTTCTTGTATTACCAAAAATAACAGTACTTTATTGTTCACTGTTTATAGAACTTTATGGGACACACTGTATCGGTATATACGTTTACGTGACAACACTGTACACAATTTTAAGGCTATTTACATTGAGTTCTTGTTACGATGTCTGCTTAATCTGAAAATTCTAAAATGTGGTGGAAACCCAGAGATGGATTCAATACAAACCTTTTCATATTTGATATGGCAAATACTATAAAAACAACTAAAAAATCTACACATTTAGCATCATATTCATTCATATGGCAATATTACTCTTAATGCCTGGATAAGAAAACAAGACCACGTTAGATCTGGAATCTATCCAAAAATTTGGGGTTAAAAACTTCATATATTTCTAGAATCAAATCCAATTGCAAAGTAATGTTTTGTTAATAAATACCTTGCCCTTGAACCATTTTTATCATTAACCACCACAAGTGAGTTACATGAACAAAAATAAGGGATTTACGTAGTTAAAAATTTACAGTTTGCCTTAAATTATTTAGTAAATGTTGAAAGGGATTAATTTAACTGAAACAATTTATATCTTTTATTTGTTTATATCTCTTTTATAAGTAACGTAAATAAGACAAATTGTTTAAAAATGTGTATCAAATATTTAATTAAGCAGCATAACGGGAGCAGTTTATCATTACTTATAAGTTTAGTTTTTAGTCCATCCCAACATGCTTTAAAATTAACGACAAAAGCAATAAAATTGCAAAAACGTTATAATTAATTCTTATTATTTAAACAATGTAAAGTCCTTAGCCGACAAGGATCTATTTAATTAACACAAAATGTTGCTGCACTGTTTTCTTTTACAAATAAATTTGTTTTAAACTAAATGTGTGTCACAATACAAGAGCAAACATAAGAGACGTATTTTACAGATTAAATTAAAATAGGATTAAAGTGTGTAGTATATTTTGAAAAATCCATGGGTTTTGTTAAAATGTTTGCCATAAAATAATCTCTGGAATATAAAAAAAAGAAGTTACCTAACAGGAAATGATAACTAAATATTTTTGAAATATACATGAATCTTAATTTGATACTTATTAGAGTTACTACTCAAATATCGCGATTCTATGAAGCTTAGATTAAAACACGTTCACAAATAAAATTTTGTGAATATTTCGAAAACTTTAATGAAAAAGGTATAGAGGCCGTTTTTAAAGGCAATTAAAAGTCAGCTAAATTTATTATTGACAGTTTACCGTAGGGCTACAACAGTGTTGGGTAAGATCCATTTATTTACGATCTAGATACAGATCCAAACACATTTTTAAAAACTGATCTAGATAAAGATCCAAGATCCGTACGTAAAAATGGATCTAGATCAAGATCAAAGATCCTTGAAATGGGATCTAGATCTTTTATAAAGATCCGACATTCCCAAAATTGTTTCGAGATTTTTCTAATTATTAATATTATCTTTAATTGCTAGTATTGCTACTGATGAGTAGTACTCCCATTCCCATGATCATTTTTCATGTAATACAAATGTTAGTCCGTAAGGGTAAATTATTAAGAAAAATAATATATAAATATAACTTTTATAGGTTTTTATTGAAAACTTACATTAATTATTTAACGCACTACAAATACAAATTACAAAATTAGTATTAGGTAAGGTAAAATGGGGTAACATTGACACAACTTTAAAATTGATTTTTTTTTTTGGCACATAGCAGTTTGGTATATGACTGCTTTTGTGACAGAATGAAGATATATTAACCTTTTCTACACTGTATATGATAGAATATGAATATACCAAGTCGTTTACAGAATTTAATTTTTTTTTTAACAAGTGGTAATGTGTCAATGTTACCCATGACAAGTCTAACATTGACACACTCATAAAAACAGCTAATATGTCAATATTTTGCATGTATAGTGTAACATTGACAAATGTCCTAGATATTTTTATGGTAAATCATAGAAATAAAACAATAAATACTTAATTAAGAAACTTTATACTTAATTTTAGATAGTTATACACCTACGTATTATAATAAAGCCTAGTTAATCTTAGGAGGCGCTTTATAATTAGAAGGAAGAAAGTTGACATGAAAGTAATGCATTCCCCTTTTAATATAAGGTTCGCGCAGAACCATAGCGACATCATCTACAGATACCAGGCTTTGATCGGGCACATCAGGGTACACAAAATGTATTTTCTTCTTTCTCAAAAAGTTGACCATAATTTCGCTGTCATTTACTTCCAACACTTGTCCAACATAGCGAATGCATTCTTCCTTTTCTACACAACTTTTAGAATTATTAAATCTGACGAGGACCCATGAATTTGCAACTATATTTTGGTTACTTCCGTCGAACTTCACAAATTCCTTTGCTTTGCCACCATTATCTTCTTCTGTTACACTGCTATTATTTTCATCGTGTGAAATGTCATCATCTGTATCATGGACAAGTTGTAAACTAGCATCACTATCTGAGGTTTCTTCAGTTTTTTCAACAGGCTTCTTGCTTTTTTGTTTTTGAGTTTTTCTTACTGTTGGTTTTCTTTTGTTTTTCTCATTTTCTATCATTCTAACATCGTCCGCTGTTAATGTTTCCGCAAATTTTCTTCTGAGTTTACTTCTTATTTGTATTACTGTTTTGGCTTCTTGCCGTCTTAATACAGTCATTAGTTATAATTCCAACTTTTTAGTAGGTGTAATATCTTCCAACTGTTTAGGAAGTGGAGTAGTTGGTGGTGAGGATTGACTGTAACCTGCAAAATCGGGTGTTGGTGTTTCATTTTCTTTTTCTACTGTGGATGTGGTTGGTTGAATTTTATTTTCTGAAGAACATATGATGGTTGATGATATGGATTTTTTAATATCCTTTCTTTAGATAAGGGAAAATTCCAGACCCCTCGAAACCACCTACTGCATTGGCCCTAGAAAACACCCAGTTTCTTGAAGTTTTTTAACAGACCAGGAAACAGTACCTTGTCGGCGTTCTTAAACCCAGTTTCTTGATAAAACTTTTAGAACATTACGCCATGCTGTTTTAACAGGTTTAAAACTCCAACATCTAACGGCTGTAGAACATGCGATGTGTGCGAGGGCAAACAGAACAGTTCAATATTGTTTTTATAGCCATGTCAATAAGTTGTAGTGTTATGTGGGAATTGTGGCCATCAAATATTAGTAGTTTCGGTCCACTTAACGCAGCAGTAGCTCTCACAAAACATTTTCGAACCAATCTGCAAACTGGGCTGCCTCCATCCAGCCGGATGGAGAACAGTTATACACAGTATTTTCTGGTCCATTTTGACACCACGTTGCGTAAAGATGTAGACCTTTGTAATTTACAAATAAGGGAAGATATTCACCGATTGCACTACAACATGCTAGAACGGTGTAAGTAGTTTTGTTACAGTACCCACAAGTTTCAGTGGGTTGTGTGAACCTCTGCGACATAAAATTTTTTGAATGCCAGCGTCAGTTTGAAAGCCTGATTCGTCACAATTAAACACATTCTGTGGGTTATTCGACAATTCCAGCCTTTCAATCGTGGCTTTTAGCTTTTCGTAAAAATCATTGAGCACTTCCAAAGAACAAGCATCTGCCCTATTTTTAGGTAGATTTTGTGCGACTCTGTTACTGAGTTTTTTCTTACAGCGACGTTCAAAAGATTTAATCCAGTCAATACCTGGTAATCCATTTTTAAATGGATTTGGACGATCCATTCGTTTGAGATAATCCTGAACACAAATACGTAATTTAAAACGATCGAGTCCGAAGCCCCAGTCAGCTACTTTTATTATAGCATTTACCAAGAGTTTTTCTTCTTGTAAAGTGAGTACTGCTTTGCATTTATAGTTTTTCAAGTGATTTATTAACGTTGAACGGTTAATTCCATTCATTTCACTAGCTCTCTTGACACTTAAACTTCCATTTTTTACTTGATTTATGGCGTTTACCATACTGTCTTCATCATAGGTTTTGTATTATCTGGGAATTTCGCCAACCTTCTTTTTGCGGGGCATTTCTGCAAAGAGAAAAAACATTGACACATTTATAGAGAGTAACATTGACACAGGTGTCAATCTTAACCTTCACTTACGAAAGTAGAACTTCATCAAATTACAGAATTTAAATTGAAATAAACTAATATTTGTTAACGCGTAATATAAGAAATTACTTACTTGCCCGACTATAGGTCGAATCTTCAAAAAACAATTAACACCGGCAAAGTTTTCTATAGACGTGACTCAACAAATTCTTGTGCTTAACCATTAAACAGACGCTACAAACCATAAAATTAGAACAAAGTGTTTGAAGTATAGGTTACTAGATGGCGGAACTATACACATAATTTTACAACAAAAGACAGAACGTAAATTTCTTTTCAACTAAAATTAGGAGGGAATTTTGAAAATGTGTCAATGTTTCCCCCATGTCAATGTTACCCCATTTTACCTTACACATTTACACTTGCAAGTTGCAATGTTAATTGTTAATTTAACTTAACACATAGTTATACAATTATAAGGATAAGGACATGTATCTAAATTATTATAAGTATACATTACATAATTACATTTTATTATCTAATTTTATTTTATTTTGTTTTAAAATTAATAGCATCTCAAATATATCATCACCTAATCTATTCCTACGAGGAGTTAAAATTAGTCCACCATATCCTTTCAACGGGGGCAGATGATGGAAGTATAGAATTATATTTTAAAAAGATTTCTTTTATAGCAGGGTACTTATTTAATTGCTCATAATTAGTGCTTGTGTCTTTAAAATAATTTGTGCATTCTGAATCAAATGTTGTTTGCGATTAAGTATTTATTTTTAAAAATCAAAGAATTCGCTTAAGATTGGCGGAACTTCCATTAATTCAGCTTCGTCATTCATTGTTCATCTAACTAACAATTAACAAATGTGCTTTACTTAAAGTCGTATTCTTAAGAACTGAAGACAAGATTGTTGTTTTTCTATACCTCCTTTTGTTCGATTAAATTAGCAACAGGGAATTCCTGTTCCACTTAACTTAAGTACCTACTTTAATGGATGGATGACCCCATTGTCATTACTCATTAAGTCATTAGATTAGCACTTAGCGGTCATTACCTGCCTTTGTAGCTTTGGAAAACAAAAACAACCGACGGAAATATTAACAAAGAAAATGAATAGTTCTATTATTGGATATTTCGGAATTTAACATGCCTCAGGCAGTAGGTAATTGTGTAAATGTGTATGTATCTCTGTGGGGTACGGATGTAACGGTCGTAACGGAGCATAATGTATTTTTTAAATATACAGCACTGTTGCCTTAAGCCAGTTAAAAATTTCACAAAATACCCTTAAAATACATTTTAAAATCTTCTAATGGATCTTTGGATTCAAGTACTAAAGATCTGTTAAAATGTGATCTAGATCCAGATACTAGATCCTAGCAGAACAAAGTATCTAGATCCAGATCATAGATCCGTTTAGTGGATCTAGATCCTGGATCTAGATCACTTTGATCTAGATCCTACCCAACACTGGCTACAAATAAGTCCTAAGATATCAAACAAGTTTTTTGTGTATATCTGAAAACTACCATGATGGTGAAAAGTACAGACTTCTTTTTATAAGGTAATATAATTTTAGATTCCCTGTACACGCTTTTCATGCGAAACTATAAGCCTTAAACATGAATCTGAAAATGTTGCATCAGTAACCATGTCTGTAAGGGAAACAAAAAAATTATATTCCTAATTTTCATATTTGACATGAGAATGAAAGGTTATTTAAGATAATTTAAACTGAATTTGGCTATACCTATATAATTGAAGAGCGTATTATACAAATAGAAAGATGGTAAGTACTAGTTCCAGTCATCAGGTTGTGTACATGTAATATTTACTACTACAAATATTTAGACACGTGTTTATAATTATTTGTAAATTCATTAGGTATAAGTGAGAATCAAAACTAACCTTTTTCATACATTTAATATAATAGAAAATGTGATTAATTTAAAAATAGCTTTATTGCGATTAACTCTTGACACTATACAAGGTGTGGCGCGAAGAGTTTTGATTAAAAGTAATGGCGGATACAGTTATGTTAAAAATCTTAAATTACGAAGTTGTAGGTTTTAGATGACGCTGAGTTCAAATATAATATTGTCTTGAATGTGGCACTTCCGGTTATACCGGAAGTAGACGTCAACTTTGTTATTTTAAATGGAACCTTATATTTTTTATTTTATTTCCGAATTCTACATGAAATTCTAGATAAAATTTGTGCACAATGTCCTATACCAAAAATGAAGTAATTTCGAGATATTTGGATTTCTTTTTAAATTTTGAAAAAATCCTAGTCCACATTGAATAACGATATATCCATTAATAACGAAGCTGGTGACGTGAAATTGTAACCAATAAACAACAAGCTCTTGCCCGTTAACTCCATCTATCCATCTCATTGATATTTTATACAGCGTGTTTTAAACTTAGCCGCCAACATGCACAATTTAAATCATTTACTTACTTTAAATAGAACACCCTGTATTTTATTACATTTTCCACTGTATTTTTTTAAGCCAATTCGTTTGGTATCAGTATTTGCCTATACCTAAATCCAACCACTTTTGAGATATTTCATTATCTTAGTTAAAACATAACAACACTTAATTATTTCAACATTAGTAAAGGGTAGGCCATGATTTCCATTATTTAAGGTGATATTTTGTTATTTTTTCATAAGTTATTAATTCTGAAAAGTAATCAATAGCCTGAAAGGAGTATTAATTGTGGATATCATTAAAAACGTTGACTAGGTATTTTGTGTTAATTTAATTAGATAACTTACAAACAAAAATAACTAAATGTAATATTAAACAAATAAAGTTTTATAATAAGTGTTCAAAATTAGCACCATCTACTTCTAAACATCTATGAATCCTTTTCATTAAGTTACGTCTTGTAATTCTGGAAATATCGTCGAGTGTTAGAGAATTAAAAGTAAGTAAGTGTTATTATGTTTTAACTAAGATAATGAAATATCTCAAAAGTGGTTGGATTTAGGTATAGGGAATACTGATACCAAACTAATTGGCTTAAAAAAATACAGCAGAAAGTGTAATAAAATACAGGGTGTTCTATTTAAAGTAAGCAACTTATAAATGATTTAAATTGTGCATGTTGGCGGCTAAGTTTAAAACACCCTGTATGAAATATCAATGAGATGGATATATGGATTTAACGGGCAAGCGCTTGTTGTTTATTGGTTACAATTTCACGTCACTAGCTTCGTTATTAATGGAGATATCGTTATTCAATGTGGACTAGGATTTTTTCAAAATTTAAAAAGAAATCGAAATATCTCGAAAATACTTCATTTTTGGTATAAAACATTGTGCACAAATTTTATCTAGAATTTCATGTAGAATTCGAAAATAAAATAAAAAATATTAGGTCCCACTTAAAATAACAAAGTTGACGTCTACTTCCGGTATAACCGGAAGTGCCACATTCAGGACAATATTATATTTGAACTCAGCGTCATCCAAAACCTACAGCTTCGCAATTTCAGATTTTTAACATAACTGTATCCGCCATTACTTTTAATCAAAGCTCTTCGCGCCACACCCTGTATACTTACACAGATCACTTGTCGCCACCGCCACAGGTGTCCTCGAAGAAGATATCGCTGCACAGCTTACCGTACCGACTACCGAGCAGCCATGCACCCAGAACAGGAGAACAGGAGCAGAAGAATACCGAAGAACACAAAGCCAACAAGGTCACCATACGTTGCTTCGTTAAGGGAGGATTCGACAGCAAGCAAAAAGAGACCCTCCAACCACCAGCCACCCACTAGCCCTAAGAAGAAGTTCGACGCGCAGAAGAAGCTGAAGTAGGCTTCGAAACGCGATCTTCGAAGACTGACAACATCTTTAGACCGCTGCAGGTCTATAGCGATATCCCCGCCGCGATGAAGAAAACAACGGTCGCCAACGAAATCAGGGAGTAGGTACCCCCAGTGTTCCTTTGCTAGAAGGAAAACTGCGTCTCCTTTTCTTACGAACAGATAGGATTCACCGATCACGGATGGAATCCAGGCACAGCTGGCCTCGGTCTGCGGCCAAAACCGGTATATGGGTAGACATGGTAGACATGGAACCTACATGACACAGGGCGGCAGCTGGGACGTAATGCAGGAAACCCCCGTAGAACTCTCCGAAGAGGACGATATCTCAGATTTAAAGCTATAAGGTTTCAGGACGATGCAGCAAAGACACCCGATCTTCCTCGCGCAGGTCCAGCTGCCAGCTATGGAGCACACGAAGAGGGTTCGGTTGTGATCCCGTCGCTAGCTTTGCGTCACCGTTTTTGAGGTAACAAAACCTTTTTTTGAAAATGTAACGTTATGTTTTTAATTTTTATTTATTGAAACAAACAGATGTAATACTTTGAAGAGTTCCAAATGTTTATGATTTCTTTTTTAGTATTATTAAACTTCATATTATTCAAACGAATATACATTAGATACTCAAATTTACATAAAATAACTTGTAAACTTCCAAATGTGGTAGTTGCATCTTTTATCAATTTAAATTAATTTCTATAAATAATAAAATAATTCTTTTTTAGATATTAAATCATGTATTTTTTATTTATCTTTGTATCAATTTATACTTTTCGATAATTACAGTTAACGTCTCAAATGGTAATATCTTTAAAAATTACTAGAGGTGTCAAAATATATTTATGGAATATGATAACGCGTGCCGTTAAGGGTGGTCCATCCTATATATATATATATATATATATATATATATATATATATATATATATATATATATACTGTGTCTCTTGAATTTCTGGACATAGGAATTCCCATGTTAAAATAAACTATTGTAAATATTGGCTCCCCTAATTATTTTACAGTAAAATGTCAAATGTAAAACTTCTTAAGGAAAAAAGGCTGCTTCTTATGTTACAATTGTATTTACATTTGGTTCATCCGTTTTCGAGAAAATTAGGAAAAACTTAAGGGCTTTTTCGTAACCGGTAACGTTAACAAGCCATGTAAGTATCAGGATAAATACAATAAGGAGCACAAATGAAATAAGTCTGTTATAAACAAGAAGATGATATTCTAAATAAACAAATTAATTTTGAAAATTAGAAAATAAATAACAAAAAATCATCATTTCTACTATTTGATCAAGTGTTCAAATAAATCTCCGTTTGCAGCTAAACAATATCCAAGTCGATCATAGAACTCTCCCCGAACGTTTGCGAGCATGTACTGGGAGACTTCGTGGCTGTTTTCTAAGATTGCTTCTTTTAAGTCGATCAGACTGTTAGAGTTTTCACTGTTGTATAATTTGTTTTTTAAATAACCTCAGAGGAAAAAGTCACAGGGAGCCAAATCAGGGGAGCGTGCTGGCCAGTTTATGGTACCACCTCGACCTATCTAACAGCCGGGAAACGTGAAGTCTAGAAACTCACGTACGATTACACTATTGTGTGCTGGACACCCATCGTGCTGGTACCAAATGTCTTCCTCCGGGTTCAAGTCTAACAGCGCTGGGCCAATTTCTTCTTGAAGCAGCTGAAGATAACTCTCTCCCGGCAACGTACCATCAATAAAGAAAGGACCTATTAATCTATGGCCCAGTATGCCAATCCATACATTAAATGTGTTGCGATATTGACTTCTACTCTTTATTGATAAATGCAAATTTTCAGTATTCCAGTAACGAAAATTTTGGCGGTTATGAATACCATGAGTTGAAAAAGAACATTCGTCAGTGAATAAAATACGACTTAGAAAGTTTCTATCCATGTTTGATAACTCTACTAATCTTTCGCAGAACTCCATTCTCATGAGTTTATCTTCATCAAAAATTTTCTGCTGCAAGCTATACTTGAAAGACTTAAACACTGGAGTTTGTCGCTTCAAAATTCGATGGACGGTACTGTGAGCAATTCCTAAACTGCACCCAATTTGTCTCACACTTTTATTCTTATCTTCAACATTAAGTAACACATCCAAATCTCTGTCATTTGGCCCACAGGTTTAATATCTTGACAATTACATGGTTTATTAACGTTACCGGTAGATTTGAATAAGTTGACAATTTTTGAAATTGTTTCTGCACTTGGAATTTGCCTGTTTTGATAACTAGCCGAGTACAAATCTCTGATATTTCTAAGTGAATTTCCAGAGTAATGCCATTCAATAAATTTTACTTTTTCTTCAATGGTGTAATAATTCATTTTTATAAACAAATTTTTCTTTAAAAAGTAATAATCTGTCCCAAATAAAGTTTTAATGATGAATGAATTGTTTTTAAACAATGAATGATTTACAATGACAATTAATAATTATTGTTAGCATTGTCTGTCTAAAGCAAAGCAACCTTGACCAGTTACGAAAAAGCCCTTAAGTTTTTCCTAAATTTCTCGAAAACGAATGAACCAAATGTAAATGCAATTGTAACATAAGAAGTAGCCTTTTTCCTTAAGAAGTTTTACATTTGACATTTTACTGTAAAATAATTAGGGGAGCCAATATTTACAATAGTTTATTTTAACTTGGGAATTCCTATGTCCAGAAATTCAAGAGACACAGTGTGTATATAATATATATATATATATATATATATATATATATATATATATATATATATATATATATATATATATATATATATGTGTGTGTGTGTGTGTGTGTGTGTGTGCGTGTGTGTGTGAGTAGGTGTGCGTGTTCGTGTGCGTATGCGTTTGCACACCACTTTCATAAAAGTCCCAGCTTGTTTAACAAATTAACATCTAGCGAGCTAATAATGTTTATTTTAGGGCTAATAAGTGTATAGTTTCAAAAAACAAAAATAAGCCCAAGAGTAAACCGCGCTTTTGTTAATTAAAAAAATGTTACTAAGCAAAGTTGTTTTGATTAACTTAATAAACTCGGATTTATTCGACTGTAAGATCTCAAAAACGTAGACAGTAAAGTCAAATGGACACAATTTTACTTTCGTAGGCAACACTATCCTGCTCAAGTCAGGAACGCGAAATTAAGTAAATAACTTTTGAAATTTTAAAAATGAAATCTTTATCTATAATCTTTATCAACACGCAATGCCACCTGCAGTATGATTTCTAATCAAGATACAAAGTTCGATAGCGATTTCTTAAATTTGATAATGATAGAAACTAGTAGTAATTATGCACACAAAGACGAACATGAAGAACTTCTCTATGGCAATTTATTAAGAGCTAGAAAGGATAAAAATGTCATTATAGAAGGAGGCTTCAATGGAATATTAGGATCAAAAGAAGATGAAGATGAAAATTATATAAGAAAACATGATCTTGAGAATGTAAACTTACTGGAAACAACTCCATGCCAATCAACACTTACTTTAACAAGAAAACAACGAAAATGGACATGGATTAACTTTAATGGCAGGATAAAGAACTCAACTGACTATATACTATTATCATAAAGAAACCTAGTAACCGATGTGAAATCTTAGCGTTATAGAATCGTAATGCACGTTTATATCAAATAGATTTTTTATCTGTTAGTTTCTTCATACCAATACGTAGTAACTTTATGATGTATTCATCAATTATCATAAAATGTTTTGTGAGATGTATGTTGTATGACTTTATATAACGTTACTATGTATTGGTATGAAGAAACTAACGGATAAAAAATCCATTTGATATTTTATTTGTTTTGGCTGTTCACAATCATATTGGGACGATAGTTTCAGAGTATACGTATATACAGGGTGGCCCAATAGTGCGTGGGCGGATGGTTGTAGGTTTATTCAGAAATATTTCTAAAGTTTGTTGATGGGATGTGGTGGGGTATGCTTAAGGCTACAAACCTAAAATATTTTCACTTGAATCGCAAAGTTTATCAGGGCGATTTATGGAAGTTACATTTTTTTAAATGGAACTTCCTGTATATTATTGCATATTTGGATTCCTTGCTCAATTCCAGTGCAACTTTATGTATCATACATTGTACCTAAAACGAATCGATTAGCCGCAATTCGTCATTTTTACAAAAAGTAGATGTCTGAAAAAAACTAAATATCGCTGTGATCACAAAACTTACAATATCATGACTGTCTGATGTTACTAGACATGAAATGTACTAGTGTAAACCGCATTCTTATATTCGAATTCTTCTCGTGTGTAGGAAAATTTCCTTGTCAATTTAGAAAATTCCAATCAATAGTAACTTGATTTTTTCAAATGAAACGACCATTTTTCATTTTTGCATCAAATGCGGATTTTTTTACCTTCCCAATGATATAAATTAGTCGGTATCTATCTTCGGCAGATTTCTTTTAATTTCACAATTTCTGATTAATTTGCTGTATTGTCTAGTAACCCGTGGAAAATAAACAAAAACTATTCACATTATAGAACATTATTTATTAAGTAGAAAACACATAAACACAAAACAAAATTACGAGATAAATTAGAGAATAAAATAAATAGAAGAATAATAAAAAAAAAAATTCCTCCTTAACACATCCAACTACATCAAGAGCTCAAGAAGACCGATTTTCAAAACAGGATTAATCTTTGCAATTGGGTAGAACAAAAGTGAAATGAAAATGTACAATTTTTGATAAGATTATGTTTACGGTGCAATTTGTTAACCAGCCCAATTTTCATTATTACTCAGATTAAAACCCTCACTATTTCCGAGTTTATAGCCAAGAGAAATGGTCGATTAATTTTTGGGCAAGCATATTCGGTACTTTAGTTGTTGTTCCCTTTTTTTCGACGGTATTCCAAATTCAAATTTGTACTTGAATTTCCTGGATAATAAATTATATGGACTCCTTGAAGGTATCCCGCTCACTCAAATTAGGGACTTGCATTTTGACACCGTGCCCGTGTAGTAAGTGGATGGCTTAATAATGCATTTGTTGCAAAGTGGATAGCAAGGAATGGACCAATACGATGGCCAGCGAGATCTCCAGATATTTCCCCGATAGATCTCTTTTTGTGGGGTACAGCAAGGAAAAACTGTAGGCTGAACTACCAACCACTGCAGAAGATATGAAAAATAGAATGCGAAACGTTTTTGTAACTATTAACCCAGTAATGTTAAATAGAGTTAAACATTATTTTCGTCGTAGAATTAAAATTTGCTTAGAACAAGGTGGTAGACATTTCGAACATTTATTAAAATTATTTTAATTTTTATTTTAGCTCGTAATTTTGTTTTTTTTTGTTTATGTGTTTTTCTACTTAATAAATAATATAAAATAACAAAATAAAAATAGAGCAAATTAATCAGAAATTGTCAAATTAAAAGAAAACTACCAAAGATAGATACCGATTAATTTATATCGTTAGAAATGTAAAAAAATTCCGCATTTGATGCAAAAATTGAAAAAATGGCCGTTCTATTTGAAAAAATCAGGTTACCATTGATTGAAATTTTCTAAATTGACAAAGTAATTTCCCTAAACACAAGAAGGATTCGAATTTGAGAATTCGGTTTACACTAGTACATTTCATGTCTAGTAACATCACAGAGTCAAGTACTTCTAAGTTTTGTCATCACAGCGATATTTAGTTTTTTTCAGACATCTACTTTTTGTAAAAATGACGAATTTCGGCTGAATGATTCGTTTTAGGTACTATGTGTGATACATAAAGTCGCATTGGAATTGGCCAAGGAATCCAAATATGCAATAATATGTAACTTTGATATAAATCGCCCTGTATAAACTTTGCGATTCAAGTGAAAATATTTTAGGTTTGTAGCCTTAAGGATACCCTATCACATCCCATCAACAAACTTTAGAAATATTCCATTATAAACCTACAATCTTTCACCCACGCACTATTGGGCCACCCTATATATATATATATATATATATATATATATATATATATATATATATATATATATGAAGAACATAATGTAGTAATATTGGACATTAAATATTTTGATTTAATTAATTTAAAAGGCTTTCTACGAGAAACTTTCATAAAGAACACTTATCGGAGATTGCTCCCCTTGGGATTTGCCCCCGGAGTACAAATTGCACCGTGGGAAAAATCATGCATTTCTCTCTCTTGGTGTGTAATATACTATTTATTGTAATTAGAGAAATACATGATTAATAGGATTATAAATTAGGCACTTAAACATAAACAAATGGTTAATGCCATATTTATAAAATAAAAACGATTAGTTTGAAATGAAATTAAGAGTAGAATGGAGAATATTATACAAATTAGATACTTCATTAAAACTAGTGCACATTCATTAAATTGGAAAATTAGCCAACACACTGGAATTGGTCATAGTGTAATTTTAAATAACCTTAATCTTTTCGGGATTAAGTTATATTATGGTCATTTTTCTCTTTTTCTTCCAACAAGGCTGTATCAAACATGTTTAATAACAAACTAGTAAAATACCCGTGTGTTGCAGCGGGATGATATGCCAACAGATACTAATAGAAACCTAATGGATCTTCCCTAATGTATGGAATATGTTTACCTTGTAGAGCTTACTGTGCACTGTAGATCTATCATTATCGAGTTTATCCTGCCAACTCTGCCCAGTTTTTCATTACTCCCCCTCCCCTCTGATAATGGTTTTCAAACGCCTTCTAAATATACTCGCGAAATCTTCTTTAATTTGAAAGTCAAAGATCTCTAATATGCCTTTGCTATAAGACTTAAGGAACACAATCCTCATTTCACTCTATTTACTCTCCCGTCGAACTTTTCTGAACTGCATTCGTAAATTTTATAATGATCTTAATTTTGGTTGTAAAACGCTGCTTAGTTTGATTCCCAAGATGATGTTTTACAATATTTTAAATTTTCAAGCCCTAAAACCACCCTTGAGGGATGATTAATTTAATAATTGTCTTTCGCTTGTATTTGTCAACTATTTTCCATCCTCGTGATGCTACACATGGTATACTGCGTTCATAAAACTTAATTTGCTGCCTTATTCATTCCTCGCGTTCATACTTGCCAGAGGAGAGTTCGGGAAAAAGTCAAAACACGTGTTTATTTCTTAAAGAGTATCTAAATATCAATTTTCATGTTACTTAACGGCTTTTAAGCTATGGTCACTGTGTTTAAACAATCCATCCCTATTTGGTAAAATTTCAAAAAAAAAGTGACGCATGGCTCCGTTCGATTATTAATGAACAATTTTCAATTTTCAGATGTACACATACCCGGGTTTACGAAAAGGTCTGTTTTGTCAACCGTTAATTTCTACCCGTTAGGGGTTGAGTTTCAAAGATCCTCCTTTATTGGGCGCCTACGTGGTAAGGGGTGCATGTTAGCAAAAGTTCCTTGGCCTAACGATCTGATCTGGACGTTGATTGATGTGTGACTCAGTCAGTGAGACAGTGAGTGAGGACAAAGCCTTTTATTAATATAGATATTGAGTGTAACCCTTCTGGATAGCCACCGTCAAGCGAAAAATGTGGAAGAGTGAAGGAAAATATGAAATAACAGCTATAAAAGATGAAAAATTGAACTAATTATGGAAACAGAAATAAAAATAATGGAAATACCTTTTTATCCAAAATTAGAAACACTCAAGTTCTCTTAGTTAGTAGAATTATTCTACTACCTATTATTATTTAAGCTATCTCTGCTAGTATTTTATTCTAGATCTTAAACTAATATTTAATAACTTACATATAATGTCGATGAAGGGTTTAAATGGCGTTTATTGGACGCTGTTGTTAATTCTGTACGAAATGCAGATTGAGTGTACAATACGATTAAGTGAACCTGTTTGAATGGAAACTTAAACAGATGTAGAGTAGAGATAATAGTGGTTCAATAATTAATAGACCCTTCATAACATGCTATTTGTAATATTGCAACAACTGTAAATGAGATAATCGTGCTTAGGGAATTAGTAAATGGAGAACATGAAAATGCAATCTTTCACGATTATCACTCATAGTGTTGGATATATAGTTGTGTATTTTTATTAACGCAAATGTATGCAATCGACTTTTTTTCACTATCGCTAAATCGACTTATTAGCGCGCGCGCATGTGTGCGCGCAAGCGTGTCCGTATGTATGTATGTTAGTATCAACGATAACTCCAGAACGAAAACGTAATTAAAGTTTTGTATTTAACCTTGTTTTCGTTTCGCTTGGACCTGATTAGATTTGGGGGGAAGACCAGCGGCCGAGAGAGGGTGTTTATTAAGTTCAAATTTCTCGCAATAAACAATCAAAATGTAGAGACTGCAAGATTTAATAAAACATTGAAAAGAAAGATGTGGCAAGGGGCTAAGCCCCGAAAGCAAGTTGTGAAACCCTACACCTGTCTTACAAGTTAGCATTAGGGACCCTTATTAGAGTATAAATTCAAATTCCCCGCCAAAACCAATCAGAATGCAGAGACATAAACACACATTCAAATTTTCCGTCAAGGGAGTCACGACATAGTTCACGCCTAGGGGATAGGACAAGGGGGGCGTAACCTCGAGAGCAAGTTGCGAAGCCTTATACCTGCCTTGCAAGTTAGCATTAAGGCCCCACTTATTTCCTGCCACAACCAATTAAATTCAGAAAATTAATCCTCCAATCAGAGCACATCTTCTGAGTAGTGGGACTAAGGGCCAATCCGAAGCTAGAGGGGTGGGCATTAGTACAACCAATTAGGTGAAAAGATGGGTGTGGCCTAGTCTTATCACCGCAAAGGACCCTAATTAGGGGTGAAAATGTCGTCAAGGGGATGGTAATTACATCAAGGGGTTGAAAATCGCCACCGAAAAGGAGCCGACCCCCAGCCAAAAGGTCTCTAATGTCACTTGACATATTGAAAATGTAGGTATTCTTTTTTAAACAGTACGTATCTTCTAATTATTAATTACTTATTTGTCTTTCAAAAATGTTTATTGTATTATTTTGAATTTGACAGTTGTTATGACTACGCTGCTGCCGGACAATTGCGCGATCAGAAGTATCATGACCTACATGCGTAATTATTAACTGTTGCGCTTACTTTTAAGATTAAGATTTAATGTATTCAAACTGTGCGTTTTGTTTACGAAAACTGTGCGGTTTGTTTACCGTGCGTAATGAGCTATTTACTTAGGCTGGTGTACGTGTGTTTTTGTCTATTTTTTACAGTGGTCGTAGGTAAACTTATATTATCTACTATCTACATATAATGTCAAGTTTTATATCATTTAATGACATATCGTATTGCCTTACTTTACCGCACTAGTGCGGTAAACCCTCACTTTACCGCACTATTGCGGTAAAGTAAAAGTGAGAATAAAATAATTACTAAAATAAAATCTAACAGAATTTATTAAACGATTTATTATAAACATTAATAACGGAATCCATGCAATTATCTTCATCTGAGCTCATTTTCAAAAACTGTCTATAGAAATAATATTGACAATCTGAGTTTGATTAAACTTTACAATGACAATTAGGAATATAATACGTCTGCTTGGATAATACCATGCTAATACATTTCGATGATTGAATTACTTATTTCTCTATATAATATATCTGATAAAACGTACGATATTCGTATGGCAATGTCATATTACGATACAAATCGTAAATAACTATTATTTCTTTTAATTTTGCATTTTGCAGGTTGGAAGGTCGTATGCTGATCAGAGATACTCCAGAAAACGAAGGTAGTGAAATTTTTTTTTTTTGGGAAAGACAAAATAACAACATGGAGCAAAGAACGTCATACAAGTAAATTTACCAAAACATCGAAGAATAATGTAATTGTCACTTTGCCTGGTGTACGTGCGTCTGCCTTGGGTATTGAAAATACAATTAGTGCTTTACAACAATTTATATCCGATGACATTATTGAAAACATAGTAACTTACACGAATTTGTACATTACAAAGATAATTAAAAACAATTTCTCGAGAGAAGTAAGTAAACCAGAAATTTTAGCATTTTTTGAAAAAAAAAATTACGTTGGTTAGTACCCGAAGGCGAAACAAAAGAGAAATTCCTAATGAATTTTTACCTCATAAGGAAAGAGAAGTACAATCTACTCTATTCGGTTTTCAAAGAAACATTATGATGGCATCATTTGTGCAAAAAAAAAAATAAATCAGTCATTGTTTTGTCGACACTCACACCGTAGACAAAGAAACTAAAAATCCTGAAGTTATCTCGTACTGTAATTCAACTAAAACTGGACTTAATGCTGTCGATCAGCTGTGTGGAGGATATTCAGTTTCAAGACGCTCCAATAGATGGCCTCTGTATTTTCTTTCACTTGATGAACGTTGCTGGCATCAACGCGCAGGATATCTACAATTGCAATCGTCCTGATGACATTTGCAGCAGAAGAGTATTTCTGAAACCTTTGGAAATGAATCTTATGAAAGTTCATTTGCAACAAAGAGCTCAGATTGTCACTCTACCAACTTCCATAAAAGAACCTTTAACAAATTTCAAACGTCCAAATGAACTTGAGGTTCATGAACAACAAATCCAATCGAGGTCAGTTAGATGTCGATGTTTTTGCCTGTCCTAGATCAAAAAATTAAGTTACAATCATGAAGTTTGATGACTGAAAAATTCGTATGTAGTGAGCATTCAAAAAAAAAAAATTAGATGCGACAACTGTATGAATGACAAATCTGATAGTGAGTAATGAAGAATTATTTCGAGTATTATTTAGTTTTGTCTTGTAACATTACAATTCAAAAGAAAATTGAAGCCTGGTTTACTATTATTACATAAATTATGTAAATGAAAGATTCTAATGTGAAACCATTAACAATACCATGGCCTATTGCCGGAATAACATTGCTACGGTTAAGTGGTAATAGAAAGGTTAGTTACTTGGGGCCATATCTTTTCATTAATGGACTGCAGCAATTTTTTTCAAAAAATACAGTTCAGGGAACTTATCTATGTTAATTTTTTGAGATACTACAAACAAGTCATCAAAAAATTTGTATATGAATTCATAAAACGATGTCGGTAAACCAGAAAGCCATAATATAAAGAACACATTTATGTATTAATGCTAACAAGCAGATTTATTGTACCTTATTTTAATAGTGTATTTTTTGTGTGCCGCACAAGTGAATTTTTTTCTGGTTCGTATAAACATTCTTGTACTACATTCAACCACAAGTTTTCCATTGTTTTTCGTTTCCATTTAAACGTAAAAAAACGGTGCTGCCTAAATATTTGCAAATTACAATTACACTTGATTGAAAATAATCTCTGCCGCCACTCATTTTTTCACAGGCAAGCAATTTGTTTTCGACAGTACAGTGTTATATCTACTCTCAAGATCCTCGAGATCGCAGATAAAATCACAAAAAATAAGGCTCTGCAATTAAATGCAGATCTCAACGTGTTGAGAAAGCTCCCTAAGATCTTCATTTCTGCTATTATGGATTTATTTAATACTTGGAAAATTGGTAGGATCACACTATGTATTTCTAACGTTGATAGAAGTTACAGGTTATGTTAATTTTTGAACATGAAAATTGGTATGAACGACTCACAAACACTCCTTTAGCTCATCCCCGCCAATATAGCTTTCTCTCCAAAAATCGACGCGGACTTGTAGCAAACGTGACTGAGCAGGTTCTCTTGTATAACATGACATTCCTTGTTGTTATTTAATGAATAAGTAGAACTACTACACAGTCAAGCTATCCAATATATTTGTAATTAAGGTAGTGATAAAACGTTGCCTTGATGGACCGTTCTTAGGTTCCATTGTAATAAGCATTATAGTTGCTTATTGATCCAAAACTTGAAGAACCTGAGCTTTGCGCCTTATGCCGGTGGTATTACTATTATACATCACGAATGTATCGGACGATTATTAGAACCAAAAGAGTACGAGTATCAATGAATGCGTGTGTGGTAAGCAAGTGTGGTGTGTGTCGTGTGTAACGTGCGTGTGTGGGTGTGCTGTGTGCGTGTGTACGTGTGCGTGTGTGTGTAGCAGTAGTAGTACGCGTGTGTGGTGTGTGCGTGTTCGCTGTGCGTGTGCGTGTGCGTGTGCGTATGTGCGCGTGGTGTGTGTGCCTGTGTGTGTGCGTGTGGTGTGTGTGTGAGTGTGCGTGTGTGTGCGTGTGCGTGTGTCTGTACGTGTCGTGTGCGAGTGCGTGTGCTGTACGTGTGCCTGTGCGTGTGTGTGCGTGTGCGTGTGCGTGTGCCTGTGCGTGTGCGTGTGCGTGTGCGTGTGTGTGTGCTGTGTGCGTTGTGGTGTGTCGTGTGCGTGTTGTGCGTGTGCTGTGCGTGTGCTGTGCGTGTGCGTGTGTGTGCTGTGTGCGTAGTGGTGTGGTGTAGTGGTGTCGCGTGCGGTGTGCTGTCGTACGTGTCGTGATGCGTGTGCGTGTACGTGTGCCTGTGCGTGTGCGTGTGCGTGTGCGTGTGCGTGCGTGTGCCTGTGCGTGTGCGTGTGCGTGTGCGTGTTGTGCGTTTGCGTGTGCTGGTGTGCGTGTATGTGCGGGTGTGTGCGTGTGCGTGTGCGTGTGCGTATCTGTGTGCGTGTGCGTTTGCATGTGCCTGTGTGTGTGCGTGTGCGTGTGTGTGTTCATGTGCGCGTGTGTGCGTGTTTGCATGTATGCGTGTAGGCGCGCGCGCGTGTGTGTGGGGGGAGGGGGGCGTGCGTATGTGTTCGACTTAATCTTATTGATAACTGAAAATATTTTTTTATTGATTCGATCTTGATCTACATGACCGATGTGCCTTTTGCCGGTGGTGTTACTATCATTTTTTTTAATAATTGTAGACCTGAACAGGAACGCTTAGAAGTATGGATAGCGGGATATTGAATTGCCAAGAGATGCCTATAAACGGCTACCTTAAATTTTTTTATATCATAAGTGAAAGGAAAACAGGAACTAGGGAGATCATTCCAGCATTTAGAAGCCGTCCAGAAGAATGTGGATTGCGCCCGTTTGGTACGACAAGTGGAGCTTTTTACTGCACACTAATGATGTAAATGAACCGAGTGTTCCTAGTAAAGGTGACCCGAGATGGTATCAAAGAATGTAATTCAGCAACGCAATGGCCATTGTAATACCGATAATACAAGGAAAGTACTGAAACGGTTGAAGGGACTGTAAGTGAAAAGTTAAGGATGGGTTATTTACCAGGCTAATCGTTCTTTTTTGAATACGATCAACGATATAGAGAGTGTATTAGGGAGCACCTATCCAGAGGTGAGAATTATTTTCTAGATGAGGTCGAATTTGGGCCTTATGCAGCAGAAAGAGTTGCCGGGGGGAAAGTACTACTTAGCTCTATACAAAAAACGTATTTTAAGAGCAACTGTTCTGGTACCTGACAGAAGATGGTCACCTTGTGATAGATTTGAAGATAAAGTCCTTCCAAACATTGTAATAGAGCCCCTTCGAACTTACCATAGGAAATGACCGATCTTTTTGGCGGACACAATGTTTTTGAAGATTGAAATCTCCATTTCAGCTTTATTGCCTTCACTTGAGATAGTAGGCGGATTACCATTATGAGTAGACTGATATAAACCACAATGAAGAGTACTGTCGACAGCGAAACAATGGATCGGGTTAGTTAATGGGATTAATTATATGTAGCAGAAAATGTCTAGGCGCTACAACTGATTCCTGTGTCACGCCCGCGTTAATGGTAACTTCGTTTGAAAAAAAAGTTATCAACCACGTCAAGTATATCAATGAAACTATAAACCCAGTTGATGAGCGTATCATTTAACCCAAACGTGGTGAGATTTGAAAGCAAGCACTTATGCCAGGCTTGGTCAAACCACTTTGAGATATCTAAAGCGACTACAGCCGGATTGTTCTAATGTATTGTTCCAAACTTGGATCACATATGCAAGAAGTTCAGCTGTTGAAGGACTCTGCCTAAACCCATATTGGTGGTCACTAAGGAGTTTGTTAGTTTCCATGATTAACAAAGCTCTCCAGAAGACATAGAGATGGAATAGAGTTTAGGTAGGATTGATACTAGTTCGGGAGAACATTTCATTCATTAGGACAATAGCTAGGCTACAGCATGGGCCAGTCGGCTTATTGGCATCGAAATGTACAAAAGTTTTTACTGATGGCTTCAGCTAAAGACTAAAATTTACGACTGCCCAAAGGAGTTGTAGCAAGTTCAAACCACTTTTTGGCTTTAGTGAAACACTTTTGCAGGTGCTTGTTTCTAGCATCAACGTTGTATGTATGACTCTCGAACGTATTATTAGATTTTCGCTTAATATAAGATTTATTTTTCAAAGATATTGCATCAGGACAGGTCAGCTTGGAAACGTGAATGACACACACGATTCTGTTTTTTTGGGAATGTATAACACCATGCCCATGAGAATTACTTCAGATACTGAAGGAGCAATGTCCGAAGAAGAGGACGCTTAAAACAATATTCACGCCATGGAAACGTCGTAATGGAGTCCCGCAAATCACGCTACTTAGTTGACTTAATACACCACAAGGTTGTATCAGTGGAATTAGGGACAGTAGAAGTTATTTTTATTAGACGGTCAGATAGACCTAGAGGGGAAAAAACTGAAGTTCTGTGAACAAGTGGGTTTGATACAAGAAGATCTAGAAGATGTGAAGTATACTTAGGGTTATAAGGGATTCTTGTGGGTTCAGAAATCATCTGTGTGAGATCACAAGAAATAGCAAATCCTTTACACTACTGTTTTTACACTATGACCAGCAAGATTAGTAGTAGATGAAATCTGAGGCCAAGTAGAGTTATGAACATTCAAATCTCTCACAATTGAGATATCGCAAGATGGAAACTGAGACAGTAGATAGTCAACTTTCAAATTAAGGTAATCGAAGAAGCCTGAAAGTTACTGTCCTTAGCAAACCTATAAATCCAACAGTAGAATTTCACAAATTTAGGATCAGAATGTTTAAACCAAATAGCGTCGAAATTTTTATAACCCAAAGAAGACATCCTCTTGCAAGTAGGTACATACGCCTTCTTTGTAAATGTACAAAATAAGTGTTAATATGAATGCGTGCATGTGAGTGAGTGAGTGAGTGAGCAATTAGGTGTGTGTGTGTGTGTGTGTGTGTGTGTTCTGTGTACGTGCGTGCGTGCGTGCGTGTGTGTGAGTGTGTGTACGTGTGAGTGCGCGTGTGCATCCGTGCGCGCGCGTGTGTGTGAGTGCTTGTGCGCGCGCGTGTGTGTTCAACTTGTCCTTAGCGCTAATAATTGAAGAAATACACATTGTATATAACTATAAAGGGTGACATCCGTTTCATTCCGGAAGATGCTGAAATGCCCATAAAAAATTATAACATCAGTTTTGACAAGAAATGATACTCTAAGTGGTCTACTAAAGGCGGTTTGTAAACGAGGTATAATCGTCAATCCATCTGGCTGTAGAAAAACAAATGTTATGATTACCGTGTTAGAACTTCCAAATGGTTTACCTTTTCAAAATGTCTGTGTATACTGTAAATCATTATACAAACCCAAATATCTACGAAATACCTACGAAATTTACTAATACCCATAACAGAGATCGGATATTTCGAATATAGTGATAGTTGTGATTTTATATCCCCCAGTAGTTCCCGTAAGAATTCATTAATGTATTTTGATGATATAGCACACCATAAAAAAAATGATATTAGTGATCATTTCTATTTTAGCAAACACTAAAATAAGAATTGTTTCTATCTGCGCCAAACGTATCCATCTATTCCGAAACAATTTATACGTGGCAATGCGAATTTTGCTTATTCTTTTCAAGAAGATCCCAACAATCTTAAACAGGTCATTATGATCACGTTATTGTGGATATTTCATTTGATAGATTTAAGTACTTGTGTTTCTGTTGCTGACGTAACTAATTTGGATTTCTCGTGATTGATAAGGAAACTGACGTTAAGGCCGTTTTAAGAGATTTAACTGTTACGTTGTATTATTATAAGTACTGTAATATTAGTGCGCTAAGTACATGACATTCTGCGTGCTAGCAAGAGTGTGCAACAGAACTATTCTAGTTTAAAGAAGATACTGCACGTATTGAACGTGCACCGAACACGCTTTAAACCAACAACACAACCTTTATAACGATTAGTTACTACAAAAGATGCTTCTGTGATCAAAGCTGAACCCTTTAGACCAAAATTCGCAAATTCTGAGCCAAATGCACATGAAAATAAAGTATTTTTACATCATACGCCCATACTTGCCGCTGCAATACCTAAGTACCATGTACTCTTGTAGAAGAAACCGTAACTACGGATACCTCACATGACGATAAGGTTGAGATTCCTACCTTATAGCAATCGAAATCAGAACTGTTATGTGCTGGATCTCAACCGGATTTTGAAGAATACCTCAATCAGTATGAAGGATTAGCGAAACAGAGGGAAAATATTTATTTCCTTATTCAGAGGGTACAGTAGTACACTGTATGTGGTCACCTATAGTTCTCCACCTTCAAGTGGATAATCTACTATATATGTCGTCACTGTTCCTAGTTAATCAACTTATACGTATGGTAGCGGTGATCTAACCTATTATACCTGACAGTGTGAAAATTACAAGGTAACGATCATCTATTATACAGATCCTGCTATAATCCAAAGTGACTCAATGGGTAAATCTGATGTAGAAGAACTGCACAAACCGGCAAGAAGATATTTTCTGCGACGTTGTGTGGTACCAAAAGGGTCAAATGATCTATTTCAAGCTGATCTAGTGAAAATAATATCTTACGTTCGCGTAAATAAAACTAGTTGTTGATGTAATGAATAAACTTCTGCCTGGTTTGCAAAGAACACCTAAACATATACAAACTGATATGAGGACCGAGTTTTAAAATGCAGAATTTAAAAAAGTAACGAAAAAATTAAATATCGGTCGTTACAGTAGTTATTCCAACCTAAAAAGTAGACTAGTTGAACGTGTAAATCGCAAAAGCAAAAATGTGGAAAACATTCAGCATTCAAGGTTCGAATGGTTATTGCTTCAAATCGTTGGTGATTATAATTCAAGAATGCATAAAACAACTGGATACAAACCGATAGATGTAACGGAAAGGATTGCGTCAGCCATTTTGAAACATTTAAAATGTCATAAAGTTCTTGTCCGGAAAATACCTAAATTTAAAACGGGGGATTATGTACGTATTTCCATACACATAACGTGATTGTCGAGGTCAAGAGATTCAAGGACATGTCTATGAGCCAAAGTTTCAAAGTGTTATATATCCTAACATTTACTTAATTCAAGGTGTAATCGGAAGTCAAAGAAATGTTTCGTTAAGTGGTTAGGCTATGATAATTCTCACAATTAATGGAATTCTAACAAAGACATTGTATAATACATTGTGTAATGTTACCCATATACAGGGTCCGCCTTTGGAAGCTGATCCTATGAGTATCTGCTAAATCAAACTTACTATAATTTTGAAAATTTGGTGACAGGGTAATGATATTAGGGCTAACTCATCTAAAATATTTTCACGTTCGTACCACTTCCGGTTATACCGGAAGTCGATACTTAGTCGCTTATTTTAAATGAAACACCGCCTATATTAATACATTTTTGGATTCTATGTCGAATTTTAAGGTAAGTTTGTTGAATAAACTAGATACGAAATTTCAGTCGTTTTAAAAAAAACATTTTTCTAAAAAAATTGACAGATTCGGTCTCCAACGTACATGTACATACGTACATAATCCCCCGTTTTAAATTTAGGTATTTTCCGGACAAGAACTTTATGACATTTTAAATGTTTCAAAATGGCTGATGCAATCCTTTCCGTTACATCTATCGGTTTTTATCCAGTTGTTTTATGCATTTTTGAATTATAATCACCAACGATTTGAGGCAATATAGATAACCATTCGAACCTTGAATGCTGAATGTTTTCCACATTTTTGCTTTTGCGATTTACACGTTCAACTAGTCTACTCTTTAGGTTGGAATATTTAACTCATTAATTGTTCTGTTCCTGTCAAACAATTTGAATAAAGTTTATTGCAACAGTCTGCAAAAAGTGACATTTGTATTTTTCATAAAAATAAAATTATGAATGTCTAAGATTGACTATCAAAAAATGCAAGTTACTCAAAAAAATCAAATAGAAACCCCTATTTTTTATTACTCAGATCTATTTAATGTCAAAAATTAAGGTAAGTTTGTTTAAAACTTTATTTACCTAAACGTAACAGTTTCATACTAATTATCAAAAAAGTCCCAATTTTAAAATTTGTGATAAAAATGAGCTGCATACTTAAATCTAGTATTCCTTGCTCGTGGTCACCATGGAAACCAAATAACTGAGAATTGAAATAAAGAAAAATACTTTAATAAGTTACTGCAAAAAATTATAAAAATTGATAATTTTGTGATTCAAAAGTCATTTTTGCCAAAAAAAGGGTAATGATGACACGGTGTTTATTAATTAGTGTTAAAGTTTCAGGTAGCGTTATAGTCCAGGCAAAGCTGAGAAACCCTATAACAAAATTATTGCTAGACGGTGCACCATTTCTTCTCACCAACCATCCAAATTTCCAAATTTGACCGACTTCATTAGCTTTTATCTGGGAAAGTATCCGATGAAAAATTCATTTTCAAGCAAAATATTGATGTTGAATTTTTTTGCAATTTTTTGGTTGCATTCCGCACCTTGTAAAACTTCAGATTAAGATTTGGAAAGATGCAGAATTTGAGAAAAACTAGCCCAATTTTGTGGTGACGTTTGTATACATCAGTGTGACAGACACTTTTTGCACCCATTGCGTCGTTCGATTTCACGTTTCACTGGTGATCATGTACTCATTCAACGAGTACGCAGATATGCACATGGTGAAAGGTCCAGTTGCCTGGCTAGCGAGGTCGCCCGACCTGAATCCTTTAAATTTTTTCGTATGGAGCTTCCTCAAGGACAAAGTGTGCAAGACGCCCTCGGAGAATGAGCAGGATATCCACGAGAGAATTCGTGCTGCCGTTCAGCAAATAACCCTGGAAATGATGGAACGTGTTTTGGATTCAATCCCTCTTCGATTGGAATTGTGCATGGACATGGACAATGGTCATTTTCAACAATATGTTCAATCATAAAAAATGTGTTCTGTACTTTTTGTATTGTTTTGATCACCAATATGCTTCTGACGCCTTGTGTCACGTACCATGTGGTGAATTTGTTTACATATAGCTTCCAACGTTGCAATTTAATGTCGATTTTGGATGGCCCGCCTAGCATTAATTCTTTTATGAGCCTTCTCAGATTCGCGGGGACTATAACGCTAGCTGAAGCTTTAACACTATTTAATAAACACAAATTTTTTTGTCAATTTCAATTTTTATTTGTATTAATATACAGGATGTGCGACAAGTATGTAATATTCTGCATATCTCGGTAAATATTTATTTTATCAAAAAGTGTCTGAAATAAAAATTGTCTACTACTTAGTTCTTCATTACAGGAAGATATTTAGTTAGTGGTTTCTTAAAAAACAAAGGAACAGCGAATACGCCTACAATTATTTTTAAATGACAAGTTACCCTTATATTGTACTCATTTGATAGAAATGTTTTTTTTCTCTTTTCAATGATATACAGATTTAGTACTTTTGCTGAACTATTTGAGAAAAAATTGAAAACGTGATGGTAGAGCTTATTTTAATAGTCATTAATTTAGAAACCTATGCTTTAATCATCGAAACAATTGATAACGTCAAGGTAGTACGTAGTACTTGCACTTGAAGTAAAAAGTAATTTATTTACATTGGTTAACATCCATTTGCGAGTGAAATGTGCTTTTGAAGTAAACAGTAATGTCTCATTAATCTGAAAGACGACGTATTGAAATTTTAATGATACGGGATTATGGAGATAGGAGGGCGCACACAAAAGTTTGCAGTTTGTTTAACAAATCCCAGCTGGTATCTATAAGGACACACCCAGTACCAGTAGAAAGTTAAAGTGTGGGCAGGAATGGTGGGATATCAGATTTTTGGATTTTATTTTTGAGTGTAATTTAACGACCGATGTTTATCTAAATTTTCTACGATTTGAGGTGGTTCCTGCATTTGCTGTTTTATACCCAACTGAAGACGATCTGGATATACCCCACGACGGAATGTGGTTCCATCAAGACGGACCACTCCACATTTGGGATTTCGGTGGCCAGATTTAAGTCCGCAGGATTTCTTTCTTTGGGGCGTTAAAAGTAAGGTTTACTTGGATAGGCCGGGAGACATTGAGAGCTTAAAAAATCACATTCGGTACAGATAAGAGGGCCATCACACCTGAAGCTGTTTCAAATGCGATTAATGTTAGAACTTGTTAGACTTATTTCAGATTAGTTCAGTTATTATGTTAACATTGTAGATTGCGTAATAAACTTAACATCATTCTACCATCACTTTTTCGCTTTTTCTCAATAACTAGTTCAGTAAAAGTATTAAAGTGTTATATTATTGAACAGAGAAATAACATATATTCGCTGCTCCTTTGTTTCTTTAGAAACCACTAACTAAATGTCTTCCTGTAATGAAGAACTAAATACTAGACAACTTCTGTGCCTGACATTTTTGAAAAATAATATGTTGCTGCAGTTTTCTATTCTTTTTTTGAAACGTGCATTCCCTAGTTAATTGTTCTCAATCTCCTTTTCGCGCTTGCCTATGCGCTAACTTCCATTCTACTATTATAGTGTTCTACGTTTTTGGATTCATTGATTGGCACATCTTTCACTGCAACCAATACAGCTTGCACCATCATCATGCGATTGAAAGTATTTCTCACAAAGATGTATTCCTCCACCATACATGTATACCAAATTATCCAAATACTCATCACCA
>JARFJB010002245.1:870000-1012500 GCA_036346205.1 Vesta saturnalis
GTTGGACAAATAACTTTCCAATTCTGAAAAACATTGAAATACAACAATGAAAAAACAAATACTGAAAGTTCAGAAAGATGTACGATGACATTTAATAGTTAAAAGGAAGTGTAACACATTGGCAAATTCCATAACACGTGCTATATTAACATCATATAAATCTTGCAATGAAGCTAGCTATTAACTTATATAGGTTGACACCTGGCATTTCCATTGTCGCGTTTACTATTTTGCTGTAAAATGCATGAAATACATTTTTAGAACACATCTTTGTTGGTAGGCAGTACCCACGAGCACAGACGGATAAGGGTAAAGTTTCAGTATACATACAATTTATTCTCAACCCATGTGAATATTGTCTGATCCCCATTAGTAAATTAGTATCTAATATATAAGTAGTGTGTATCGCCCTTAATGGATATTATTATAAAATCATCCTGTCCAAGTGTTCGACAGCAATCAAATTACAGTTACAAGTTACCGATTGTCCGTATTTTGAGCCAACACTTACACTTCGTTTAATCATATGTGTAAAAATTCAGCTGTGCTGTAGAAAAGCTTTAAACTATAATATTAAACAACGTAAGGCCCTTTTCAAAAATGAATGGAAGATGTAAAATACAATATTCACAGTTTTATAAATTACAAATTTTGGAAATCCATCTTACACTTTACTACATGGTATCGAGGTGCAATTACAACAATAGAGAATATCCAAAAGCGAAAGGAAACAAAAAAAAGACCGGAAATGTTAGTCAATTTCAGGACGCCAACGGTCAACGTTTTCTTGAAAACTTGCGCGGTTGCCAACTCGTACTTTGTAGTTGTATTAAACACTTAAATTTTTTAAAGAGATGCGTACAATGTAAGAACTACCGAAGCTTAGGTCGACTAAAGTGTACAATTAAAATTATTGCGAGGATACATTCCATTTAAAATGGATGTTTCCTTGTCTAGTAGAATTGGGCAGATCACCAGCTTTTTGATACCAACTATTAGCAGTATCAAAATTTTGAGTTTTTAGCACAATCACGAATCACGAAGACGTAAACAGTTATTGTAATTCAAATGGCCATTGATGAAAAATGGACCGACCAAAGTACAGTGATTTATTCGGGCGTAGTATTGCGTGTATTAAGTTTTGGAAACGATTGTTTGTATCCGACCAAGGAAGCTTTATAAGTGCAACGCTATTTTTGTTAATAGTTGATGGTATTCATTAATTAAATTAAATACTTCCACAATCCTTTACTGTTTATTTTATCTTCTTTAAAGAGTCGTTGGTAATCAATGTATGACTTGTATTTAAATTCTTTTAGTGCTCGAAAGCAGGTTTGTTTGAAAAATTACTTTAGCGCAATGTACACTGTACGCACGGGTTATAAACTAGAAACGATGGCCGAATCCCTATGCTGTAATGTTATCCGACGCGCCGGTTGTGGTAACGTCACCTTGAACCCTATCGAATAAATTGTCTTAAAAGTAATTTTATAGTTCATAGTATGTATTTGTTAATTTTTGTGCATGACGGCATTTATTGGTAATAATATTGTACGCAAAACGTTTATATAACAGTGTAATTGTGTCATACAAAGTAAAATACCAGGAATAAGATGCACTGGTTATGGTTGTAGTAATAACCTAACTACGGTTAAAAAACGGGGAGAAGATTCCATTCTTTTCCAAAAGGAAAAAAAGTAGTTACAAATACAATAAGATTAGCATGGATTAATCGATGCAAACGTGCTGACAAGTTTAACCCGATGCTTACAAAATCTATTCCGTGCATTTTAGTGAACAGAGTTATGAAAGAGATATGCAAAATGAATTGTTAGGTAAGTATGTACGTAATGTTCAACTTACATTTACTTTATAAAATTGGATAATGATTGTTAATGTATCAATTTCTAAGATTTGCCTCTTAAGAAAAATTTTAAAAGTACTGCCGTCCCTACTCTACATCTTCCAAACAGAAAAAATACAACAGTCACTGATCGAGAAAAAAGGCATGAAAACAGAACCCATCGACAAATTATTGGACTATTCACCAACGCGAAGAATAATGAAAACCAAAGTGAGACACCGGAAACTATGCATCATAACGTCTTGTGCGAAGATAGGTAAAATATGAGGAGTTGTTAGCGCAGCATATCAGGTTACAAAATAATTATTGTTCACTAATGCAAGAAAGTAAAAAGGAAATTAAAAGACATACCGACTTACTGCGTTATTACAAAAAGAAAAACAGTCGATACCCAAATGCAACAGAAAGATCTTCCAATTTGTTAAGCAAAGTTTTGACAACTAATCAAATAGCTTTAGTTGCAAAATCTAAAAAAGTGAATTGCAATCGGAAAGAACAGTCAACAGCATTTGCACTAAGATATTACAGTCAGAAATGTTATTTGTAGGTACTTAAGGAATAAATTCCTTACCGTCTACCATCTTTGTCTAGTTTGAAGAAATGGGTAAAAGGTAAATGCAAAACAAGGATTGTTAAAGGAAGTGTTGGTAATGTTAAAATTGGCAGGGGAAGAGTTTGCAGAATTTGAATTCTCTCTTTTGACGAAATTAAATTAAAAATTGTAGAATAATATGATGACTCTTCGGATGAATTCATCGGTCCCCATAATCAAATGTAGGTCATAATGGCAAGGTGTCCGTTTTCGAATTGAAAAGAACCTGTATATATCCCGTTTGATTAAAAGATGGCCAAAGAGATTTTGTTTAACGTTATCAGTGAACTTTGCTTAATATCTTACAATCTAATCGCGTGTGTAAGTAACTGCGGTGGTAGCAATATCGGAAACAATTGAAACAATTGAACATTACCATTGATAATACGTTTTTCTCTCATCCTAACATCTGTTTGCCAGTATACATATTTGCCGATGCACCTCACCTTTTAGAGTTAATAAGACATTGGTTAATTGATCTTGGGTTCCAATTAGAAGATAATTTTATAACACCGAAAAATTGGACGCAAAAACCTTTTCAGAACTTACTTTAAATATTTTAAAAGAAAATGGGATCGATTTTGATAATTGCCTTTTAAGTCAATGTTATGACGGGGCCATTGTGATGAGCGGCAGAAAAGGAGGCGTTGCTGCACTCATACAAAAAAAAGTTAACAGAAATATACCGTTTGTACACTGCTATAACCATCGCCTACACTTAATTGTTGTGAAAACTGTGTCAGAAATAGATTCAGTTAAGGTGTTTTTTGATCAGTGCGTTATGTTGTGCGATTTTTCCAACATCCTAAAGTAAATTCTTTGTACGAAGGCAGCACAATCGTTAGATTACTAGAACAAAGATGGTCTGGCCGCCTGGCAGTGGTAAAAGTGATTTTTGATCATTATGAGACCATACTAAAGGCACTGAAATTAATTGTATGATAGGGATTTCTCTGGCTTGCAATCGGTAATGGTAACTCTAGAATTTAGATTTGTTTTGATAATTATGAAAAAAGTACTTGGGCTTCTAGAGCCTGCTAATGCTGCGCTTCAGGCCAGATCATCGAGTCTGAGAGACGCAGTTAACATAATCAAGTCTGTGCAAGGTGTAATAAAATTAATGCGTTAAGAGGAAGAATTTGAAAAAATACACAACGAAACTTTGCTGTTGAAGTGCAGCGTGGAGACCATAGGAAGCGAACCTAAAGTAAAAAAGAGAAAACGGCAAGAGGCCTCCAGGTTCAAGGATTTTATAGTCCTGGCTGCACTACCGATAAATCAAGAATCTTCCCAAGAATCTATAAATGAATTTAATCCCGAAAAACTCGAACCGCTAAAAGAATTTGGTAAGTTATGCAAAGTTCTTATAACTCTGTAAGTAAGACACTTTTTTTGCAGGTATTGCTATCCCATCTGTATAAGAACTGTCCATGGTAAGAAATTACTTGAATCAAATACATGAACCCATCATATTTGCAGAACTATTTAAGCTCAGGGAGGCGTTTAAAGAGACATACGAACTGTATGTGTCTGTAGCAACATTTGGGTGTAGTACTTCCATGTGCGAATCATCGTTTTCCACACTAACCGGAATTAATCGCCCACAGAGGTTTGCTATGGGGCATCACAGAATAGCAAATTTAATTTATTTGACATTTGAAAAAGACAGGACGAGAACTTTAAATATGGACATATTTCTCAGAAAATTCAATAATAAAAAAAATTGCCATTATTTTAAGTTTATGTTATTTTTTTAATAAACTTTTATTTTTGACTGCGTAATTTTTTATTGCCGAATAATAGAGTGATTTCAACAACAAAGATTCATTGCACTACCTCGGACGTACCAAAAATACAAAATTTTAGCTGTGTGCATTTGGTTTGACGGCACATAAACAACTACGTGAGCAGGCTATCTTGAGATGCCTGATTTACATCAAAATTTGGATTTTAGAACTTTCTACACTAACAAGATGTAGAGTAGTTTCAAAATGTCGTGGCACTCGCTCCTCCAAGCGCATATCATTAAAACGCGTCGAAAGTATTCGACAAATATGCTACTATTCAACTTATAAATGTAATCATTCCCTTTATTTACTTCACGTTGTATTTGTACGTTGCCGCTTGAGTTTATTCCTTCTGTTTTATACAAAATCTATTTTTGTCAAGACACTTTATAATTTCATCGCTATTTGTTGTCCCAACTGCCAAGTAACCGTTTTGAACATGAGTGGAGTTCACAGTCAATCTCCTGAAAATATTTATAAATTGTATGAATGTAGGAAGCGAGAAAAAGAATCAAAATATTTTATTATCCCTGTCAATCGTGTGTATGAAAGATTAGCAGAAGCAACAGGCATATCCAAAGGAACAATTAAACGCATTACACAAGAAGGCAAATCGAAACCTAAAGGAAGTACATTTGGTTCACTTCGTAAAACAATAAACAAACCAGCACCTAGATCAACCAGTTTGATGAAGAAGTTGTTAGAAGAATAATTTACAATTTTGTGTATATCCAAAAGCAAAAACCAGCAATTCAAAATGTGTTCGCAGCTGTCCAAGAAGAAGTGATACATTTAAGAGGAAAATTAAGCAGCTTTCGATCGATTGTGAAAAAGATGGATTTCAAATGGCAGAAGACTAAAGACAACAGGAAGGTCTTGGTGGAAACTTCCGCAATAAGGGCGAAAAGAACCACATTTTTAAGAAAAATGAAACGCCTAATAATGTTACACTGTGGTGGTGCTAAAGGATTTGTGCCAAATGCATAGTTGATGTTTAACCCTTAACTACTACCGTGGGGTGTTCTGACACCCCAGTTCATGGTTTTTTGTTCGTTAGGTATAGAATTTTGAAAGTAGATTTTTCTTGTTTCAGGTATTCTCCTACATCACCATTACGAAGATAATAGAGACATTAAAATTTTCTAACTGTTTGTGGATTGTTGTATAAGTGATATGTGGGGTTCCAGAACACCCCAGCATAGTAAATACGTGTAGTGAATACTTGAGTAGTGTACTGTAATGGATCGGTCTTTATCAAAAACAAAACTTCAAAAGTTTTGCAGAAAACTTTTATGACGATGTGGAGAGTGAATTGGGTAATGAAGGTGATAGTGACCTAAGTGATGCTGTGAGTGAACATTGTGACCATAAAACCAATACGGACGACGAAGAATATGAAGAATATGAGGCTGACGATCTACCAGATACTGGTAGATATTACTATGGAAAAAATAGATTTAAGTAGTGTAAAGACCCACCAGCTTCTTGGCGAACTCGACAAGAAAACGTAATAATCCATCTTCCAGGTCTAAAAGGAAATGCAGCTGAAATTTTTCCAAAGACTCCATTAGAAAGTTGGTCACATTTGATTACCGATGAAATTTTATTTGAAATTTTAGAGCATACCAACGCTAAAATTACAGACCTCAGTGTAAACTACGGTTCGACTGCTACATTCGTAGGACGTATAGACGAGTTAGAATTCAAAGCATTTTTGAGTGTAATGCTTCTAGCTGGAGTATGCAAATCTAATCACGAAGATGTAAAATCTCTTTTTGGTATTGATAGCATAGGAAGAAATATATTTCGAGGTACTATGTCTAAAGAAAAGTTTCTATTTCTGTTAACTGCTTTGAGGTTTGATGACTGGACCACTCGTCAGGAAAGAATTGAAAGTGGAGACCGGCTAGCTGCGATTTCTAAAATATATGAGGTATTCAACAGAAATTGTCACTTTAATTATTCGTGCAGTGAATATGCGGTAGTAGATGAAATGCTGGTTGGTTTTAGGGGAAAGTGTTCATTCCGCCAGTTTATGAAGAGCAAGCCACGAAAATATGGATTAAAAATAATGTGCTTATGCGATGCCAAAACGCATTATCTGATAAATTCCTATATATACTGCGGAATCCAAAGAAATTATCAGTTCCCACTCAAAGTACCCTGAAATTAGTAGATCCGATCAAAAACACTAACCGCAATGTGACGGGGGACAATTGGTTTAGTTCCCTTGAGCTAATGAAGGAACTACGTGATATAGGCTTAACTTACGTTGGAACCTTACGTAAGATTAAACGCGAGGTTCCTCCACAATTTCTACCAAACAGACAGCGTGAAGAAGCATCTTCTATTTTCGGATTTACAATTAATAACACAATAGTATCATATGTTCCCAAAAAATAGATCGGTTATACTAGTTTCAACTATGCACCATGCGCCAATTGTAGAGGAGAATGGGAAACCCGAAATAATTCACTTCTACAATTCTACAAACGGTGGTGTGGACGCATTGGATCAAAGGTGCGCTACTTATTCCTGTCAAAGGCGAGCCAAAAGATGGCCTATGGCTGTATTTGGTGCCATGCTCGACATTGCAAGATCCAACAGTTCCATAATTCTGTGGCTTGGTACAAGAAGGGCCAATGTCAATTTTTTGCCAAAACGAGTTTGATAGTGCATGTGCATTCACTGACTATATACTTCTTATTGCAAGAACGGCCATTGTCAAAAAAGCTACAGAAATGCCTGAACTGCTTACTCTGTACGGCTAGACTTATAAACAAAACAATTTTACATTGAAATGCAAAAAGGGCCAATGTCGACTTTGGCCCTTCTACGCTACAGATTTTAAAACGTTTGTTGGTTGTTAAAGTGTGACATAGCCCGTAGAACGTGAAAGTAGGTGTGTGCGGTTCAGTGTTGTTCTTTAAAATACTGTTGAAAATCAATTAAAATGTGGTCCAGAACTAACAAGATAATGGAAATGTGTTCAAATTATACACACGGTGAGTATATCATGATGAATTTACTATTAGAATTCTAGGTTTATTAACATGTGCAACTTTGAGGTTATGTTACATATAACATCTTAGAAATTCAACAGAAATATTTTTAATTACAGATGTTGTATTGGCCAGAGACGATGAGAGTGTAGTACACAGTTCTCCTGCGCCTAGTATTAGTGAATGTACAGCATATGCTTTAGAAAACATTATCGAAGATTCCTATAATGTAAGTAATCTTGACACGTATTTAACCGGATTTGGAAATAATACCGAAGAGGTAGAGTATACTAGCAACGTAGACAGAGTAGAATCTGCAGTATCACCAATTACACTTACAAATATTGAAGTGGACAATCAGCAAGGAGCAAATCTCTTAAACAATAGTTCCCTTGTGCCTAGTGGTAGTGATTTTAGTGTTGGAAGTTCAGACGAGTATGTTACCGATACAGATTCAGACAGCGAATCATGACCTGAAGATATAGTAGTTCTTATACAGGAAGATCTTCAAATTCCGCTAAACAAGCTTGCCAAGACACAGCCAAATACTGAAGACTTGGTTTCCAAATCACTAAGCAAGAGGGGCGGAAGAAAGAAAAGCGCAGAAAATACAAGGAAAAGAAATAGAAATCCAAAGCAGTGGAATAGAAATGTTAAAAAAATGATGAAAGACAAAGGAAAGCAATACATTTCTTCTTCAAATAACATAATTCCAGCTAAAATTTTAAAAGATCCCTGTGCTTGTAGACTGAAGTGTTTTCAGAAGTTTAAATTAGAAGAAAGACAAAAAAATTTCGATAACTTTTATCAGATTTCTATTGAAGCTCAAAACCAATTTATAGCCGGCTTGGTAGAAGAGCATAAAAAAAGGTTGAACGGTTAAGAGATGATAAGACAACAGACAATAGGCGTACTTTTTCCAGAAAGTATTTTTTGCAGAAGACTGACGAAAGAATTCAAGTATGCCAGATCATGTTCTTAAACACTTTATCTGTTACTTTGAAGAAAGTGCGAATAATTGTCGAAAAGAAAAGAGCTAGTAATACTGGAATGTGTTCAGAAGGTAGAAAAGGAAAACATGGAAAACAGTTTAAAATTCCTGAAGCTGACAAAGAAACAATTCGCATTCATATAAAACTGTTTCCTTCTTACAAAAGCCATTATGCTCGTGAACATTCTGGAAAAAAATACTTGTCATCAGACTTATCGATAGCCAGAATGTATCGCCTGTGTGTTCAATATTTCCAAGAAAACAATTTGTCAGTTCGGAAAGAATCTGTTTACAGGAAAATTTTCGTGGAAGAATTCAATTTGTCAATCCACAAACCACATCTGGATACATGTGGAAAGTGTAATAAATTTGAATTGCGATTAAAATGTATCGAAAATTTAGACGAACGGCAGTCTATAGAGAATGAAAGAAATAAACATTTAGATTTAGCAAAAACTTCCTACGAGGAAAAGAGAATGGGTAAAAACAGGAGTAAAGAGAACGAGTTAATAGTTACTACTTCATTTGATTTACAAAAATGTCTTGCCACACCCTACCTTACAAGTGGAATAGCGTTCTACAAGCGTCAGTTATGGACCTTAAACTTGACGGTTTATGAAACAAAAAAAAATAGTCCAGCATCATGTTATTGCTATATCTGGGATGAAACGATGGCGAAAATGGGTGGACAAGAAATTGGTGCTTGCATTTTTCAATACCTGAAATCTTGGCTCCTGTTGTGATTCGTGTTCAGGGCAGAAGAAAAATATTTACATTTGCTTGGTGCTTTTGTATACAACGCAGCATCTAAAACAAAGTGGTCAAAACGTTATCATCAATCAGAAATTTCTTGAAGCCGGCCATACCCATATGGAGGCCGACACGATACATGCCGCAATCGAAAAAACAAAAAAAAATACGACAGCTAAATTGACTTACCAAGAGATTGGGCAAACTTAATTAGATTAGTCCCTAGAAAATCGCCGATAAAGGTTATAGAAATGGTACAGTTCTTTGTTGGATACATCTTTCATACATAGAAAGAAGAACACCGCTGGGCATTTAGTTAATTGGTTGCGACTAAAATTCATGCAATACAGACCCGAAAATCCTGCATCGATTTTATTCAAGGAATCTTTCTCCATTGAAGAAAATTTCAAGACTTTAGATTTATCTAGAAGAAATTCATCTAGATATCCACGTTTAAAGGATTTACAACCACAAAATGACAAACCATTACCACTTAGTAACGAAAAACTCAACGACTTAAAGAGTCTCCTGCCATACATTTCAAAAAATAGCAGACCATTTTACGAAAAATTCCTTGAAAATCTTACAAGTAGTGAAGAGGTTGAAGATTTTTTGCCTGACGAAAAATCAGAAGATGAGTATGAAATGTAACATTACTAGTTTGTTGTATTCTATTGCTTCCTTTTTAATAATTAGTAATAGTGTTTCGATGTTAAATTCTTATACGTTTTTCAATAAAACTCTTTGATTTATACTTTTTTAATGCAAACTTCATCGGCCAATGTCACTTAACGCAATTAACTTTGAAAACCTAAAAGGGCCAATGTCAACTGTTTTTTAGAAAATTTTGAAAATAAAAATGTTGAAATATTATTGTCGTGATTAAGACATAAAACTATACCAATTCATAAAATATTAGCTTCAAAACAGGACATAGGTAGGCGCAACAGCATGCTTCAGAAATAAAGAAATTTGTTTTCACCATTTGTGGAAAAGTTAATTTTTTGACATTGGTCCTTCTTATACCAAGCCACAGAATTTACGTAGCAGCTTCTCCGGAATACATCAAAATATCACGTCGTAAATTTACTATTGATCTTGCCTTGTCGCTGATTCATGATCACGTAAAACGTAGACTGGAATAAAAAAACTTGTCTAGAGATCTACTAGGTATAGTTAGAAATATACTGGACGAATCTGTGCCTGATCAGCATGAACATCCAAACGAACCCGGGCCATCAAAGCGGCCCTGTCCCAGGTCCTACGGTCGTTGTGTTATATGTCTCAGGAAAAAAGACCGAAAGGTGAAATCAACCTGTCAACAATGCAAAAAGCACATTTGCAAAGAGCATTCCGAAAGTTTTGTACGTTGCAGTAACTGCAGCGAAGATAGGTAAGAAGAAATAATTTTTGCCCATTTTTCAATAATATATTTTTCCTTTCAAACATGTTTGTTGTTTTTTGTGTTTTCAACTCTGATTTCACTTTGCTGTTACAGGACTTAAGGAGCATGTTCCTAGAGCCATATGCAATGGATAAGTGAACGATAGCTAAAGTTGATTTTGGGATATTCTGTAATAAAGAGGATACTGTTTTCTTTTTGGTTATATGTGTATAGAATTGCTAATGTTTATTTATTGTAGTTTTTAGAAAGACAATAAATGTTATTTTGTTTACTGCGTCTCTATGCATGTCCAATGTAAGCACCCATATCATAAAACATGCAACATTATAAAGCATATTGTTTATGCACATATATAAACAATAGGGTGTCCAGACACCCCACCATAGTAATTACGTGCATGAAAACAACGATAGTAGCTACGGGTTAAATCGGGATTAAAGTCAAGAGATTATCATGACGACATGAATTCTAAGAATTATATTAAGTGCTTGACCGAAAAAGTTATTCCCAATCTCGAGCCTAATTCTGTGTTAGTGGTCGATAATCATCTTAACACAACATATTTACCGAGCCTAATCCAACATGTGCCTGGAAAAAAGGTGAAATGATCAATGTGAGACAAAACCCGAACTCTACGAGAAAATTAAACTTCATCGACGAGTTCATAAAAATTATTTAATCGATAAGTTGATGGCTGAACACAGTTATTCTGTGGTAAGGTTTCCACCCTACCATCCAGAGCTAAATCGAATTGAAAAGATATGGGCTCAAGTTAAAAATTATCTTGAAGATTGGAAATTAGCACAGAATAAATTTAAATCATTTGGTCGTGAAGTATGGGAAGCTGTATGTAAACATACAGAAAAGATTGAACAAGAATATTTAGGGAAAGGTTTTATTGATGAAGTCGAAGAGCTGATTTTTATTGTAAATACAAGTAGTGACAAACACAGCGACAGTGAATTAGATTCTAACTAATTAAACTTCTGTAGTTATTTATTTTTGTATGTTAATAAAATTACATTTTAAAATGTTTTATCAATTTGTGATTTATTTTACATATTTTACGTATTAGAATTTGAAATACTTCTACAAAAATATTTTTCGATCAAACAAGGAGGGTCTCATTAAGTTGCACATTGCTGTGAAACGTAGTAGTTATTTCAACGTTTGTGTTCTGTCCTGTTAGAAGTACCTATTTCAAGTTTTAATATTATAATCACATTGAGAAGCTTCATTCAAGTTTTGATAGTACACATTTACACCTACAGACTATTACTTAATCTAAGAATTATCGAACAAATAATTTTTCACATTTTCTAGTCGGCACAATAAACTGAGTAAATACTTGTCGTATTTGTAATAACACTTTCTGACACATACTTTAATGTAATGAGGTTAATTGATTGATTCTTGTTGTTGGTTCTTAAAAATATAAATATTTGGACCTGCAATCGACGATGAGTTTTAAGATCTTATCAGAAGTTATTCTTATTTTCTCTCTATCTGTTGGGTGTAATTAAAAGTTTATAAAACGTTGAGCTTCATTTTTGCAAATCCTTGATAAAACACAGCTGATGTTGAACAGGTTAGGTTGTTAAAAATTATTATCAATTTTATTAAATACATAAATAAAAAGATTACCTCGAGTAGGTTCAAATCCTACTCGAAGTAAACTTTTTATTTATGTATTTAATAAAATTAATAATAATTTTTAATTACATATTTACCTTTGAACTTATTCGTTCATAACAAAAACTTATTATAATTTAATATTAGTCAAGTTGCTTTGGTATGTGTGAATCCTTACGATACTGCAGGCTCACCTTCCATTAATAAAGTAATTTGGCTGTATTCTCGTTATATTTAGAATTTACATCAGTTCTACATACATAAACACAAAATTTAAATCGATTGGGGCTTGAACCTTGATAGCGCAGTTGGTTAGCGCGGTACTCTAGCAAAGTACAGGTCGTAGGTTCAAATCCTACTCGAGGTAAACTTTTTATTTATGTATTTCATAAAATTAATAATAATTTTTAATTACATATCGTCGTCCGGACTGCAAAACCTCGTATTTGCATTTTTTTCCTAACATATTATTTTTAATAAATTGGGATCCCAAGGGTGAAACGCGTATGTGTGCAAAATCGCGAAGCGCTCCGATATTCCTATAACGCAAAATATACTCGGTTTTAACCACGTATTTGAATATAGCGAACTTAACCTCGTATTTGACGCAGTTTCCCGTGGTAGCTTATAGAGACAGGTGTTTGCCGGTGTTTGGTGTTAAAAAGAATAGACTGGTATGTATTAAAATAAATATTACAATTTCATGGTTACAGGGAATCCTAAGGCCGTATATTATGCGTGCAGTAGTAAACAAGTAATTCGGTTTTATGATATTTTATACGGTTTTATTTCCATTTTAAATTGTTGCATCATATACGAGTTTTTGAACGAAACTTTTTTTTGTTTACATTGCAGATACTTGGTTTTGCACAATAAAAAGTTAATAAAGCTTGTTTATGTATGCGTTATTATACCTACATGATTTTGTGTGCGACAGGTTTTCATTTAAAAATTTTTAAAAACTACGAAATAGTCTAGATAGTTACTCTAGATAATTATCTTTATTTTCAGAAGATGTCCTTACCAATGGGAAAAATTATGGTGCTTAAAGCATTAGAACAAATTAATGATCAAGATTGCCAGATGCCTGAAAATACCTCTGCTTGCGAAACTTTTTTGCCCATTGAGGGAACTATCTCGGATATAGACATTCCTAACTTTTACATTGACGACAGTGTAATAATAGAAGAAATTGAAGAAATAATAGAAGAGACCATAGTTGAATTCGACAAAGACAATAAACAGCATGAAGACAAAAATTCAAACAACGAAGACGGCATTGAGAAACTAGGTAACAAGGAAGAAAATAGAAAAACATACCACCACGAAAATAACCCCCTTCAGGATGAAGAGGAGGAGTGTGACAACAACGATCAAAATGATCCTGACTATATTCCACTAGAAGATGAAAACGATACCATTCAAGAAGAACTGCAGGACGACCCAGCGGGATCCCAAAAGCATGAGAACGAAAATAACAAAAATAACTCTGAAGACGATCAATTAGAAAATGAAGATAGAAATCAAGAAAAAACGGAGGAACCTTTAAAGAAAAAAAGTAAACTGGTTACTAGAGGAGAAAGAGCAAAAAACAAATATTTACGGATGCGTGGAAAGTCATACAAAGGACTTAAGAAGGACACAGATGGTAAATATAAACTCACAAATGCAGTTGCTCTACGAAGTATTGGACCAACTTGTATTTCCCAAATGTGTCAAAAATCAAACGTACTGAAATGTAGGATATTTACAGAAAGAGAAAGGGAAAAGTATTTAAAAAATTCTGGGAAGATTTAACGTGGGATATGAGAAGGACTTATATTAGCTCCCTTGTAGATACAGTTCCAGCAAAGAGAAAGAAAGCAGATTCAAGAAGAAATGAAACATTAATTTACAGTCTTAAAAAGGGAACTGAGAGAATAAGAGTGTGCAAGAAAATGTTTCTTTCTACATTGGGAGTAAAAGAATGGAGTGTGAGAGAGTATAGTAGGAAGGAATTTGGAATGCATGCCACTGTTGAAGAAAAGTCAAATGAATCACGAAATAGACATTCTACTAAAGAAAAAAAGAAGGTACTAGAGAATTTTTTAGATGTTTTGCCAAAAATGCCATCGCATTATTGCCGCGCCTCCACCACAAAATTATACTTAGAGCCTGTGTTTCAAAGTAAAATGGACCTATACCGAGAATATAAGAAATATTGTGAAGAGCAAGGACAACAGTCTTTTTCAGAAAAAATATTATTTGACACTCTCAAGGAAAAAAAACATTAAGTTATACCGTCCAAGGAAAGATCAATCCGACGTTTGCATTGGACATAAAGTTGGTAATATTGCTGATGAAATCTATAGTTCTCATTTGCAAAGAAAGGATATGGCACGTTCTTCTAAGGAAGAAGACAAAAAGGCCTGACAAGAAAGTTATAGGAATTTATTACTATTAACAGTTGACGTACAAGCTGTAAAGCTAGCCCCTGTACTTAAAGCGAGTGCAATATACTATAAAACAAAACTCTGTGTTCACAATTATACCATTTACAACTTAGTTGATGGAGAAGTGACGTGTTATTTATGGAATGAGAGCCATGGGAGACTTGAGGCCAGTAATTTTGCCACAATGTTGTCTGATTACCTCCAGAATTATGTTTCAAAGTTTGCTGGTACAAAAGAAATAATTATTTACAGTGACGGATGTGGCTATCAGAATAAGAACTGTGTGTTATCGAATGCTCTCCTTACATTTTATATCAAAAGTTTTTTGAAAAAGGACATAGTCAGATGGAAGTGGACTCGGTTCACAGCACGATTGGGAGAAAACTAAAAAATAGAGACATTTATTTGCCTACAGATTATATAAATATTTGTCGCGGAGCTCGTCATAAAAATCCATACAACGTAAAATACATGGATTATGATGATTATAAAGATTTTTCTAAAATTGGTTATTATTCAACCATAAGACCTGGTTACAAAGCCGGAGATCCTAAAGTTTCGGAACTTCATGGTCTAATGTACCTTCCTGCCGGTGAAATAAAATATAAAATTAATTATGATGATATCTGGACAGACTTTCATAAAAGACCAAGGAGTGGAAATTATACAGTTACTCAGCTTTATAAAACTCGTCCAAAAATTAAGAGCGAAAAGTACAGTCATCTACAGTCTTTAAAAACGGTGCTAGATAAGCAGTTTTGGAAATTTTATGACGATCTTCTACACTAATAGTGTTTATAATTTATATTTACTGTTATGTTTACCTATATTTACCCAAAGAAATTTGTTTTTTGTTTACAGTTGCACGAAATTACCTGTTCGTTTCTTTTTTTCCTTAATATTAACCATTAGTTTGCTTGTGCCAGAACACGTATGTCGTTGTACAGTTTCAGAGTTTTTGTTCAAAACCTCGTAAGTTTTGTTATTTCGGAAAAAACTGGTTTTGACATTTGTATTTTAATAAAACTAAATATAAAAGTCAAAGTAAGTGTATTTTGTTCCATTTGAAGCAAATTCTGTAGGTATTTGATTTTTAGTTAAAAAAAATATCAAATTTAATGCTCTCCTGTAAATTTTTTTAAAACGCAGATACGAGGTTTTGCAGTCCGGACGACGATATTTACCTTTGAACTTATTCGTTCATAACAAAAACTTATAATAGGTTAGGTTATGTTTATTAACTAAAAAAATTATTTTAATGCAAATATGAAAGAGGTAATACCTAAATTGAAATTGTTATAAATGATCATTCAATAAAAATGTATTCAGTTACGATATCAATCGTTAAATAATTACTAAACTAACTCATTTGCCGTATATTTTTAAGATGGCATTTTTGTTACCGAAATTTCCCGATTATAACATCGTTTGTTTTTCAAATTGTAGAAAATGGCGCCGCGCATCTCGAATGCCACGACGTTTTGTAACTACTCTACCAGTATTTTTTGAGTTCTAAGGTACGCATAGTTTGGGTTATAATGGATTGATTTGGACGCAAATTACAACACGAAAAAAAAACTGTTTCGTACGAATTGGGAGCTCTAAAACTATGTACACGCCCCCACCTATACGCTTCCTTGCCCTGCTCATGAATTGACGCTGGCTACGGCCCTGCATCCAAACAGGAAAGTTTAAAATAGGTAGATACAAAGTTTCAAACTCGAACTCTATATCTAGCTCAATTTATGTTTGACATATACATACGACAAATGAAGGGTTAATACACATTATGAACAAATATTACCATGAGTTATAGATAGATTGAATGATATCATAATTGGGAATTATATAGCGACTTTAATCAATGGCCCGTATAAAGTACCATTCATTTATATTAAGAATAGATAAAGTTATCATTAGTGATTACATAATTCGGGTCGGAGGTTCGCTGATAGTTAAACTAATAATACATTTACTTAGTATCAGGTGTGCTTTCTTTACAAAATGTCAGAAGAGGAGTATAATAATAATAAAATTGTAGATCTAGTGAAGCCTTTGTTAGACAAGATCTTTAAAAGTTGCTTTGATCAATATATAATCAATACATCTCCTGAAAGTGGTTATAACTTTATGGGTTTTATGCACAACATTACAGTAGATGGGTATAGAAATGAAGAAAATACGAAATTGAATTTAATTGTAAAATTGGCACCTGATAAGCTATATTTTAGAAATACATTTCCTATTAGAGAAATGTATTCTCGTGAAATATATGTATATCAAAATATTTTGCCTGAGTTTTTAAAGATTCAAAACGAACGGAAATTAGAAGAAATAGTGCGGCTGTTTCCAAAACATTACGCTTCGTCAATGGACGATAACCAAGAATGTTTAATAATGGAAGACATGAAAGAAAAAGGTTTTAAAGTTGGGAATTGTCATATTGCAGTTGATTACCCGCACGCATTGCTAGCTATGAAAAAACTTGGTAAATTTCATGCTCTATCGTATGCTATAAAAGATCAAAAACCTGAGGTATTTAAAGTTTGGAGAGATGAATGCAAGGAAAATTTTTTTACCAGCTCAATGAGAGAACCGATTATAAAAGGAATACAAAAGCTTGGGAGAGTAGTCCTAGAATCTTACAATGCAAATCAAAATAAGGGAGAAATGGAAGCGTTTGGAAAATTTATAGCAACTTTGCCTGATGTATTTACAAATATTCTATCAATCGAAAATGCAGAAGGATATGAGGTTATAAATCACGGAGATTTTCAAATACGCAATTTACTTTTCAACTACTTAGTAAGTACCTATCATTACTCTTAATTATTTTTTATATTGCAATTCTCGTTTTAGGATAATTCTCAACCTAATATTCCTACGGGATTGTGCATGATCGATTGGCAAATAACACGACTAGGTTCACCCGCATTCGATATTCTGTTCTTCCTGTTACTGTCTTCTGATAAAGAGTTGCGGAAAAATTATTACACACAGTTAATACAAGAGTATCATCAAAGCCTTTCTTCATTTTTGCGCGAACTCGGAAGTGACCCTGAAATTTTATTTCCTTTTGAAGTTTTATTGAAACATCTGAAAAAATTTGCTGCCTTTGGATTATATTGCGCAGTTTGGGTGGTGGGATTAAATATGAAAGATACTGATGACGTCCCTAATTTTCATGGTAGCGCCGATGAAGACATGATGGTTAATAATATATCTTCAACAGCGTCAAGCGGTTTTATTGATAGAATACGTGACATTATAACTGATTTAAGAGAATATGATTATGATTTTTAATTCATTAGTTTTAGTGCATTTCTTGAGTTTGATTACATGTGTAATAGTTATTGGTTGCTTGTTGTAACATTTAAATAATGTGCTGTATACACATATATCGAAATGTTGTTTATTCCCGTAAGAGATTGTAAATTATATTAAATTAGAATGTATTTATGTATCTATCAACCAATATAATATAAAATTTAGCTGCAGTTCTAAAGGTATAATAAACATGGCTCTGTCAAATACAAACTGGTATATACATTGTCACACATTAACAAATAAATTTAGAGAACACAGAAACCGCCATGTTAATACCATGTTTTTTTATACAAGAGAATCTAAAATTTTTGTAAATTTCTGGAAGCCTTAGGCTGGTACCTACAAATAATGTGACTAAAGACTTTCTTTTGCCTGGTTAGACTTAGACTATCGCGTGCGTGTGGTTCTTATTACAAAATATGTAATTTATTGATACCCGTTAAAATTAATTCAGACTATTATAGAATTAATTATTTTTTATTAAGATCATAATATTCAGGAGAATTTTATTCATTATTTGGTATAAAATTCGTACATAATACAACACGTGGTAGGAATCTCGCTGATAATTTTTATCAGTCAGATCACGAATAGTTGTTGAATAGTGGCGATTTTCTAAAAACAACAACTACGAGTGATTCTGACTGACAAAAATTACCAAAAGCAAGAAAATATAACGGTGGTGAATAATTATTGCACTGAAAACGAAGAAAGACCCAAAATTGTTTATAGTAATTGTGTGTTAAATAATAATAATTATTAATACAGCATATTGTTGAATTTTTTTACCTTTATTCTCACCTGTATTATCGCTGTAAGAACTTGCTCCTCAGTATGGAAAGATTGCCAGTGTAATAAGATCCCATTTGGCTCCAATTCAAAAATAGACTGTTTTGATTGTTTGCTAACTTTTGAGTTGGATTGTCGTATATAATACAACAAGTAGTAGGAATCTTCCCGCTAATTTTTGTCAGTCAGATCACGCCACGAGTCTAAAGACAATTACTAACTGACAAAAATTACCAAAAGGTTCCTACCACGAGTTGGATTCAGCAAGACACTCCAAAAAAAATGCTGGAAGATTGAAGATTTTTTGTTTAGAAACGCAGTAGTTTAGAGTAATTGTGTTATAAATTATAATTATTATTAATACAATTAAAATTTGTTATTAATTTTATTAACTACATAAATAAAAATTTTACCTCGAGTAGGATTTGAACCTGCGACCTGTACTTTGCTAAAATAGCGCACTAACCAACTGTGCTGTCGAGATACAAGCTCCAATCGATGTAAATTTTGTCTTTATGTATATAGAACTGATGTAAATGCTAAATATAATGAGATTAAAATCAAATTACTTATATTAATGGAGTTTGCAATATCTCAAGGATTCACACATATTAAAACAACTTGAATAATATTAATTTATTATAAGTTTTATTTGACTGTAATCTCATATTTAGAATTTAATTCAGTTCTACATAAATAAAGACAAAATTTACATCGATCGGGCTTGTATCTCTTGGTTAGTGCGGTACTCTAGCAAAGTACAGGTTGTAGGTTCAAATCCTACTCGAGGTAAACTTTTTACTTATGTATTTAATAAAATTAATAATAATTTTTAGTTACATATTAACTTTTGAACTTATTAGTTAATAACAAAACTTATAATAATTTATACATACAATTTATTGTTGAATGTTTTTACCTTTATTCTCACCTGTATTATCGCTGCAAGAACTTGCTCCCTAGTATGGAAAGATTGCCAGGGTAATCAGATACTAATTATGATATACTGTGTAGCGATGTAGTATCTTTATCACCGTGGAATCTTTTTGCATTAGTTAATGTTGTCGGCGCCACACGCTATTATTTTCTTTGTAAACTTTACCATATTGAACTATGTTCATATTTGATCTTAAAAGTTTGTTAAAATATATTTGCAAATTTAAACTATGTCAGTATATCTGCTTGAAGCTAAATAAACTTTATGCGCGTAGAATGAATTTTCTGATTGAAGAATTAATGAATTTAAGAAATCGCAGAACAGAGGCTGGGTGTGGACTCTTATGTGCCAGTTAGTATTAGTGTGTGTGAGTGTGTGTGTGCGTGGGTGTGTGCGTATGCGTCATATGTACATATGAGATTTTATCCATTTAAAATAAATTTTACATCCTTCTTCCATTTAGATAATTACTGTTCTAATTTTATCAATAATGTTATAATGTACATTCGAATTTTCCAAAAATTTTATAGTTATTTCGTTATCTTTTGATATAAGAGGCAATTTTTCATTTTGAATTACATTAATGCATTTAATCTTTAATAATGATTTTAATACAGCTAATCTTTCGCCCTGGTTATTTGAACATATATTGTCTAATTTATAATTGCAAATGCGTGTGTCTGTGCCTGTGTCTGTGTCTGTGTCTGTGTCTGTGTCTGTGTCTGTGTCTGTATCTGTATCTGTGTCTGTGTCTGTGTCTGTGTCTGTGTCTGTGTCTGTGTCTGTGTCTGTGTCTGGTACATTCGAATTTTCCAAAAATTTTATAGTTATTTCGTTATCTTTTGATATAAGAGGCAATTTTTCATTTTGAATTACATTGATGCATTTAATCTTTAATAATGATTTTAATACAGCTAATCTTTCGCCCTGGTTATTTGAACATATATTGTCTAATTTATAATTGCAAATGCGTGTGTCTGTGCCTGTATCTGTGTCTGTGTCTGTGTCTGTGTCTGTATCTGTGTCTGTGTCTGTGTCTGTGTCTGTGTCTGTGTCTGTGTCTGTGTCTGTGTCTGTGTCTGTGTCTGTGTCTGTGTCTGTGTCTGTGTCTGTGTCTGTGTCTGTGTCTGTGTCTGTGTCTGTGTCTGTGTCTGTGTCTGTGTCTGTGTCTGTGTCTGTGTCTGTGTCTGTGTCTGTGTCTGTGTCTGTGTCTGTGTCTGTGTCTGTGTCTGTGTCTGTGTCTGTGTCTGTGTCTGTGTCTGTGTCTGTGTCTGTGTCTGTGTCTGTGTCTGTGTCTGTGTCTGTGTCTGTGTCTGTGTCTGTGTCTGTGTCTGTGTCTGTGTCTGTGTCTGTGTCTGTGTCTGTGTCTGTGTCTGTGTCTGTGTCTGTGTCTGTGTCTGTGTCTGCGTCTGCGTCTGCGTCTGCGTCTGCGTCTGCGTCTGCGTCTGCGCCTGGGTCTGTGTCTGTGTCTGTCTGTGTCTGTGTCTGTGTCTGTGTCTGTGTCTGTGTCTGTGTCTGTGTCTGTGTCTGTGTCTGTGTCTGTGTCTGTGTCTGTGTCTGTGTCTGTGTCTGTGTCTGTGTCTGTGTCTGTGTCTGTGTCTGTGTCTGTGTCTGTGTCTGTGTCTGTGTCTGTGTCTGTGTCTGTGTCTGTGTCTGTGTCTATGTCTGTGTCTGTGTCTGTGTCTGTGTCTGTGTCTGTGTGTGTCTGTTTCTGTGTCCGTGGGTGCGTCTGCGTCTGCATCTGCGTCTGCGTCTGCGTCTGCGTCTGCGTCTGCGCCTGCGCCTGCGTCTGCGTCTGCGTCTGCGTCTGCGTCTGCGCCTGCGTCTGCGTCTGCGTCTGCGTCTGCGTCTGCGTCTGCGTCTGCGTCTGCCTCTGCGTCTGTGTCTGCGTCTGCGTCTGCGCCTGCGCCTGCGCCTGTGGCTGCGCCTGTGTCTGTGTCTGCGCCTGCGCCTGCGCCTGTGCCTGCGCCTGTGGCTGCGCCTGTGTCTGTGTCTGTGTCTGCGTCTGCGTCTGCGTCTGCGTCTGCGTCTGCGTCTGCGTCTGCGTCTGCGCCTGCGTCTGCGTCTGCGTCTGCGTCTGCGTCTGCGTCTGCGTCTGCGTCTGCGTCTGCGTCTGCGTCTTCGTCTGCGTCTGCGTCTGCGTCTGAGTCTGCATCTGCGTCTGCGTCTGCTGCGTCTGCGTCTGCGTCTGCGTCTGCGTCTGCGTCTGCGTCTGCGTCTGCGTCTGCGTCTGCGTCTGCGTCTGCGTCTGCGTCTGCGTCTGCGTCTGCGTCTTCGTCTTCGTCTGCGTCTGCGTCTGCGTCTGCGTCTGCGTCTGCGTCTGCGTCTGCGTCTGCGTCTGCGTCTGCGTCTGCGTCTGCGTCTGCGTCTGCGTCTGCGTCTGCGTCTGCGTCTGCGTCTGCGTCTGCGTCTGCGTCTGCGTCTACGTCTGCGTCTGCGTCTGCGTCTGCGTCTGCGTCTGCGTCTGCATCTGCGTCTGCGTCTGCGTCTGCGTCTGCGTCTGTGTCTGCGTCCGCGTCTGTGTCTGTGTCTGTTTCTGAGTGTGTGTGTGTATGCGTATGTGTGTGTGTGTGTGTGTGTGTGTGTGTGTGTGTGTGTGTGTGTGTGTGTGTGTGTGTGTGTGTGAAAATCGCCCCGAAAAGAAGCCGACCCCCAGCCAAAAGGGCTTTAATTAAAGGTAAATATGTCTTCACCGGGGTGAAAATACTATCAAGGGGTTGACAATTCCGACTAGGGGTTGAAAAACTCCACCGAAAAAAAGCCATGGGGTGTGCCGGCGCCCCTCGGTAATTGCACGAATCTCGGTCGTAGCGACGGCGGGCGTCGTTAGCCCTCAGCTGGGTCACATTCTACTGCTATTAAACAATGAAAACATAATGTAGGACGTTTTATATAGTTTTTAATTTTTATTTTAGTTTCAACTTCATATGTTAACCCTTAACTGCTGACATCTCATTTTGTGACTATAACGCTGACATGGAGTCTGGAGGACTCCACAAAGGGAAAAGCCATTTTTTCCTTAATTTTATAAAAATTAAGAGTTCACATATAAAAGCAACAAAGTTTATTGCTTAAGAAGAAACATGTTTACAACAAAAATTCAAATCATATAATTTTTTTGGATCATTTGAGCAAAAACGGAAGGTATCTACAATAAAGCATTTAAAAAAAAGGTATTTCTTATACAATTAAAATTAAGCAAAAATGGATCTGAAATTAGTTTCTGTTGTGCAAAAATGTAATAAACAAAGTTGAAACTAATTCAAAAAAAAACAAAAGTATAGTTCTAGTATTATAAAATAAAATTCGTGCAGTATATAAAATTGAGTAACCATATTGTCCTATTTACCATAGTTGCACTGACATGACTGCCCTGAAAACATCTCTTCCTTTACCATTTGCAGCAAAAAGACTACGTACATCTTCATCATTCCATTTGAATATGGATGTATAAAGCAACAATCCCAAAACGCTTTGAATTCCACTTCATCTATATTTGCTAATTCTGGTTTATTATTTCTTTTATATGTATTTCTCATGTTTTTTAGTTTTTGGTTGGTCCACTTTATGACTAACTCACACATATCCTGAGAAAACTGAATTTGAAAATATTTTACTCCATTTATATCAATTTTTTCCGTAAAAATAAGCCTTTTTTGTTACTTCCAAATTTTTACCTGAAGCACATTCTTCTTCCAAATTGTTTTCAGAATCAATTTCTTGCTGAAAATCGTCCTCTTCAGAATTTAGTTCTTGCTTACTACAAGAGTCATGTTCACTGAGCATAACACTCTCGTCTTCGTTCTCAGTATCACATATGTCACTATTCGCCTCGTCATACCATTGATTACAAATTTCCTCGAAATTTTGATCTAAAATATTCACGGATCGTGAAGAACTAGCCAGGATCATATATTCAATTATATTACACACACACTGACATGGAGTCTCCCAGACTCCTTAACGAGTATAACTCGGAAACCAAAAAATTTACAAATATGACTTTTTTAAGGCCTCAAACTAGACTGAAAGTTAAGAAGGTACTGAGAGCCAGGCACTTGTAAATGCATTTGAGTGGGCGTTAATGATCAAAGTACAGTGGGCGGAGTCTGATAGACTCCATGTCAGCAGTTAAGGGTTAAATTATAGTGCTGTGGTAATTTAATACATAATTGTTACAGCATTTACTTCAAGGTCTAGGAATAACACAGCAATAAACCTAGACATACCAAGAGCCTTTTTTTAATTATAAGATGCCAAAACCTATTGAAGTAGTCTTGTCTATTGAAATTATCAAGACGTTTATGTATCTCAATAGTTTCATGTTGTAAACGAACATAATAATGGGTTTATCTTGACAACATTTGCATATTATCAAATTGAATGTCATGATTTGAATTATTTAAGGTATGGTCAGCTACGAGGACTTCTCTGGTTGACTTAATCTACAAAATATCATACTTTCTTTATCTCTTTTATGAAAGCTACATTTTGTGGTTCCAATGTACACTTTTCCACATGAACAAGAGAACTTACATACTCCGGAAGAGGTTTGAAACATCTTAAGGAGACCTTAATTGCTTCTTAATTTTTCTTTTAGGTTTAAAAACAGTACTAATACTATGATTAATTAAGATTTTTTAGTTCTATCTGTAGCATTAGTTGTAAAAGGAAGAAAAGCAGCGTTAACATTAAGATCTGGTTTTTCTTTATGGTTGTGGCTAGCAGGTTTAGTAATTTTATTAATATCAATAAGAGAAAATCCATTAGCTTGTAAGGATTTTGTTGAATATTTATAATCATCTTTCAAAAATTCAGGATCACAAATTCGTTTTGCTCGATCCACTAAAGATTTATTTACACCAATTTTGACGTGGATGGTGGTTTGATCATTTATGAAGGTATCTATCAGTGTGCGTCGGCTCCCTGTAAACCTTAAAAGATAATGAATTATTAGTTTTAGATATTAATATGTCAAGAAATGGTAAACTTCCGTTAGCTTCTTTTCCATGGCAAATTTAGTGCTAGGATGTATACCATTTATAAACATTAAAAGTTTATGGTTAATTTTGATGTATCACTTTTTATAAAAGTCCCTCTAAAAGAAACTATTGAATATATTGATCATATTTTTCCAAAGTATATAACATTCTCTTTCAGCACTACCTTACTACGACTTATTTTGAGTGGAATAATAAATTTCATGAACAGCTTGATAATCTAGCAATGGGTAGTCCTGTTATAGCAAATATTTACATGGAAAAATTTGAAACATTAACGTTACAAAATGTACCTAAAAATCCTTCAGTTTGGTATAGATATGTAGATAACACATTTGTTATTTGGAGTCATGGAGAAGAAGCACTACATGAATTTTTAAGTTTTATAAATGGTATGCATCCTAGCATTCAATTTACCATGGAAAAAGAAACTAATGGAAGTTTACCATTTCTTGACACATTAATCTTTAAAACTAACAATTTTAAGTTTTACCTTCATAAATTATCAAACCACCACCCGAGTAAAAAAATTGATGTAATTAGATCTTTAGTGGATCGATCAAGACGAATTTGTGGTCTTGAATTTTTGAAATATGAATATAAATATTTAATAAAATCCATACAAGCTAATGGATATTCACTTAATGATAAACCTGCTAGACATAACCATACAAAAACCAGTTCTTAATGTTGGTGCTGCTTTTCTTCCTTTTATAACTAATGTTATAGATAGAATTGAAAAAATCTTAATTAATCATGGCATTAGGACTTTTTTCAAACCTACAAGAAAAATTAAACATTTATGGTCACCTAAAGATGTTTCAAACCCATTATCCTCTTCCAGAGTGCATACCTTACCTTGTTCATATGGAAAAGTACACATTGGAACCACAAAACGTAGCCTACATAAAAGAGGTAAAGAACATATAAGATCTTGTAGATTAGGTCAACCAGAGAAGTCTTCGGTAGCTGATCATGCCAGGTAAACTGGCGCAAGTACATATTCACCAAGCGAAAACAATTAGATTTGAAGTTCAGACAGATGTACTGGATACGCGGCAGGCAACCGCGGCTTAAACTGGACTGCAAATTATTCATCTATCAAACGATACTTCGACCTATATTGACTTACGGAACTCCACTATGGCGGTCCGCGAGCAGATCTAACATAGAAGTTCTTCAAGGTTTCCAAAATAAAGTTCTACGAAATCTAGTGAACGCGCCATAGTATGTACCAAACGCAGTGAGACATAGTCATTTAAATATTCAAACAGTACGCGAAGAGATTTGAGCCTAAACTATAGGGTCAGAAAAAATCATCCAAATGAACTCCCAAACTCACTATTTGAAGAAGAACACCGAAGACTAAAAAGATTCAAACCATCAGATCTACCATATAGATTCACCTAAGTAACCCATTCCGTTTCAATTTTAAACTAGTATTACTAATGTAATATTTTCAGGTTAGCAGAGAGTATTCATTGGAATACCTCTCTACATGCCTTGTGACTATAAAATTAACGTAATAACATACTATATACTTATCCATTATAGCAATAGGATAGATTGTACGAATATATTGGAGATAAAAAAAAAACTTCTTTTTTAATCTACATCACAATTTTATTTTTAAAAGATCTCAAATAAAGAACCAATAAAAATTTATTGTTTGGTCATAATGTAGTACAATCGTGCTAAAATTGTTTTGGACGATTGTTTGCGTCGAAAATTGTATTGAGCACAGTCTAGAACCTATTCTTTAAGCTTAAGTTTCTTTGTGTGCAAAACTCATCACACTGTGTAAACAGTAGATATCTCTCAAATATAAGTGTTAAGTAAAGATCAAATAGGTGTAGCTTTATCTGCCTGTACATATCGATTACAATATGAATTGATAATTTTCCAGTAAATGGCTATGTACACCCTACAAAATAAGCATACGAGGCTAAGATTCATAAAAAAACGTTTTTAAATTTTCTTCCATAAATGTACTTTTTAAAATGCATTATTTATAGTTCTAGAGAAAAAAACTCTGAAAAAGTAATAACACCATTTTCTAAATGGTATTAATTATATTCATTTTTTTAATTGTGTAGAACTAATAAGTTTCCTTTTTATATCGGATAGAACTTAAATGAGTGCATTGAAGGGAGTTATGTCAAAGGTACAAAGACCTTTATAACAGATAATTAAATACCTGTCCCTTTGTGAACAGAGTATCCCACAGTGGTGCACATCCTGCTTGCCTTTAAACTATTTCGTAACTAATACAATCTCCATTTCTGTAAGTTGGATTCCATTTTCAGTAGAACACGATGCCGTAGCGTCGCTCTTTGTGTTGCAATATAATATCTTGTACAAGGGGACAAGAACTTTCTATCGTCGTGTTTTCTCCGGCGTTCTAAAAGACCCGCATTATTACAGTTTAACATGTCAGATGTAGTTTCAAAGTTTGTTACAAAACTATTTAGGTTAGTGCCACCTCAGCATAAATTTCTCAAATTTCTATTACAAAATATTTTATGTTTTACCAACAAATTTTACTGTCAGAAATAGTTTGATGGTGAGGGAGTATATAATTTGAAATTTCATATTACTTATGAACCTTAAAACAATACACCACAATGTTGGATGAAATAGGTTTAATTTAATTATTTACAATTACATAGCGAAACTAAAAAAATTATAGTTGTAGCTTTTTCTCAAGAAAAATAAACTACATAATATAAAGTTGTTTTTAAATCTCTTTGAGAACTCACAACTAGCTACCCATGTGACGTTATCTAACGTTACAAAGTTTTTGTCAAGTTATCCTTTAACGTTGATCTTATTTGTGCAATGAATGTGTGGTTTTCTATATTAGCCTCAAGATAGAATGTAGAGATCTATTTTGATTCATTTCTAGTAACTTTCTTGCAATAGTTTACTTATTCATTCGAATTGGAATTTTGATATTAAACAATGTTAACACTCTACAATACACCTTGCAATATAAATTATAATAATGTACACTGTTTGATGATTCACTTATTCTTAAAATAAAGTTACATAATTGCAAAGTAAGTAAGTAGATTACGTTCATAATTATTATGCAATTTACAATAATAACAAGTAACAATGAACATATATTAACTCAGGGGTGGCCAACCCGCGGGTCGCATGCGTCCCGCCTTGAAAATTCTTCCGGCCGCGAGATTCATCACACGTTTACAAAATATATCTATTTTATAATAGCCAAAGTAACAAAAACCAATGTATTAAAAAAATACATTATTTGTACATCCATATATTCAAAAATTAACTGTCGAAATTATGAGAAAAATTAAATGATATTCTTGCGATTATATGACAGATATTAATACCGATGGATCATATTATGCAAGTAGTTGTAAAAACAGTAAATTACATTCGATCACATGCACTTCTGCATCGGCAATTTAAGGAGTTTCTGAAAGAATTAGATTCTGAATACCCACGGTGACGTTGTATACTTCAGTCAAAGTCAAATGGTTAAGTCGTGGAAGATGTTTACAGCGGTTTTATGAGTTACGAGAAGCAGTCCGAACTTCGGTCTCGAACGAAAGTAAGCCCCTTCTCGCGTAAGAGTTTTTGTGATTTTCATTATAAATCTCTTCATTCCAAAAAAGAACTTTCCGGCATCGTGATCTACGTCGCTTCGGAGTTAGATCTGTTACTGCTTGCATACAGATAATACGCTCATCAGTAGAGAAGCTACAGCCTAGCAGCAAGCAGGAGCCGCCGGAAAACAGTAGGAGCGAAGAACGGAAATAAATAAGCATCCGGGATACCGCCACCGCCAACTACAGGATCGACGTCGAGTAAGACAATAGGTACCATTTAATAAAAAATATTTTTTAATTAATTTTAATGTATTGTTTTATTTTAACACTTGTGTTCCTCCTTTTTCTATTTGGGTCTCCATTTTCCAAGTCTTTATTCCTCGGGATGTGAGACTGCACCTCGGCTGAGACCCGGCCTTTCTGTAAAACAATGTATTTTCTTTTTAATTTTTGAAACACCTAAATAACAACAACCTCAATGGTTAAGAATGGTCGCCACCGTGATACCGTAACGGTTGTATCTCCAACCCCCGACACCACCCATCCACCTACACACACAGCACACACAACACACACAGCACATACTTACGCACACACCCTCGCCTCGCCACCACCATCCTCACGTACACAATCCCATTCAAACGCCTCATCCACACATTACTACATTTCCACACGTTCCACCACCTCCACAAAAATACACAAACCCGCACACACATACAAACCCGCACAACCACACAAACCTGCACTTTTACCCACACCCGCCCAGCCACCTGTACCTGTCGTGATTTCTACACCCGCTTCCCCCAATACTAATCCCATCCGCTCTCAATCCTCGAGGTATTGCATCCGCAATATCACGAAAGCCATAACCACCCAGAAATCCCTATTCAATTCCCTTAAACCCCTAAACCTTCCCTGGTTAAACTTAACGTTTAACCACAATCACATCTGTCTCTTAGAGGCCTCCTCTCCCTTGCCGGATTGTACACAGCTTAGGCTGCGGGACCATTTCGGTGAACCCACTGCGACCCTATCCCAACTATCGTCAAGTTCGGACGACACTACAGTTGCGAACTCTCCCTTATCCCTCAACCCCTCCCCAAGTATTGCTTCACCTATACGCAGGTGGGGCATACCGCTGAGGAGCGTTCTACCCGCTCTATCCGATGTCCCAACTGTGGCGAAAGCCACATATCCTCCTTCTGCAAATCCTTGGCTAACCCAAGGTGTAACAACTGCGGGGAAGCTCACTCCTACCTATTCCTTTATGTGCCGGAATCGGCGGGAACCTCCCAGTTCCCCGTCGGAGATGGCATCTCTCGAACCCCTCCTGTCCTCCGAAGAGTCCGACTCGGAGGATACAGCCCACCTGAAACTTATTCCCGATACCGAATCCCTTACCATCAAGGACTTCCTGCAATTCCTTACCCATTCCCTCACCCAGATGTTCCCCGGCCGGCGAACTAGGGTTGCCCGCGTCCTAGATTCACTATCCTGAATCTTCTTCCAACGGAGTATCAACATCTTCGTGTCCGATACGCGGATGAAGGTCGCCGTAATACTCTAACCCAATCCTCAACTCCTTCCTAAATGGATATCCTAGCAGGGACAGTTAATGCCAGGGGTGTTCGTCGGAAACGCCCCTTAAACACATTTTATACACACACAGTATACACATCTTTTCTATCACGGAAACAAAACTCACAAACAGATGCACACTTGATTTCAACACGTATCACACATTCCTAAACAATCCTTTTCAACTTCCTGTGCACCTACAGCATCTCGAATACGTTGCTGCAACGATGCACTTTCCTACTCCTATAGTATTTGTTTCTTATTACAATCCGCCCGGCCACAACATCCTATCCGATGACCTTTTAATCTACGCCTCTAGCCTCCCTAAAGCAGTTATCCTAGGTGATTTCAATGCCCGCCACATCTAATTCGGTGACACCGCAACTAAAGAGAAAAGACGAATCTATCGTCAATTCTTGCGATCTAGGGATCCGGCTCTCAAAACCGAATACAATCGCCTTAACGCCTTAATCAAGCGAGAAGCCAACAAACACGCCGAAGACTCCTGGACCAAAACCACTTCCCAGCTAGATTATAGAAATAGTAAACTCTTCTGGCAACAGTTCGATAGACTGACCAGAAGGAAAGTTAACCCTAAATCCCACCTAACCGACCCTCAGAGCAACCTAATCTTCTCCGACCAAGGTAAGGTCGATTTATTTGGTCACCACCTCCAATCCACTTTCAGATCCCCAGATGATCCCTAATTCGATAATCGGCTCAAGGAACTCCTAGAGGGTCGCCTTGAAGAATTACGCAACCTTAACCTGCCTGAAATCCAACTCGATAAAGAGAATCCTTTTTATGCCCCCATCACGACCGAGCAGGTCTACACATATTTCAAAAAAGGGAAAAACTCTGCCCCACGCCATGACGGCCTAAATCGAAAGATCCTCCGTCATTTACCCGACCCAGCGCTCCGATTACTCTTCAACATCTACAATCAATGCCTAATCCTATCCCACTTCCCGACGAACTGGAAATCGACCTCCACCGTCATGATACCCAAACCCCACGCCGATCTAACCTCACCCTCTTCCTATAGACCAATCTTCCTCCTGAGTTGCCTCGAAAAATGCTTTTAACGGATTCTAGCCAGGCGACTCACGGACCACCTCAAAGTTAACGACCTCCTTCCCAACAGCCAATCTGCTTCCATCCCAACAAACGTGTCACGATCCCATGTTGCAGCTGCTTACAGAGACCACTAGATCATTCAAACACAAGCAATGCAATCTGGCTGTGTTTCTGGACATTAAGCAAGCATTCGACTGGGCCTGGCACGCTGGCCTCCTGCACAAGATCCGTAAAGTAGGGTCAAAGTAGGGAAAACCTTCTCAGATCCTTTCCAACCTACAGCAATCGTACCGCAAGGTTCTGCTTTAGCCCCGCTCCTCTACATTATCTTCGCATCCGACATTCCAGAAGTTACACAACCCAGAGTAGCCGTTGGCCAATTTTCAGATGACATCGCCTTCTGGACGGTTAATTGAAACGGCTTCCTTCCTCATCCAAAACCCTTCGGAACTTCTCCAACTGGGCGAACCGGTGGAGAGTCTCCGTCAATCTCACCAAAACCTAAACAAACCTCTTCCGACATCCTAATTACACCGAAGACAAGTTCCCAAAGCTTGCCTCCAGAAATGTTTCCCTCGCCCTAAACCAGGAGACTCACATTCCAAGAGGAAATCAAATACCTAGAAATCCTCCTTACTAGAACCCTCAATTGGCTTCCCGATGTAAAAAGAACACTCAATAGGATTAGAAACTATGCAAACCTACTGGGCGGCCTCCGGGGTACAATCAGAGGTTGCCACCCTAAAACACTTCAACACACCTACAAAACATACTTCCGCCCTATCATGGATTTCCGAGCACCTATGTACACCAATATAAACCCCAATCACCTTTCCTCTATTGCCTCCTGTGAACGTCGAATTTTTACACAACATAACACGCCAACATACCACCAATCACACACAGAATCCTAACACTTCAGAAAAACTGCACTTAAAAGAATTTTCGGCGACACTATCCTTACCAAAGAAATCCTTACCACTCCCTACAACTACCGTTTTCCCCAATTCCCACGAAGAAAACCTAAATTAAAATTCAAGCATCCCCAAGCGACCCTTACACAACTCCTTGACGACCTCCCCGAGGATATAGAAAAATCCCTAGGTGACATCCCATATGCCCTAAGATTACCTTATAATCGATACATTTTATTACACTAAAGCATTTTTGAAGAAATTGTTGTTATTTGAATCGCAATTGAAAAGTTATTACGCTCACCAATTTCCATTGTTGAAAGAATTTAAGAAATCAAAATATAACACTTCACAAAAGAGAAATTTTGTAATTTGAGAAATCTGGCACAGAAAGTTGTTACCGCTTATGATTTAATTTACACCTGCGAACCATTTTTTCGAAAATGAAATTGACTAAATACAAAACACGCTCAAACATAAGGGACACTAACCTGCAACACCAATTATGATGTGAAAATACCCAAATTGAGATCGATTTGCGAAAGCTAAGTGAAAGAGTGGAGAAACAAGTATCTCACTAATAAAATAAATGTTTCTTAATGATTTCACTTCTTTTATTTCATTTATATTTATATATTTTTTACATTTTATTTTTAGTGCTATACAGTTCCCTTCCAAAGTCCCCCCCCCCCCCAACCTATTATATAAACCATAAAACGGTAATTAATAAAATTTTGGGAAACCGAACTAAGGCACATATACAACGTTTTTGATGGTATTTACTGACGCAATCATTAAAAATGGAGACAGCCGCCATTTTAAATGGGATCATATGGCAAGTAGTAGGTACCTCATTTTAAAGCTCGCTCCATGTCCTTTTCAACGCCATCAACATTAAAATAACAGCATTAAAATATTACTACTGATTCATGAGTTTCAACCCAAAAACGCCAACTAATGTTTTGAGGTTTTTGGGTTGAAACTCATAAATGAGTGGCAATATTTTAATCCTGTTATTGTTTATGTCGTTGAAAAGGACTTGAAACGACCTTTCAAATGAGTTATTATTTGCCATATGATCTCATTTAAAATCACATTACAAAATGGCGGCTGATTACGTCACTGAATACCATCAAAAACGTTGTATATGTGTCTTAATTCGGTTTCCCAAAATTTTATTAATTTCCGTTTTATGGTTCACATAATAGATAGGGGGGGGGGACTTTAGACGGGCACAGTATATGTCTTTACAATGTGCGTTTAGTATCATTATTATTATATTATCTATGTTAACATGCATGAATAATAGTAACCGAAATAATAATAACTCGTTATGTTTCAATTTTTCACTCCAAAAAAATGTGTATAGTAGGTCTAAATCTAATATGGAGATAAATAAATTTATAAGCGGCCCGCGGAGTTAAGATGCATATCCAAAGTGGCCCGCAAGACCCTTGGGGACAAACTCATTATTATATTCGAAGCTATTAAGATATATAAACATCCTAATAACTTTAATGGGCAAGAAGAAGAGCTCCGTTTAAACAGGTTTTGACATATTGTAAATTAAAAAGGCACCATGATACGTCTTTATCTTAATTTTAGTTTTAGCTTTTGGTATGCCTAGGTTTTTTGCTGTTTTTCTCCTAGACCTTGTCGTAAATGATGTACCAATTATATGTTAAGTTACCGCAGTACTATAATAATTTTACGTATGTAGTTAAAATTAAAATTAAAATTAACAATCATAATAGACGTACTACATTGTGTTTTCACAGTGCAATAACAATTACAGCTGTTAACAAAAAAACTATTTTTTTGTTAGATTTTACTAGATCTTTAATTGGTATGTCACGTTTCTATTAGTGAATGCTTTTATCAACTTCAAATTAACGTTTTTCACAATTTCACTCTTACATTAGAATTTGATTAAATTTTGATAAATTTTCTTTTTGACTATGACATTTTTTACTGTTAACCTTCGACCGTTAGAGGGTGTTCTGATTTATCGTCTTCAAGGCAGTTTTATAATAAATTTGTAAAGGTTCTAGTTATTCTTTAATAAAATTAGATTCCTTTAGTTGCCTTTATGCGTTTATCAAACTATTATATTAATAGCAGACTTATGTTTTCGTTAAATTAAGCAATTCTTAAAGATATTACTACTTACTGAGGACGATAACTGTGATTGTTATCGAAACATATATTTATACAAAAGTAAATGCAAAAATATACCGTTTAAAAACCCAAAACTTATATATTTTAATCAATTTTCGTAGAAATTGGCATTTGACTGGGAGGAATTAGAAATCTTATTCAGTCTTGAAAGTGGTGATAATTAAAAACAACTGTAAATCGTTCTTGATGGGCCAAAAAATATGTAAAATCAGTAAAACAATGTACTAAATTGGTTGAAATGACAACTACACGGTCAAATAATGCTAATTCAGCGATGTTGTGACTTACCCTAAACATAACTTGTTATATATCTATTTGTTTTGTCCTTCAGTAATCTTCGCATTTCTCCACTATTACTTTCTCGTATACTACGTATACTAAGAGAAGTATTGCAAAAATTGAATTTTTTTTCGCGAATTTCGTTTTCGTGTTCCCTAAGTCGAAAAACATCGATTTCGCGAAAAAAAATTTTCGTGTTTGTGTGTCTGTGTGTGGCTCCGGTACTATTTGATCGATTTTAATGAGATGTGACATGAGCCCCTATATCTGAAAACCGGCTTTCCGTAAAAATCATTTAATGGGGGGCGAAGTGTGGGTGTTTTTTTGGGGGTGCTTTTCCAAAACCAGATTCAGAAAATCTATCTTTGGTGAAAAGTTAGTAACCCTGAACCCCCATCGAACAAAATTTTTTTAAACGTTTTAAATTCATGATGTCGGCCAATATGGCGGATTGTAATACATTTCGGCGCTTGCGCTGTCACTAAGAAACCATAAAAGCTACTTGGAATTTGAAAATCGCAACTTGTAAATAAAAGTACATGCTTTCGAACGGTTTGTAAATATTTTAGCGCTTCCGGTTTTGCCGAAAATAACAAAAAAAATTATTTTAAAATTTTTGTAATAGTTTATACCAAAGTTTCAAAAACAAATCTAACGTATTTTAAAGCTAATTTCTCATGCTATTCAAATACCTAAAAATATACAGTGATTTGCAAAATATAAGGTGAATAAGAAAAAAATAATTGTTGTAGGTAAGTATATGTTATTATATTGCAAGTTATAGTGAGTGACGTATAGCTTTTAAACTTACATACTTTATAGTCACATATAATTACTCGTATAATGAGCTTTATGAGATTTCTATCTTATCCAGGACCGGAGTTAGGAATTTTAAGATTTTAAAATTTCAAACCCTTATAACTATGTTTCTAATAAAAGCCAAATCTTGAAATGAAGGGATTATATGGTAGATATACATAGCGATTAAACTGCTATATTGAATTATTTTTAGCGCTTCCGGTTTTTCCGAAAATAAAAAAAAATATTAGTTTAATTTTTTTTAATATGTTATACCAAAAATTCAAAAACTAAAGTATTTTAAAGTTTATTTCTCATGCTATCCAAGTATGTAAAAATTAACAGTGATTTGCAAAATACAGGACGAATAAGAAAAAAATAATTTTGTAGGTAAGTATATCTTATTATATTGCAAGTTATACGGAGTTAGAAATTGCTGCGGGCAACAGTTAGTTTCCTTATACGAGAAAGTGTTGTACGGAAGTCTACCGGCCAGATTTTTTTTAAATATGCGCGTAATTAGTTATATTGTAAAGATCCAGAAATTTTTCCAACTGGAAACTAGTCGGATAGATGTGATAGAAAATTCTATAACATTGCCCCAGTGGGCCGGCAAGTGGAAGCAAAAATAAATGTGGCATTTCAGTAGGTCTGTGAAGACCTCAGGACGGAAGCGGCAATAGAAGTTGAAGACTTCAGGACAGAAGCGGTAAGATAAGTAATCTCGCGTCGCGGTTCCACTTATACAGTCCGCGCTGTAACGTGACTGGATAATAATCTAATTCATGGTCAGACGGGATTGGACCAAAATGGAGTGGTATTCTGGTAGGGTTCTTGCGTCGAAATCTTAAACGATTTCTTGATTCTTGATATTTCTGGATTATCGTATCTAAGTAAAGTATTTAGTAATTTATCAAATGTTAATAAATTATCTTAATTTAATTAAATGTCTTTAAGAATTAGTAGCTTAGATTTAACTGTGATTGGTTATTTGACTTAAGTTATTTTATTTTATCCGTTCCAGGGTCCCTTACACTGGAAATCCCTGTTTTACGGTCTAGCATGGACCGCTTGTATCTTATCTCTTACCTTATATGTTTAAGGAGATTAATTTCCTTTTATCTATATCACCTTATTATCAGTTAAAGTTTATTATGCGTACTTTTCTTACAATGCGAGAGTTACCTACAATGGGACACGTTTAAAGAAAACTGGAAACCTTTGTCGATATTTTCCGAACTTCTCCAGTAGGTGGTCTTTAACCGGTTGAGCGTTCAGACATATATTCGTGTGTACCATGGCGTGATGTTAGTGGTTGTGACGATTTTCTAAAATTTACCCTCTAAAACTATTTTTACAACCAGTTTGTTTAAAACAATTCGTGAATAACTTTAGTAAAAGGTATGGTTACATTTTGCTACAAAAACTTTATACTTTTAGCCAATATTTTAAGCACAATTCGGTTTTTGAGTTTTGAGGTTAAGAAATAAATAATCGAGCTTCAAATTGGCAACTGTTTCCTTGAATGGGACACTTTTAAGTTACTTGATTGAGACATCATTCAAGGCCCAGGCGTACCTATTGTGTTTTTCGGTGTTACCACAAAAGAAAAATGTAACAAATACTGTTTGCTTGCAGACTAGATAGCAAGAGGGTAAGGATATCTTCATGTGAGATAGAGGCTGCCGTTCGGGAAGTTATTTTAAACAAAACATCAATAAGAGAAGTAGCTCAATGTACGGGGCTTCCCAAAAGTTCACTGCACAGGGCAGTAAAAATTGCTATTGAAGCGTATAAGTACTCGGCTAACAGAGGGAACAGAAAAATATTTTCAGAAGAACAAGAACTCTCTCTAGTGAATTACTTTAAGAATGCATCTCGCATATGTTATAGATTAACAACAGCTCAAACTCGTAGCTTTGGTTATCATTTTGCGAAGGAACTGAATTTAATGTTTCCAGAAGAGTGAGAGGTCAATAAAAAAGCTGGTAGAAGATGGCTACAAAAATGTATGAAGTGAAATAGGGACATTTCTCTGCGCAAGCGAGAAAACTGCAGTTTGTCGAAAGCCACAGCATTTAATACTCATACGATCGGACAGTTTTTTAATAATTTAGAAAAGTTTGTGGCGAGCAATATTTATAACTGTGACGAAACTGGCTTATTAACTGTCAAGGATGCTCCAAAATTATTGCCCCATGCGGGTCTAAAGAAGTGGCCCAAATATCATCGGACGAAGGAGGTGTATTATAGACGTTGCTAAACTTTATCAGTGCGATAGGCAATACAGTCCCACGTGTTCTCATATTTTCCAGGGTTCATTTTAAATAAAGACTATATGCTTCATGGAGCACCAACTGGAAGTTTAGGTTTAACGCACAAAGGTAGATGACGGATGACAATTTTTACGAGTCATTAAAACATGTTGCTAACTTTGTCAAGTCTTTGCAATAGAATATAGTTCTGTTGCTCATAAATAATCACAAATCACATGTTAATTTCACAACTATCAAGTTTGCAACAGAAACGGGCATAACTTTATTGACATTTCCTCCTCACACGAGCCATCGGCTACAGCCGCTTGATCTTTCGGTGTACAGATCATTTAAGGCAAGGTTTAAGTCAGAACAAAACAATTGGCTCACATAAAATCCCGGAAAAACAATTTCTATCTACCATATTGCTGAACTAGCTAACAAACCGTTTGTGAAAAGTTTTTCTCCTAAAAACATTACCAGCATTTTTTTGCTAAATACGGAATCTTTCCATTTAATAGAGACATTTTTTCCTATCAAGACCTTTTAACATCTTTTGTGTCTGATAGACCAAACCCCGATGTAAAAAATAATGAAAATCACGATAGCAGCAACGTTCTAATTCAGCCCGCCTCCGTAACACCGAAACAAATTCGTCCGTATCCAAAGGCACCACAAAGAAAAACCACCAAGAGAAGACAACAGACCACACATATTTCAGCAGAAACACCAGAGAAGATTGAAGTGAATGAATCAGAAGTTCTTTACCCAGCTAATCAAAAATAAAGAAAGTAAAAAGAAAAATAGTAAATCATGCAACGAAATGCACGATCTAATGAGTACAAGGAAAATAATATTAAAAGCACTACGAACATATCTAAGAAAAATAAGATTGATAGCGAACATCAAAATTTTGAGTTGGAGTTTGCAATTAATGATTTTATTCGTGAAAATTTTCAGTTCCAAAAAAGAATAACGTCAACAACATTGGTAAGATTTTAAAAATTCAAGATCCCAATCCCAATCAAGGGCATGTTTTTAAAAATATATTTTTTTGTTGTGCTAAAATTTTATTAAATGGGCTATATTTGGGTTGTACATCAACAAGACCATCCTATAAATTATGGCTAACTTGTTGTCTACAAAACTTGAAAAATGCAAAAACTACGCGAATTAAAAAAAAATGTCCCATTCGAAGATGACTCCCCTACATACGCAAATAAATAAATAAAGAAGAAACTTAAAATATCGGTTACTTATTTAAGTTCCAATGGAACTACATCACTCCTCCGTCACGTGGCGTATCAACTATTGACCGTTTAAGCTTAAATTCATTTGTTAACAAATAATTTCCGACACGTTCTCTACCTTCGTCGTTCTCACGATGTCGGGTAGAGAGCCACCGTCCCAGTGTCGACACATGTACACTCTTCGTAGTGACATGTACACGCCGGTAGAAGAGCCGCTCCAGTTTGTGCTTTGACCGAAGTGAATACGGAAGAAGAGATGGCTGCTACACCGCTCCCAGTAGCAACACCGATCGAAGAAGCAGCTGAAGAGTCGTTACCGTCCGATGGGTTCCGGATACAGAATAGAAAGCCGAAGAAGCCATCCAAGAACAACCCGATCACGCCCGCAACGATAGACAACGCGTTCGAGGCTCTGATAGACACCGTGGACCGCCCGGACGTTGAAGAAGATGGTACCATACCTATCAGGCAAAGAGGGAACGTTCGTTCAAGGTGGTTCTGTGGGGAATACCCGTAGAAATCTCGGAGGCCGACGTTAGCTCTGAACTACGAGATCATGATACTGATATAAGCTTTTTTGATTCAGAATGATGAAACAAGGCACACCGATCGCACTTCTAGTCCAACTAGCAACCGAAGAGGCAGCAGGTGGTGTACGTGGCTCACCTACGTATCTACATAGAAGACTTGAGGTGGAGGCAACGGGCAGTGTCTCCGGTGTCTCCGGCCACGCACAGCGTTGCTGTAGAGCGGCGGCACGCTGTGTCAAGTGTGCAGGACGCCACTACTCCAGTGAGTGCACCAAATCCCGCACGGACTGGGCAAAGTGTGTAAACCGCGGAGTCGATCATCCGGCCAGCTTCAGGGGTTGCCCAAAGTACCCACGTCTCCCGCTGCGGAAAAAGACCGAAGCTCCACCTCTATGTCTCCTGTGTCAGAAGAAGACCGATGATCCACCTCAACAGCGACACACGAGGACACCGCCTACTCCGGTACCCTCTCTAGTCCGAACCGGCGTTAGTTACGCCAAAGTGACGGCGAGCGGTAGCGGCAAGTAATCTTCACACACGGTCAGGAGATGGTTGCCCTTGTCGGGTAGATACTTCCGGAATAAGTATAGCGAACAGTATCGATACATTTAACTTTTACATATTAACACAATTTACCACACGTTACACAATATTACACATTAAAATAACATCTATTCAACATAATACAATCCAACGAACAAAAGCAAACAATAATACTAATAATCTTGCTATCCACCCACAAGTTCCGCCCACAGCGAACCTCCTGAATAAGTAGAATAAATAAAATGCTACTTAAGTAACGTAAAATACTGAACTAATGTTTTTTTATAGAATCTCGATAGCGCAGTAGTTAGCGCGGTACTTTAGCAAAGTACAGGTCGTAGTTTCAAACCCTACTTGAGGTAAATTTTTGATTTATGTATTTATTAAATTAATAATAATTTTTAATGTTTTTTCTTTTTTTTTGCCTTAGACACTTTAACATGTTCTAAACTTACAAAAAATGAAATGTAATTACCTCATAAAATTATGCAATCAAGCGTCTGAAGAATACCTTGCTTGTGCAGTCGCCTGAAATTATTAATATAATAATAATACCCAATAATTGTGACCTAATAATTAATTGTATTGAACGGAATTGAATTGTACGTCAGCTAACTGTATGGTTTAAACAATGTGCAGACTAGGATGTTTGTAATAGTAAATCAGAAAATTATTTAATTTTAATAATTAACGATTTTAAACGATTACGGGAGTCACTTTACAAATAGAAAACAAGCGCCAACTTTGATTGTTAACATCCTAATTAGAATAGCCTATGTTTTGTATCAGTTAACTAACACATCAGCTGTTTAAAAATACATTTTAAACGCAAATATTATTAAGCTGACGAAAATTATAGTAGGATCCTCACATAAATCAAAGCAAATTAACTGCAAATCGTCACATGAACTAGAGTACATTAGAAGCATGTAACCTACCCTCGTCATGCGTTACTCTGATTATCACAAAATTGTTTGACTGGAAACTAAATCAAAGATAATTTGCCTTATAATGTTGATCAAATTACAATACAATGAGATTAGGATCAAATATGGTACTGATCTTCCAAATTATTTTCATGTGATACGGTTTTATACGCATAAATAAGATAATGTTCCATGTTGAGACTAAAGGGGTCGTATGTGGTTTAACAAAATATGTATGGATTCACATTAATGAGGATTACAAGTTGAGCGGAGTAAAATTAACTACGTCTCGTAAGACCAATTCGGCTTGCGACTGAAGTGCGAGAATGAAGTAAAATAAAATATATTTTAATTGTACTTTTTAAAATAATAAATGTATAATTTTTGCTTTAAAATTACTTATTTTCGGACATGGAAAATTATACACTGAATGACTATTATAATTTTCGTGTTAATTCTTTTTCTAAAAAAATTATAGATAAGTATAATTCCTATAAAGAACACAATTTTAACATCATACCAGTATCACATTTTCCAATATTTTCTTAATATCGTTGCTACGTTATTTAACTAAAGGCAGTCAAGTGAAAATTTACGTTTAGGGAAGGAAACGGGAGCTCAACTTCCTACCGTCGGCTAATTACCTAAAATATACCTATATTTCAAAATCTTAAGCCTTGCGTACTCCATAAAGGAGATCCCAAAGTCAAGTATTTTAAATAATCTATTCTTATAACTAAACAAATAAATTTGATTCTAGCACATTCTCTATCTACCATAATTTTGCGTCTTTTGTTCGTGGATTAGTTTTCTAATCTAAACTAAATAGCTTTAGGCATTGAAAACGACAATGCTGTAGGTTCAATTACTCCGATTTAGTAAAGAGTTCATTACCTTCCAGAGAGAAGGTATGATAGAAATATGAACAATAAAATGTTAATGACTTTATAACCTTTTAATCGGGTTTATCAACTTTAAGCGCTTATGTGAAACTCTAAATTGAAAGTTAAACATAAATATGGCTGATGTGGCTGAGTTTTGATAATTCGGCCTTTAGATTCAACTCACAAACGTCTATATACCATTTGAAACTTTAGTAACTATAATTGTAGATAAAACTTACTTTCTTACTATGGGAAAGTTATAAGTTATATGTATATGTACTAAATTGAACATCTTGAGTTGCTCTATTGTAAAGAGTCAGTCGCCTTTACCTTTTTGAATTAATTATTTACTAATTATTCTGTTTAATTAAAATTTACAGAAATCATCAAATAATGAGTTGATAACCCCTCCGACGTGATTTTCAAAAACGTTGAGAGTTTTGTTACGTCAGGGTCCCCGTCAATCTATCCACCAATCACGGCATTAGAAGCCGTCTCCGTTCTACGCGGATTCAAGATAAACTGTGAGACGCGCTACAGACGTTCTGGGTCTTTTTGGAGACTCAGGCCTGTTCCTGTTCACTCTCATTCCGCTGAGTCTCTTTCGAGAGTCCAAATCGACCGTTTCTCTCAATCTTCGACTCACTTTCCGCTGGATCTCTTTCAAGAGCCCAGACAGACCTACTCTTATCTTGTACACCAGGGTTACTACTAGTTAAACATATAACACGACACTCACACCAGTGAACGACTTCACATCGGGCAAAGCACCCGATTTAGTATTTTACTTACTCCATTGGATAGAAAGGTTCTCGCCTAAATTCTGCCAATCTCCGGGGTATCAATTAAACAGCGCAAATGCCCATGTGCCCAGATTCTTTTAATTGATACTCCACCTACACACCGCATACCTACTCACACAAACACACCTACACTAGGCAAAATAATTAAAAACCGAAGTGCAGACCATATTTCGGTCACCCAGTTTCGTAAATTACGAAGCCAGTACGTAACAGTGAGTATTACATTTTAATTTCGCTAAACATATAAACCGCTTTCCTACCCGCTCACCTATGGTGAGATATTCAGATGATAGCAACATCCTGATATAACATCTTTGTTAAATTCCGTCAGCCGGTTTATTTAACAGGGTTGAATACTGAAAGGTCCCGAAGATTTAAAGGTCTTACGCCGTTCCCAGGCTAAGATAAAACTTTACTTCTTAACGGCCCTGACCCTGTATCCGACCCTGATAGCTGATCTCGATAACCCAGACTTGCAGGAGAAACCCTTCTTTAAGTCTACCGTACCGGTAAATCGGTGAGTTTATCCTGTACCTGAAAATCTTTAAACTAAATCGTTCCTGAAGGTTTAAATACCTTATCATTGTTATTATTAAAACCGACTGCCCGGGTAGCTACTATTGACGCTGTCGAAACCAGAAGCTACTAAGCGGCCATCGCCTTAAGCGTGCCCGCACCCAGAATACAATACGAAGGTATTCATTTTCAATTCCTAAGAGTTTAGCAACTCATAAATACCACCAATTCTGTTTTACTAAAACTTCCGCTAATTAGTAAGAGTACAAAAAAATATATTATTCCACCGTAATTAATAACCTACTGTAAATAGATAGTTAGTTAATAAAAACTCTGTAAATATTATTCAGTTCCTTTAAAATTCACTTTCATAAAAGTTAGAGGTATAAAAATTGCATTTATACAATTTAAACTCGTAATCTTCATAAAACGCATAAAGCGAAAACACTCCCTTTAAAAGTATTGATTTTCTGTTGATCGCAAAAGCAAGTAGAAAGACTTATCTTACCACCGCATTACCTAGCCCACTATTGCAAACACAATTATAACTGTGTAACATTTTGCTGCCGTTAATTTTATTTTTAAAATAAATAAAATCTCGTTATATCGTAATATAAATTAGGATCAGTTCTGTTCTGAACGTATAAGCATCTCGCTAACCATATTTTCACAGAAAACCTAAGGACAGAAGCGGCCTGGCGACCTCCGCTCCAATCCTTATACAAAGGCGCCCACCCAAAGAATCCTAGAGCAACTTTCGACGTACTGAGGGAACCTAGAAATCCGGATCATTGGTACTTTCTGATATTTATGTACATTTTACCTGAAATATTTTGTTATTTTGTTTACTTATCGTTTTATGTTATTTGTAATAGTATTAAGAGTTAAATATTTAGATTTTGTAAACCAAATAGGAATAATATACATCTAAAACCCTTACAAGTATATTACTCAGTGTAGACGTACCTCGGAATAGTGATCAACCTCAGTAACCACGAACAACTCCCTTTTATAACATTTAAAAACCGGTTGAGCTAGATCGAGGCAAATTAGAGGAAACTTAGTGAAAGTAAGCGAAGTCAGCTTACACTATTGCTGAAGCATTTGTTAGTAGATGTATAACTTGATAATTAAAAATTATTATTAGTTTTATTAAATACATAAATAAAAAGTTTACCTCGAGTAGGATTTGAACCTACGACCTGTACTTTGCTAGAGTACCGCGCTAATCAACTGCGCCATCGAGATTCAAGCCCAAATCGATGTAAATTTTGTCTTTATGTATGTAGGACTGATGCAAATCTAAATATACAATACAAAAACACTTAGTATAACTTGATAATTTATAAAATAGTAGAGAAGCTATCTTTTAAATTTCCTTACGCTAATTCAAAAGTTTTAGAGTCGTTTTAGAAAGTAATTGAGAAAACTAAACTAATAAATAATATCACAAAACAAATCAACTCAGCTCCGCTGTGAGACGGTAGCATAGAATCGTCCAGCCACCTTAGTACGGGCGTGGGTGATATTTAAACCACTACGATGTAGGAGACGATAAGGCTCAACCGTATTTATTTTTGTATGCGCCATACCCTTTGGAGCCACAAGATTATCTTTCCCTGGAAAGGGCCAAACCAGGAATCTAATTCTCATAAAGAGTTGAAATAAACATAAATTAATTTAAAAACGTATATTTACGTATATTTAATTAAATTACAATACATACTTGTTACATAACCCAACCGAATGCTGAGTAAGTTACTGACCCGAATACGTCGCACCGATCCTATTACAAGCGATTGTAACGCACCCTGTACCTACGATCTCGGAAAGCGATCGACCTTAGCTTTAGAATTAATTAATAGTAGGCCCTGTGACACTAAATTAAATTTCTAGATCATATCATTTCGTCACAGTGAATAGATACCATTAGGGCAAGTAATTTAATTTCTAACAAAATTTATATTAAAATGTACTAATTAAAATTTCAATAATCATTATAAGTAATCACGAATAACCCTTTACAACGCTGTTTAATATCACATGGGAAATGAATGTTAAGTTGAATTTTAAAGGTAGGTATAACCCAACTTATGACTTATTGTTAATAGGTAAGCAAGACTACGTGCTACTATTTACATTGATAACTGATCTCCCTCATAACAGATAAACGAACTGCAACTCAAGCATACATGTATGAATCGTCAAAGAATTACTGATTAAACGTGGATTCTGCTACCTCCGCAAGTAGCGGAGTGTAAAGTATTGAGGATTCCTTTTTAAATGAATGGTCCTACGATGTACCGGTCTTCAGAATGTATGAACGATGGGTACCCTAAACTAATCGTTACGCGAATTACCTTATACAGTGAAATTATCCAAGCTAATATTAATGAGTGAAGGGCGAGTGGTGAAGCTACGATCAGGAAAGTTATTAATTTAGCTCTTCTTTTTAAAAGAGATAGCAATATAATTGATTTTAGATTACGACAGATGAAGAAAAGAAAAGAATGATTACCCAGATGTTATGGCTTCGAGATAAGAGAAATGCTTTTAATCCAATTACCGTAAGAATGCTATACAACAAATTACTTTTAAACTTAATAGCAATCTACTAATGGAGTAATATATAATTAATTAAGAACCACCCCAAGGCTTATAGCTACTTCTCTCTTTTAACTCTAACAACAATAAGGTCATTCTATGGTGAACAGTTTAACCAGGTCTTTTTGAGATCGGCCCCAAGAATAACCTCTATGACAATTGTGAAGTTAGAAATGTTTCACTCAAGTACCCTTAGGATAGGCAACTCAAATTGCCAAAATGTAATTTTGCAAAGAATAATTATATAAATTATAGTACGTTTTATTTAATGTTAACTCTTTAATTACTTGTTACAAAGTAAAATTACTTAGGTCGAATTGCATAAATTTTGTATTCTAATTGTACAGCAATTGCAGCTGTTTTTTTCGGTAAGAAATAAAACAATAATTAAATTTTTATTTGAAATATACGAATGGTCCTATAAACGGTAAGTATATCTAATTAAACATGAAAACTCTATTATGACTTCATCCATTGTAATGAAAATAAGCTGTTTCTATCAATTAAAATTTATACAGAAATAAAAAGATGACAATAGGACGAACGTTTATATTTGTAGCGAAAGTAGTGAAACAGCTTACCCGAATATGCAAGCTCTCCACCATAGTTAAAAACGAACACCTGTAATAATTTACAACTGCTAAGGAAGGTCTTTTAGTCGACTTGTAAAGCACAATGTATGAATTCTTAATATATGGATAAGGTGCTCTGTATTGGAGATATTTCCAAACCCTTTACGCAAATTTCTGTAAGGTTTTAAAAGGGCTAAATATCTATTGTTTCTGTGAAGGTATAATTTGAGTTGTAAGTTATAATACAAAAACAACAAACTGTGGAAGTGGGTCGATCAACTCAAATACTATGAGACCACAGCTACTAAACACTTTTTTTCATTTTTTTTAGATGCCCTATCACCCTTGAAGTGCGTCCCATATATACTTTACAGATATGTTAACTTTTTGCAACAAAAAGTATTTTAAAACCGATCACTTTAATGGCTCCAACAAACCAACAAAAAAAAACAAAATATTGTGATGATGAACAGACACCAAATTTTATAATGTTATGTTACTGCACATCAATTTGTGTCCGAAGTATTGAAAACCTTTATTTATTGGCCGATTTCGCTGGGAAAAATGTAGTCATATTGTTATGATGGACAAACCCTAACGTTATGATTTTATCTTTTTGGGGGCCATTTTGATTACCGTATTGAATATTGAATTCTTGCTCTGATTGTGTTTTATGTTATTGGATATTATTTTATATCCACTAACTGACTATTACCAATAGAAAGGAAAGCCTTTTTTCTAAATTATAAATATTATATTTATCAGAAGTATATTAAAAGCAGTACTGAAAAATCAAATCAAATGAACATTATAGTAGGCTACTGTAATACATTATTCGACTATGAAATAAAGCCATAAAAGGTTTCGCGTATAATTTCTATCAACTTATTTGGTAATATAAGTCTCGTTGCGAAAAAATAGTTTCTGTATTCAATTAAGGTTCATTTAAAAAGCATTTTGAATGTTTTCTAACAAAAAGTGTACACGTTTCTACAATATCAAGTAGGTGTGTAAGTGATTATTGCAGAAAATTGTTCTTTGTTTGTGAGAAAGAAATGCGATAAGCAAGATACAGAATATTAATCGAAAAATCATTTTCTCACAATTAATTTAAAATTACTGGCACCAACAACTTAACATACAAAATAACAAATATATTATCGACGGTGAAGTTCTAATAACTCGTAACCAACATTTTTTTGTAAAAACAGATTTTTATATCATTGTACTCCGTAACCCATTCTGCTTCATTGTAGCAATAGCTAGTAAGCCACAAAAATTTAAATTCAGTATTTTTGATACTTTTCTAATATTTCGTATTCAAGAGTTACTTATGAATCAAACTAATATCTCGTATCCCCAAAAACTAATATCTCGGCGGCTGTGCATTTTTATATATTGCAAGCAATATCTCGTATGCACATTGATACGTTTCACATTTTGCAGTGCTTGTCTGTGTTTTAAAGTGTTGTAGTGATTATTACATATTATTAACTTCGTAATTATTAAAATACAGTCGAGAACTGCTAAAATTTTTCAATTACTTGAAGGGGACCAAAGTAAATTGTCAAATTGAAAAGGTGAAAATACTTTTTTACAATAATTTCTATTTGGTTTAGGATTGCTAACCCAAACAAGTAATGTACCACGTGCTAATGTTGTTCAATCTCCAATTCCTGAAAATGCGGTCGGTCGGTGGTGAACTGTTCATTTTACAACCGTTAGAGGTTCCAGTAGTGAATCCAACAAGTAATTTTTCAAATGTTACAGGTCAGCATTAGATTACTAACCCCAAATTTTTCACTTTCGTAAGTCTGCACTATCTATATCGTGTTCACTGAATCCTGAACAAGCGCGAAAACAAAAAATTTAAAATACTTGCACAATATTAGATTAGCATCTGCACGTATTGTAAAATTTTTGTTTACACGTTTTTCAAGATTCGATTACCACCCTTTAGAGCTCGGATTTATAGCAATTAAGTTATGCATTAAAATTTATAGTAGACAAATTTAGTTAAATTTCTATACAAATTCAGACGAACCCAATCATAATATCAAAAATTGTTGTCTTTTTTTTTTGCTTTTTTTTAACGCGTACTGTTCAGTGTAGGTAATGTTTATTTAGTACTATTTTAACGATTTTATGTGTCTTTTTGCTCCAAAATTTCTTTAGTTTCTTTGATTAAACTGTTTATCATTTATTTTTGTGCTTATTTTGTGATTTTTAGGAACTTTTAACTCTGTGTGTGTTGCTCCGCAGATTTCGTCAAAATATTACACTAAATCAAATATTTCACGAAAAAAACAACTGAGATTATTCAACTATTTTGTTAGAATCGAAAATTATGTCGAGCATTTTTATTGTTTGGCATATTAGATACAAAAATTTGGTATTTTTTAAGCGTTGTTTGCTTATTTAATGCTTATTTATTTTGTGCCTTCTTAGTGGTTTTTCTTGTTATTTTTAAAGCTATTTTAAGTGTTTATTTCCAAATCTTTTGTGCTTTTAAGTCCCAGTTCTCATTATTGTGCAATTGAAAACGGTGTAAAATTTTATAGGAATAAATTTTTTAAGCTTCGTTTTTCTTTTATAGTGCCCGAACTAGAAAACTCTTTCTTGGAAACACCTGTGCAATACGATGATATTTTGGGAGAATTTGTGGTAATTAATAACTCATCTTGTGAAAATGACACTTCAGTTTCTGAAGCTACTGCTAACAAACTTCTGCTTCAGAAATTTCTAAAGAAATAAGTCAAGATCCTGACTATGTACCAGAGAGTAACTATAATAGTGATGATTCTGAATCAGTTGCACAAGCTTCTGATAAAGGCGATATTGAAAGTTCAAGCAATGGGGTACCTGAAACTGCTACTAACACTGAAGTTGATTCTGAAATGAACCTACCGGAGTATGGTGATATGGCCGAGGGACGGAAACGAAGAAAAATAGCTGACCCTCAAAAATGGGCAAAAAATAAATCAAAAAAATTAAGAATGCAAGGACAACCATACCTCGGTTACACGCGAACAAAAACGGGAATTGTAAAACATAATGCTTTACGACAAGAGAGACGCATTGGACCAACTTGCTCTTCGAAGCAGTATTTAAGGAGTAGTAATAGAAATTGCTCATTGATAACAGAAGAAACTCGAAAAAAATTTTTCAAAAGTTTTGGTCAACGGTGAACTGGGAACAAGGTTTTTGTCATTAATCATGTTTCTAAAATACAGACAAAAAGAAAGTATACCGAAAATGACTCTAAAAGAAAGTACACACTGGAATACTCACTGACAGCCGCCGAAGAGAAACTTCAAATCTGCAAGAAAATGCTTTTATCGACCTTAGCTCTAAGAGAATTTACTGTTCGTAGTTGGACTAAAAATAGCAAGTTTGGTATGGCCAACAGTCAACAAGTTTTCAACAATTCCAAAAGAAAATCTGTGCGTCAGAATAAAGAAGCTAAACAATACTTGATTAAGTTTTTGGAATCCTTACCAAAGCTACCTTCGCATTATGGTAGACACGATTCAACTAAACTTTATCTTGAACAGACAGTATATTATATGGCACATCTTTATACGGTGTACACTGGAAAGTGCTCAGAAGAACAAAAATCACCTGTTTCAAGAACACTCTTCAATGAAATGTTTTCTTCTATGAACCTTTCACTGTATTCTATTAAAAAAGACAAGTGCACAGTTTGTACACCTCACGAGGTTGGTAACTTGAGTGGCGATGGAAGATCCATGTTCTAAAGGAAGAACGAGCCAGACTTGAAAAAAACTGATGATAAGACAGCTGCAAATGCCGATCAGTGTAGATTATTAACAATAGATCTTCAAGCAGTTAAAGTGGCGCCTTTTACCCAAGCAAATGCAATCTTCTTTAAAACCAAGTTAACATGCCATAATTTTACAGTGTACGATGTAGTTAGTCGCCATGCTAAATGTTTCTGGTTTACAGAGGTTGCAACTGACTTAACAGCATCAACTTTTGCAACTTGCATTAGAGAATATCTGGAAATGCACTGCGTAGGCAGATCTGTTCCAATAATTATATTTAGCGATGGGTGTACCTACCAGAACCGCAATGCAATACTTGCGAACGCCATTTTAGGTTTTGCAGTAGACTACAACACTGTTGTAATTCAAAATTAATTGGAACCGGGTCACACTCAAATGGAGTGTGACTCGGTTCATAGTTGTATTGAAAGGAAGATAAAAGGTAGGGAAATAAATTTGCCTAGTGACTACCTATCAGCCTCCAGGGAGGCTAGACGAAAACCATTTCCGTATGATCTCAAGTTAATGGAGTACCACGATTTTAAAGATTATATAATTAAGAAATTTCAGAGATATACGAATATCAGGCCGGGAAAGGTAGGAGAGGACCCCGTAGTAACAGATATTAAGGCTCTAAAATACACACATGATGGCAAAATATTTGTAAAACTTTTTAATTTCGACGATGATTGGCAGGAATTACCACACAGAAGCAAAACAATTGCAACTGGAACAGTGAGGCCTCAGCTACATAAAGAACCAAGGAAGACTAACAATGTCAAATGGAACACCTACAAGAATTAAAATCTGTGTTACCGGCAGACTGGCACCCATTTTATGATTCTATCCCTCACCAATGTGAATAGTTGTCAATCTTTTGTAATTGCGTTTAAGTGACATATAAGTTACTAACTTTTTTCTTTAATTTCTGGGAATAAAATTTTATTTTGTGAAGTATTATTAGGTTTGTATTTGACGCAAGTTTGCTAAATAAATAAATAAAATATTATGAACAATATCTCTCAACCCACTTCAGCTACCAAATATACAAGAGTAATACCTCGTATCCAGCAATAATTTATTTAATTTTACTATTATTTAAAAATTTTAGTGATAAAAAGTGTTTAAAAAGCCTCTTTTCATTATAAATGAAAACGAAATGAAAGCCGCGCTTTGAAATTATCACTAGTACTGTTTTTTGTTCCTCCTGTAAATTTAAGTTTTACAAGGTTACGAGATATTAGAACTTCACCGTCGTTATGCTGCTTAGGTTGGTTATGAAAAACCCAAATCTAACCAAATTCTTCCGACACTTTGTACAATTAATTGGCAGCAAACTGTAAACAAGCCTATCACTTTATACCAAACCTGAAAAAATCGTAAACTCAAATATTTAATTACTTTAACAGTATAAAATTCAGTTTCTTGTTTACAAATACAGTTCTTTTAAAGTTTGAATTTATACAGAAAACTGGAATCTTGTTAATTTTTGCTTATAAACAGTTTCTTGTTTGCGAAGACCTGTAGTAAGGTTACTCAATGTGAAAAAAGGCACCTGGACAACATAGTGCTAAAATTACATAGTGCCCTTTGATAATAATCATACCGCCGTTATCCATTAAATATTGTAGCAGATTGGAAAACTTCGTCAAAAAAGGATTAAATTTGATAACAGAATGCAACCTAAAATTTTTCTAAAATAAAATTATAACAATTAATTACACCTGAATCATTTTTATTATTGCAAATATTATTACTATTATGAAAATGTAAACTTTCACCATTATCACGCATAACAAAATACTTATCTTTTTTGGGGTTTTTTAATGGTGTATTTTAAATTATACAATCTAAACGTTTCGACAACATTTACAGTTATCTTCGTCAGTAGTCATATCTATTAAAATTGTTAAACATGTTGAAAACAGTTTTGTCAAAGTTGAAAAAATAAAACATAAACAGCTGCCTGCTATTAATATAACAGTTTGAGAAACGTATAAAGCCAACTATAGAATTAAATTTTAGTAAAGAATAACTAGGTCATTAAAAATTAAATATTATTAAACCGTCTTAAAGATGACAGATCAGAACACTCTCTAACTGTCTAAGGCTAACAATGAAAAATATTAGCCCAAAAACACATTTAACAAAATTTAATCACGTTATGATGTAAGTGTAAAGTTGTGAAAAACTTAAATGATAGAAGCATTCACAAATATAAACATGACAGCAAATAAAATAATCCAGTTAAATCTAACAAAGAGATATATTTGTCAATTTTAATAGATGTTACTACCGACGAATATAATTGAAGGGTACGGGAATAAAACAAGGAATGTCCATTTTTTTCGTATTTGAGATTTTTGCGCCATCTGTTGCAAGTTTGTATGTAGATTAGGTGCTTAGGTCGTAATAGAAGAAAACATGAACTGTCACAAGTTATTCAAGGTTTTTGGTTTACCCATACAGGAATAAAACATGGAATGTCCACGCGAAACCGGTTTAAAACAAGGATTGTCCAGAATAATTACTACGTCATCATCAGTGGTTTCAGTGCAATGGTATTTTTAACAGTACAGAGATTTTGTTGTAAACGTGAACGTGGATATTCTAGTGCTGTCGTTTAGGTGATATTTAGTGCCATTTTTAGATAAACATGGATGAAAATAATACTTGTGGCGGTATTTCTGGAACTACAAGGAAGAGAAAAAGAACGGGCAGGATGCATGACGTTACAAAGAAATTAAGATTAGTCACTCAAGAGCAAGGCGCAGCATGTAACTGTAAAAGGTTAAGATGTTTTGAAGTTGTGACAAGTGATGAAAGAAGTCATATTTTGACAAAATTTAATAAGCTGGAATCATATTCTGAGCAAAATAGTTACCTATGTGGGTTAATAGCAGTGCTTCCCGTCTATAGAAGACGAAACAGAAAACCTGAAGAGGGGAGTGAATATCACACTGCATCATTTAGTTATAGAGTAAGAGTTATGCGAGATGGACTTGCGCTCGAAATTCCAGTGTGTTTTAAGGCGTTCATTGCAATTCATGGCACGACTCGAGGAAAAATCGAATATATTCAAAAATCTTTAAAGCATAGCGGAATGGCCCCAAAAGACTTACGAGGTAAACATAGTGCAACGTCCAAGAAACTTCCAGATGAGGTATATCAGCAGGTACACGACCACATCAAATCCTTCAAAGGCAGGGGCTCGCACTGCAGCTTGAAAGATTCAACTTAGAAGTACTTGCCAGAAGAGTTTAATATTAAAAAAATGTTTAACATGTTCAAAGTTAAATTCCCCAATGTTAAGGTATCCTACGAATTCTATAGGAATATTTTTAACACAAAATTTAATATAAGTTTCGGTTACCCACGCATAGATACTTGCCGCGCCTGTGACGAGTTTCAGGCAAACCTTTCTCGTTTACAACAGACACCCAACTCTGATAGTGAAATAAACAGACTACGTGTGGAAAACGAACTTCACAAAAGAAAAGCCCAAGTCTTTTACGATAACAGGAGGGAAAGAAAAAAAAGAGCCCAAAGAAATAGGAATTTTGCTGCAATCGCTATGGATTTTCAAAAGAATATTTCTTTGCCCAGTGTACCTACCAACGATGTGTACTATTTACGGCAACTAAGTATGTACTTGTTTAATATCCATGTACTTGCTACTGGATACTCGGTATTTTACGTCTATCCAGAAATCATTGGTCATAAAGGACCCAACGAAGTGTGCTCCTTTTTATTCGATTTTTTAATGAACCATCTGAATTCAGAAATTACTGACCTCCACATATTTTGCGATTCTGCTGGAGGGCAAAATAAAAATTTTACGGTATTTCGGTTTTTGCATTACATGGTTCATTATGTAAAAAGGCTCACTTCTGTTACAATGATTTTTCCAATTAGAGGACATTTGTACATGGAATGCGACAAAAACATGGGACTGATCAATCTACGTATTCGAATGGAGTCGCCCGATGACTGGTATGAACTAATACGAAGTTCTAGGGTACAACCTTCTCCATTCGTTGTCGTTGAAGTAAACCAAACCATAATCAGAAACTGGAGCGAATTCCTTACAGACGCAGTTTCCAAAAATGTCCTTCAAAACACAACCTATAAGAAAAATTGCTTTTTCCAAAGATCATCCCAGATTAGTGCACCACAGATCCACATATCAAGGCCACTGGGAGACTACACCAATCACTTCTGCGAAGAAAAGAGGTAATGCAAAGGGTACTGCACCAAGCCATGCTATACTGGACAAAGGGGAATTTGAGCTTCCGCTACAAAATTACCAAGGTAATTACCATTAAATCACTGACAATATTCGCTATATAACTTGATATCATTATTTGTAGAGTATTTGCCCATAAAAACGATAAATACCAATATATATTGAAGTTAACAAGATTCTGCACCAATCCTGCGGCTGCCGATTTTTTGAGGAATTTACCTCATCAATAAACAATAATCTTACTTTTTTGTTCGTGTTACTATTTGTATGTATTTGTTACTAAACAAAAAGCCTTTTTAGATAAAAAAAACATTCAGTTAATTTGTAGTAAAAGAAATAAACTTAAAAACTTGATTTTCTCAAAAGTATTATTTTGTGACAATCCTTGTTTTATTCCTGTACCCTTCAACTGTAAGTGTTATCGAAACGTTTAGATTGTATAATTTAAAATACACCATTAAAAAAACCCAAAAAAGATAAGTACTTTATTATTACTATTAATTTTAGTATGTAACATTTCCAATAAAAGCATTTTTTGTTATTGTTTTCTACATCTAAAATTATAGTCTCGTTATATTTAAAATTATGCTTGGAATTTAGGATATGTTGTAATAAATCAGTACTTTTTGGTTTGACACATCTGATTTATGTTGTGTTATTCGATTTCTTAATGTTGGTATTGAAGTCCCAATGTAAGAAATTAAACAGTTCATACAAGGAATTTGATAAATTGTATTTTGTAGTTTCAATATTACTTTTTAATTTTGACAACAAATATATGCCTTTGTTTTGTGGTATAAAAGTTGGTTTTAAATGAAATTTCGAAAGAGATTTGAATACTAAAGATTTTTTTTTTTTTTTTTAATAGTTTTATCTTTAATTGGTGTAATTTCTGAATTATTGTAAAAAGAATTGACTTGCTTAATTAAAAAATTTAAAATTAAACATTTGGGTTAATTATTTTTAATAAATGCCAAAATAATTTTCTGTATGTTAGTTGGTCTAAATTTTGGGTTTGAAATATTTAAACCTTTGTATATAATATTTGCAATAATATTACATTTCACTATATTATAAATAAAAACGTAAAGTGTTTTAATCATTTATTATAAGTAATACTATTTTGAGATCTAAAACTAAATGTTTTCTGTAATACGGGCTGGTGTTATTGGAAATGGAAAAATGATAATTAAAATATTTTACATACAAGATCTGCCTTATTTGAAACAGCTCTGTAAAAAGGGCTTTAGCTTTATAAGCAAGCCTGAACGTCCTAAGTCGTTATTAATCTGTTTTTAATTATGAGTCTTAATAAAATTTTGACAACCATTTTGTATTGGCTGGAAATTTAGAATCGCCCCTTGCCAAAAAACAGAAATTAATCAAAGCAATCCATTGCCCTAATAAAATCAGCCGAAGCATATCAATCGAAATCAATCAACCTCGATCAAATCAAACAAATCAATTAAGCAAATCAATTTCAAACAAATCACTCTCGATCAAATCAAACAACCAGATCAATCACAGTTAGTCAATTAAACCATTTAACCAAATCAGTCAAATCAATCGACCTCAATCAAATCAAACAAGAAGCCGAGTTAACAATTCTTCATAACCTTCAGGTGATGATTCTCCCACTATATATACCTAGCTCCTATGAGAGACCGCTTACTTTGTAGACAAATCTAACCGACACTCAGAACTAGTATTCTCCCTAAACGTGAGAGCACCGGCGTGGGAAAACAGTCGATCATCGGCAAATCAACCTCAAACGTTATCAACCTTTACGTTCCTAAAATTTATCATATTTGTTTCGCTCATACAATTTAAGATTAACTGGGGTCATCCCTCCCATTATAAACTAATGGCATAATATACCACTTATTATTCGACAATACTAAATAAATAAACTACGATTTCTATTTTTTATGTTTTTATGAAAAACTTAATACGTTTAGTTAATAAAGTGTAAAAACTTAATTTACTTCTTCTACTTTATATGGTTAATATTTTCGTTTGTTACTCTGTAAACATGCATTAACCTTACAGAACTTAGGCCATGCAAAATCACTTTTACAAGCCATTAACTTGTAAAAAATTTAAAAGTCAACTGTTAATAGCATGTGTTTGGAACCGCAATTTGACAGTTAGTAACCCGTTGTTTTAAATGTTTTAAATAAAATTTATATCATAAATTCACGTTTATATAGTAACTAACGTATCTAGAGTGATAATTTAGCCTTAACAATTAGGCATATGTTTATGGCGCGAGCGAGTACAGTGATACAAGAGCTGCAATTTATGGGAAAATGTTAAGGCCTGCTACCACTCGCGATGCGTCCATTAGATTCAATGTTGTCAGGGTGGTACAATTGTACCACATGTGGTACACTTTATACTTTGAAAGTACGGTGGTACTACATTTTACAAATAAGGCAAAATGTGGTACAAAATACAATACTCACCTCTCGAAAAAATATATCAAGATTATAATCAAAACAAACACCAAAAAATATACCTAATGAATATAAAAAATTAAACTTCAACTTTAAATTGTCTGTCATACATGGCTTTTCTTTTGTTCTTTCATTTTCTATGTGAAAGACAAGGATAAAATGTATTTTTTTTCTATTGAGAACCAAAATCAACGAGTATCACGTGGTTGTTTAAAGTGTCTGGGAGTAAGTGATCACGTGATACGTGTTATTTTTAGTTTTATTTTGGTCGTGCACGAAGGTGACAAATGGAGTTCAAAGAGGGCAAACATAATTCATAAAGTATGTAATATACAATATATTTGTGATATATATTTCTGTTTAGGTCTATGAACAAAAGAACTAGAAATATTGCTATACAATACACAATACACAATGGGTAAATACAGGCGATAAAACAACCCACCATTTGTTTACCTTCAATGTACAAGTGGGAAATACAATAAGTTACCAAGGTGAAGTTTGGAGTCCTGGGTCTGCCAAATCCAAACCTCACAATTTGGCGGGCTATTTCCTTATTAGCTATTTGCTTTCTTTTCTTATGTATTAATTTATATTCTTGGAAATTATATGTGTTATTAAATTTGTTCTCACCCTTAGTAAAAGTTTTTTTGTGAACGATCTGATCTTTGATAATCGATAAGAGATTTTTTGTTATCTTGTGTTGTGATTAATGTAAATAAACTAAGTGATAAATTATATATTTCTATAGTGTAAATAAAGCACTTCATTTTACTTGCAAATAAGTAATATAGGGTGGAAAGGATGAAAATAAATAATTTATTTTCTGATAATTTAAAGTAACCTGCGAGTTTGTCATTAATAGTTTAATTTTGTTTACTTAATTTTATGTTTTATAGTGCAAAGCCTAAATTGAAACTATAATTTTTCGCAGGCCACGGTTTTAGATTTTGCACAGGGTGCACAATTCAACCAACTTAAATTACAATATGGTACAGAAAGGACGCTTGAGAATGGCCAGTGAGATTTGGTCGAAACGTCGTCGAGGAGAAGGAGGAAGAAAAACGTGGGATAATACCCGGAAGAACGGAATATCATACCAAACCCGCGGAAACATAAAATTAATAATATATATATATATATATATATATATATATATATATATATATATATATACATAATAACAAGTTGTAAAACCCTTCTACGTTTCGATTTATTTAAAATCATTTGCAAGAAGCTAAAATATGAAATAAGAAAATTACAAACATTAATAAAGTATTGCTACTTACAGAACAGCTTTATTAAACGTTAACTACAATTAATAACACAAAGAAGAGTCTATCAAACACAAACGCAAAGTAAATCAACATTAATAAATTTTAAAATTATCTAAAACTACCAAAATCGTTACGTTGACATTGGCATCCTACGTTATTCAGTTGACAACGTCATACTCAATCCAATTCAAATAATAAACAAACAAGTGTGCAACACACTATAAACAAGAAGATGTCTTATTAATTACGATACATGGTAAGTTAACAAAAATTAATAATGTTTTTTTATAATAATTATCATTATCAAAAATGGGATTTTACCAACGTATTAACGAAGAATATGGACAAGAAAGTTGCAATAACTTGAAGTCATGGGCCAATAACACAAGAAAGTTAGCAGGATTAAATAATCAAATACTTAGAACGCTGTCGAAGAGAAGCACTGTTGCCTATCCACATTATCAATAACACACAACATTTAACACAATTTTACATTCCAAGAAACTCAAGGATTAACAACAAAGTTAACAACTACAGAAGCAGGTTAGAAAAACGTTTATTCAAGTTACACATACTAACGTCAAATTTTGGCAATCAAGATTAAGACTAGCAAAAGAATCTCTTCAAGATTATTTACCACCTCAGCTATTTAAGGATTTCAAAAATAAATAAAGACTTTTTATAACAACCAGTTTAATTTACACAAAAATTCCAGTCATTAAAGATCAAACAATTAGATAACAAACATTTGTTTAATGATAAAATAATAGTAAATGGCTTGTTAATCTTAGTATTGTTAAAATGCCAACAGACGTTAAAAACTTTTTATCTTTAGGCCCTAAGTTCACAATTCAACAAAGTATTGCAGATATTTATATAGGAAAATTATTAGCCAAAAAAAAATCAATGGTTGAATCCACAGAATGTAACACACAGGCAAAAAATATTTTAAGAGCCAAAGTAACTAATGTTGCTGCAAACTATTTAACTAATCCTGTAAATGTATATTTCAAGAACCAAGATAATATAATGTACAGTAAAGTTAGTTAATATAGCAGACAAAGGTTCAGTTACAGTGATATTAGATAAACAAGATTATATATCAAAATCTAATGATTTGTTACAAACAACTAACCAAAGATCCAACTTTTACTATACAACAGAAAACCAATGACCGCATTAAAATATTATACACAGTAAAGAGATGGTCACAGATTCAATCAATCAGGAGTTAACTATTAACAATTCTATTCCAGGTAAATATTATGGATTACCAAAAATTCACAAAAATAACGTTCCACTTCGTCCAATCATTTCATCAATTGCTACTCCAACCTATAAATTTGCTAAATATCTTTCAGAAATTCTACAAAAAAGTTTTCCTCTAGGAAAATATAATATCCAAGACACATTCAGTTTTGTAGTACAATTTCGACATTTTTCACTTCCTCCTGATCATATATTAATTTCGTTACACGTTACCTCGTTATTTACAAACATTCCTTTAGACTTATTTACTAAAATTATTTCAGACAATTGGCCAAAAATTTCTGAACATTGCTGTTTTCAAAAGAAATGTTTATAACCTCCATCAATATATAATATTTAATATATATATATATATATATATATATATATATATATATATATATATATATATATATAGTAAATACATCTCTATTAAGAAAAATCTTAAATTAAACCATCTATTATAGTTAACCCTATACTCTTTTAGGTTTTTGGTTAAATTAAGTAAACTACGGGAAGCTACTACTTCCACTACTCCAGGAATTACATCAACCCCATCTATAACAGCATCTTCACCAAAATCTGCATCTGACTCTCAGTCTCAGTCTATGGGAGTAGAAAGCTACAGGAGACTTTATGATATATTATTCTACAGTTAAATTGCTTAAAAGGCTTATTTCGCACCACTTTAAAAGGTTTTGTTAACAATTCTCCTTTATGACTCAACGGATTTCATTTATTTTTGCAAGGTATATAAAAATCAAGTACCGGAAGGGATTGATGGCATTATTTTTACAAAAAAGAAATGGTTTAAATAAAAAGTTTACAAATTTACAATCAGTCCATTAAATGATTTTTTTTTGTAATTTTTTTGTAAATAACTTATTTATATATTGTTAATAATAACCTAAAAAAATTAACAAAATGATGTTAGTAAAATTCAAACTGTCCACGGAAAGTATATCATGAAATGTGTTATGGAGAGAACCCTACTGGAGCTTATCACTCCGCCCTCGACTTCTCGGAACGTGCACTTTTAGTAACTACCGGAAGTCGCGAATGTTTTAAGTAGTGTTAGTATTGTTCTGAAGACAGAAGAATAAGTGTATGAGATATTCGAAATTGGTGACGAGTTATTTATTGTAAATAGTGTTCAGTGCTTATACTTACATACTATTTTTGTAATTGCATAAAGACATGCCACTTACGTACAAAAAGGGACATACAAGAGGAATGAGTGTTCGAAAAAGAGCAATCAGGTAAGAACAAACGTATTTATATAAAAAAAAGATCACTACGGTCGAAGACACACTGAGATTGTAGAATGGTGACTTATGCAGCTCATCATTGGCGGTTTTTCTCATGCTGGCAAGTGCTAGTATCAATGACATTCATGTCCGGCCGTAGCGCGAAGTTCTTGTACGTAACAAATTATTTTCAACAAAGTAGGTAGGTACCAAATAGGAAAAGGTCGGTTATAAAAAAATAATTTATTATTTACTGTAAGTACCTGTATTTATCTCAACATTTTTATGCATAATAATAAAATAATACACAAAGAATAGAAAAATTCTAAAAAATATTGTGGCAAAAATATTATAAAATTTATTATAGGTAAAGTTCCCATGTTGGTTGTATTCTTTCATTCTTTTTTAACATTTATGGTTTTTAAGAAAAAAAAATGTTTATGCATGCAACTGTATCTTTTAAAACGGGGCGATTGCGACTTTGGCATCCGCTCTCGCCGAGCCAATTCGGCATCATTGCGCGTCGTTATTCTGTTTGAAATACACTGTCGATGCTTCGCCATTCTACTATCTCAGTGTGTCTTCCACTATACAAGAAAAATTTATTGTCCTATGTTTGTGTCCAGTAATTTGAAAAAAATTAAAAAAACATGAATTCCCGTCGTCGAATCCTACAAGGAATGAGAATAATTTTGCAAACGCAGAAAGGTACGTTAAAAGAAACTCTTTAATTGTTTAGAGTACTCATCTAATATCTTTTTAGTTCTTTAGTTAGATCACAAAGTTTGTTAACTGAACAACCAAATTTAGAAGAAGTTGCTCTTTCAACATCAACACATTAAGTGTATCTACTAGTCGTACTAAGATATACAAACAATTAAGTGCTCTTTTATTCTAGATTTAATGACGTGGAGTTACTCGTAGAACCCATGGTAGATTCGGGTTAAAATAATAAAAAAACAAAACCAAGCGGAAGAAGAATTATTGACATTGAATACTTTTTCAGACAAATGCAATGTTTAGCTGTAATTTATCTAATATGGAATTCTCTGCTGAAAGATAAGAAGGGTTTATTAGGAATTTTACTTTGATCTGTAAAATGTGTAATTAAAGTAAGACAATTGCTACAGAAAGTCCAGACTTGACAACAACCAGCATGAATATAAATTCAGCTGCTGTTTTGGTAGCCATTTCAACTGGTTGTGGACACTCTAAAAGACACAAGAACAAGGGATTATGAATATTTCCCAGTTGTCTTACAGGTATGCTAACATTGTATGGTGTTATTTGTGATAGTAACGTTTAAAATTATTCGCAGAAAATATCATCCAACAGTGGCTCAAAAGTTATACGACTCATTGTGGAACAATTCATACAAGCCGGCCGAGAAGAGCTAGAACTAGCACAACAAATTGGAGACGTTGACGCAGATGGTAATGGACTCATTCTAGTTATTGCTGACGGTGCGTGGTCCAAAAGGTCGTATAAAGTCAATTATGAAGCCCCATCTGGTGTCGTAAGTAATCACTGAAACGAATTTATGGTTTCTTAATAATATTGGTCTAGGCTTGTATTGTTGGTGCCAAAACTGGAAAATACTGTTTTTGGCTACTCGAATCAAGTACTGTTCCATATGTTCTCGTGCTGAATCTAAAAATGAAGCAGCACCTGAACATGTATGCTTCAAAAATTGGAATGCCTCGAAGGATTTAAAAAGAGCACAGAAATGCATCGGATAAAATACATTAGGTTGGTAGGTGATGGTGACAGCAGCGTCTACAAAAAACTCTCGGAAGCAAAGCCGATTTAGGTTCATGGTGAAAAAAATAGAGTGTACCAATCATTTATTGCGTAACTATTGTTCGAGATTGTGAGATATCACGAAGAAGAAAGTTAGCAGCACAAGTAAATATGTATCTGCAGAATTGAGAAAAATATTTTTTACGAGAATAGAAAGATTGAGAAGAGGTATAAAGAGTTAAATTATTATACAACAGGAAACATAATATATCGCTAAACGAACAAATTAGCACGTTATCCAAAGATATTACCAATTGTCCGTTTCATGTTTTCGGTTGTCATGACAATTGTCAAGAATATTTTTGTACAGGAGCAAATGATGGTGAAAAAAATTATGTTCCTGACATGAAACTATGTGGACTCATGGATGATATACTGTCTTGCGGATCTCGACTTGTACAAAATTCTCACAGTTTAATATTAAATATGAATCAAGAAATAAGTTAACATAGCTCGGCAAACTCTTTGTTTTTGAAAAAAGCACAGTTTTCGAGTTTATTCAGAAAAACACACATGCCCCTATATCTCCGCCACTGGTTGGGAGATTTTCAAATTGTAATCAGTTTATTATATAGGTCAATTGGGTAAAACGTTATGATCAATTACTAATTTTTTAATACCCCGTTCTGAAGCTATTAAAAAAAGTGCTATTGCTTTTCAAAACTTTAACACTCTGTATACCGAAAACGAAGCGTTTGCCGACCCGACTATTTATTTAGAGTTACGATTGCCTGTAAAATATCAGTAATTATATAATATATATATATATATATATATATATATATATATATATATATATATATATATATATATATATATATATATATATATATATATATATATATATATATATATATATATATATATATATATATATATATATATCATATATATTGACACTGTATTTCTAGATTTCCAGATAGAACGCGATGAGGAATTTTGGTAAAAATATGGTGCCAAAATTGTCTAATTTTTAGTAATGTTGCCGGAAATTTTAAAAAATAAAGAATGTTTATATTTTTACTGGTTTTCTCAATAAATGAACACAAACCACTTGCCCGCTTGCTGGTCCATGTTATACGTTAATGATATGCAGTATTAAAAGCTAATCACCATACGAGTCTCGAGAGGAAACAAGGTTCTAGTCGGCCCAACTAGTTAAGTAACGCTGAACTTCGAGATGTTGTTTGCATCAACTTGGAAAAGCCAATAGACGCTGTAGAGAAGTTCCCCACGACTTAACGCCAGGAATGGCAGAAAAAGTTCAGGTTTGTGATCAACTGCTTTCCAATCCTTGGGATGAACGATTCTTAAAACGGATAGTGACTTTTGATGAAAAGTGGATTTACTTCAATAATCCTAGCACAGAAAATCAGTGGATTACTGTTGGACAACATGCATTGGCGGTTCCCAAACGAGGAAGATTTCAAATGAAGGTTATGCTTTGTGTTTGGTGGAATTTTGAGGAGGTTATTCGCTTTGAGTTGGTTCCTGATGGGAAGATGATTGATGCTAACCTTTACAACCAACAGTTGGATAGGATGCATAATGCTCTAAGTCGGCGTTACCCTGGATTGGTGAACAGAGGACGAGCAATTCTGCAACAAGGCAACACCAGACCTCATACTGCAGCTGAAGCTCAATAAAACATTATGGAATTGAATTTGGAGCTTCTTCCTTATCCAGCTTATAGGCCCAACCTTTCGCCTTCCGATTACACTTATTCCGATTGATGGCGCACTTACTTCGTGGACGGCATTTTACAATTATTGAGGAAGTTGAAGCTGCATGCCGGAATTCTTTAATTTCAAAGATGCTACGTGGTACCGTAGTGGCATTGCAGATCTTGCAGGAAGATGGCGAAAGATATTACTTTACAATGGTTTATACTTTAGTGAATAAAAGTTTTCATTTGTTATTTTATCATTAAATAAAATTTTTCATTAAAAAAGTCATTTTTTATAGGCCATCCTAATAAAAATCGCATTGCAAGTAATTTATTCAAGGAGCAACTTAGAATGGTGGTTAGAACATACTTTCATAATTAAAAACTGTTTAATAATTATTAAACAGTACTATGATCATTATAATTGATTAATATGTAAAAAATAATTGGCGCTTAAACGCCACTTTTCTTAACATTAACCGTTGTAACAATTTAAGCTTTTAATCTAAAATTCTGTTTTTTTCACACATATACCTGAAATATGAGTGCTTCTAATAGCAATTCAAGAATTCTGAAAATGTTTACAGTTTTTTTTCTTAATAAAGTTGAAAAAATAAAATTATCAAAAAAAAAAAAAAAACTGTAAACATTTTCAAAATTCCTGAATTGCTATTATAAGAGCTCATATTTCAGGTATATGTGTGCAAAACATCAGAATTTTAGATTAAAAGCTTAAATAATAAGTGTTAATTTTAAAAAAAACGTAGTTTTCCTAACTCGACCTCAGTCTCAATAAATGAACACAAACCACTTGCCGACTTTTTTGCTGGTCCACGTGGACATGGTTAAGAAGTGTCAACAGCTAACCGGAATTTGAGCGCAAATCACAGGCCGTCTAGAAGTAATAAATCTATCACGATATGACTATCCTTTTCCGTCCTCCTACTGTAATACTAAAACAGTGCACCGCCTTCTTCGATTTTAAGTCTTTGTCTACCGCTCGAAAGGCCTTCATATATTTATACGAACAAATGAAAATAAGCTCTTTTATTATTTTTATGAACCAACCAAATTAAAAAAAACGTGCATTGCAATAAAATTTAGAAGAAATAAACTGAGACATAGAACCAATCACCAGTGATAATAATGAAATATGTGACAATCAACCAATTAAACAGAAAAAAAGAATCTATAATCATTGTTTTCTCGAGGAATGAACACACGAATTTCAGTGGGTAGAAAAGAGGCACAATAAAGCCTTTTATAAGTGTTGTGACACTGCAATAGTGGGAGGGATCACTCATATAAAGAGGTATGACCAATCAGAGAAGCATGTCAAAAACTTTAATAAGAGTAAATCTACAATGAAGATAGATACTCTTTTTCAAGGTTTGTCAAACAAATTTTATTTACTTGTAACTTTTACTAAACAATTAATGTTCACTCGATACAATAGTTATCAACAAAGTTGTATTTTTTATTATTATCCTTGCTTTTTTTTTTAGCAGTAGACAAAATAAGTCTGCAGTCATCTACGTACAGTGGGGAGTTGAAAATGACAATATTTCTGCACGAGCACCTGCCATTTTCAATTATGGATTGTTTACCAAAATTGATAGCATCTGTGTGTCCAGATTCTCAAATAGCAAAAAAATTCCGCTGTGTCAAAACAAAAGCCACTGCAATTACAAATGAATGTTTGGCTAAAGAGGCTTTAAAAAACATTCAAACAAACTTACAAAAGGATATACCTTTTATTTGCTTATTGCTTGTTGCCACGTATGTGGCAACAAAACAATCTTCGGCGGTAGTCATACGATTTCTTTATAAGAAAGACGTTTTGCTCAGTCTCATTGAGATAGAATCAGCTACGGCGGAAAGTTTATTTGAGACTATTCTAAAAGTATCAGGTGAGAATCAAATACCCGTGGATAAAATGATCCGCCTTGCAGCGGATAATGCAAACGTAATGATGGGGCATAAATGGGGTCTTCAAGCTAAATTCAAAGAGAAAAAGGAAAACATGTGCACGTGCCATTCATTACATCTTTGTGCATTTGCAGCTTGTACAAAAATTCCGAAGTCTAGTGAAGAGTTTGTTAGAAATTTTTACAATCATTATTCTAACTGCCCTAAGCGCATTTCAGAGTTTCACACTTTTGTCGACTTGAAACCACAAAAATGTTAAGACCCCCAGATTCTGCAGGTAACTGTAATTCTATTGTGGTAAGCCCTTAAAGTCTACTTTACCAACTACGTTTTTGAAAAAATGAAATCTTACATGTTGACCAAACCTTACTAGAAAATTAAAAAACCCAATATAAAAATTATATCTCCTCTTTTTATCTTACATTTTAGATGTCTTTAACACAACGACCTGCAGTTTCAATCAGAAAACACGCAGGTAGTTAATGTTAATATATTTTGAATTTATTTTTGTACTAGATTTTATTAAGCTTTTGTTCCTGTTTTTCAATTTTTTTTTTCTGTTTATTAAATATTAAAAACCAATTTTGTTTTTTATTTATTATTTACAAAAACTTTACAGGCGAAAAATAATGTTACGTTTTCCAAAATAAAAAGTATGTCACGTGACAAAAAATAATTGCAAACGCAAACGTACGTAACGACAAACAAAGTGAAATCGCTATAAAACAAATGTACAAAGCTTCAGAAAAATTTTGTCTCAAAAGTGGTACATTTGGTCACGCAAATGCGATACAATTGAAAACAACAATCTGACAACACTGATTCGGTTATCGATCGAATTAATTTACAAAAACAAATAATACAGGCGTATATTAATTTATAATTTTCGAAAATATTTCATCTACTTCTAGAGGCTGCTGTTAACACTGTACATTCCATACGCAATGCGTAATGTCTAATTATTTGTTTATGCATCCAGTGTGTGTGTTAAAGGTGCCTTAATATCTACCCATTCATGTCTGTTAAAACGGGTTTAACATGTCACTAAACGATAGATATAATTTACGAATGAATAACAAATAAAATATAGGGTGTTCCTTAAACACATGCCAATACTTAAGGGGGCGATTCTTGGACCCATTTTAAGAAAAAAACTTCATATGAACGAATGTCGTAAACGTCCTAACTTTTGAAATACAGGGTGATAGTTTTCAGAAAAAAATATTTTTTTATGACTGTGATACTATTGCAGATATCTTTATAAAATGTGGTACACGTCTTCAATGCATCAAGCTGCATTAGTATGTCTGTATATTACATTATATGCAAGGTAACAGTTTGTATTGGCTCGAGGAGATTACAGGCTCGCCTAACGGTTCGCCAATAAACTTCTCCTCTCGCCAGTAAAAACCTATTTACCATGCTAATCATGTAAAATATTAAAACATCAGAAAAGAGTTCCCGTAAATACTGTCAGAAATTTATGGAAAACAGAACTCACTATTACTGCATCTATTAATATACATACCAAATAAAACATATAAATTTAGCAAACTTTCATTAAAGAGTGATAATTATCTTGTATATTTTAAGTATACCATAAATCTTGTATACACTGTACAACTTTTACAAGACTTTTACATGATTATATTAACCATTTTGGAGATAAAAACTTAAAAATTCTTTAAGTAAATTTTAATTAGTTTTTGGATTAAAGATGTTATCCTGGATCTTGTTGATGTAGAAAGTGTAATTCGTAGTTAAGTTTGAGTATTTTTAAATTAGGGTTATTTTTAAATTCACTTATATTTACATTACTTTATTACTTAAACCAAGTTTGCATGCTGTAAATAAATGAGATCATGTGTTGTGTATCACAGCCAGTTTTTTATCCGACAAACATCAATTAATTATAAATTATATTATAGTATGTAGATAGCTACCTATGCTTAGTATATTCTTACTGATTCGTTAATAAAGATTACGTTTTTGTTACGTTTCATTTCATATTTATTTTTTTAAATTGAATAAAGCCTAATTTATCAAGCAATATTACAAGTGATACTGTGAAATTTATTAATGAGTATTTGTAAATAATCATCTTTTAGCGCATGTTATATTGCAGTTTAACCTATGTAACAAACATACGTCTTTTCTAGCAGTCAAGATATCGTACTATTTCAAGAGATCCTTTTGAGAAAATAGAAATATGTAGTAGAACTTCCTCTGAAAAACACCATTACATTTCAGACATCGGTCATTTTTCACTGTAAGAGAGTATGATATATAATTTAAGCATTTTTACACGTGTCATCATTTGTAGTACAACTAAGTAACCCCACTACAGTTGACATATACATGTCTTGTCTTTAAAATCAATTTTGTACCTGAATCGACAAAATATGCTTTTATTTAGAGAAATCGAAGCTTCGATTGCGATATAATTGTATTTACTACGCCTTTCAGTAAAATTTTCTAAAAATTTAGTAATCAAAGGTACCTACAGAACCAATCAGACATTAGTAATACTAATGTTATACAAAATGAGTATTATTCTACTTTTTAGTGAAAAAATTTACCATGTTTTAATTAATATTAATTGGATTTTACCTCTATAAATTTAATTCAAATGTGACAGATGTTAGTGAAATAATGTGAAGATAGATGGTGCCGCCGGCGACAGCAAATGTCGATATCTGTTCATAGATGATAATCACTCAAAACATACAAATACTCCTACACTTGCTTAAAGCGAAAGTAAAACGCAAAATTATATTAAATATCAATAGTTCATTGTGAGTTTGTGAGTTGAAGCTCATTTAAATTTGACTCAGAACGCAGGTATGTCACCGGAAAAATTTGACAAATTAGTCACAGAAGCAAAAAATGATTTTGAAGTGAACAGTTTTAAAATATATAAAAATATCTAGCGTGGAACACCATACCACATTCCAACCCACAAAATGGAAATTAAAAGAAACGAAATAATTTTAATAACATTTTTTTAGGATAATTATATATCGTCTTTTATAATAAGATCATTACGAAAATAGGCAACATTGTAAAAGCAAAAACAATAATCTATGTCAAACAGACGTTTAAGACTTCATGAGAGACAGAGATTAATAGACATCTAGATGCTAACTTAAAAAACTAAAAGAAATGAAGTAAGTTTAATAATAATTTTTTTAGGGTAACTATGCAACCTATTTCCTTCATAACGAAAACAGGCAACATAGAAAAAACAGAAACAGTAATCTATGTCAGAATAACGTTTAAAACTTCATGTCAGATAGAGATTAATACACATAAATACATGTTAACATAAAATTTTTTCCAAAGCCGCCCGCTTCTATAAGATATCAATAATACATTCATATTTAATCCCCTCTCCGCCGTTGGATTTCTCCCAAAATCTAATCCGCTCCAAGCTCAATGAAAACAAGCTTAAATAAACATTTTTTAGTATGTATGTATCTTCGTTCTGAAGTTATCGTGGATACTAACATAAATACACACAGACACACACGCACGCACACACACACACACACACACACACACACACACACACACACACACACACACACACACACACACACACACACACACACACACACACATCATGGCGAGAACACAACATTGCAGAAGATGATTTAATTATAACCTACTGGGATGCCACAGATAGTTTAGTAGTTGGTAATGGTACGATACTTAAAGAAAATATTATCCCTAAACTGACGAGACCAGATGTAACAAATAAATTACTTAGAAATAAAAGAAAAACTAAATAAATTATTATTAATTCTATTAAATACATAAGTAAAAAGTTTACCTCGAGTAGGATTTGAATCTGCGAGCTGTACTTTGCGCTAACCAACTGCTCAATCGAGATACAAGACTCAATCGACGTAAATTTTGTCTTTATGTATGTAGATCTGTATTAATATAATTAATTATATTATCTATTGGACAAAATTTAATGAAGAAATTAAAGGTATGGTTAAAAATGTAATGATTGTTTAGAATGAAGTAAATAAGAAATAATTTTTAAAGATCTAGACCATAGCAAACTGTTGCTGCTGGTTTTTACTTTCCTATGCGTGAATTCATAAGTATAGTTTTCATGAAACAATCGATGTCGAGTTTTTTAAAAACCATCCAGACTATTTTCAACCTAATTTCGGTGCGCGTAAAGGGCGGGGGTGCATGCGTGTGAGCATTTGTGTGAGAGTTCGTGTGCATGTGAGTATTTGTGTGTAGGTTGCTAGTGTGTGTGAGTGTGCATGTGAGTATTTGCGTGTAGGTTGCAAGTGCGTGTGCGTATGCGTGTGCGTGTGCGTGTGCGTGTGCGTGTGGGTTTGGTAGATTTCCAGGTAAACACCATAACAACTGTTAAACATTTTGGGACTGTCAGACACCCACCTACGAGAATTCCTATTGCTATAAGAGACTCTTTAAAGTCAGAATTAAATAGGTTAGTTGCACGAAATGCTATTGCCAAAGTAGATGAAATGTATCCTTCAGCTAGTATTAGTATAATTGTCAAAATAAGACTTTGCTTAGATACATTTGATCTAAACAAACAAATTATCAGAAAACCTAGGTTAGTACCAAATGTTGAAAATTTAAAGGTAATAAAATATTTACAGAAATTGATTTGGCGGAAGGTTATCATCATCTAGAGTTAACACATGAATCATCGTGGAAATGTTGTTTTGCAACCCCACTTGGATTTTATAGGTTTATTGTGCTACCATATGGTCTTTCAAATTCACAAGATTTATTTGAAGATCAAGTACAAAAACATCTCAAAAATACCAAAAATGTTTTCATACGTCACGATGATATGATAATTTCTGGTGCTAATAAAGAGGAGCATGACAAAGCATTAACTGTGGTAGTTCAGAGAGCGAGAAAGGTAAACGCAAAATTTAACAAAGATAAATTTCAATATTGTCAAGATAAGTTTATCGGACAGGTGTTTACTGAAAGTGGTATGCACATTAATCCCGATAGAATTAAATCATTATGTGATTTAAAGTGTTCACAAAACAAAATAGAATTGCAAAGAATAATTGGATCTTTTAACTACATCAGGCGTTATATAAAAATATGTCTGAGTATTTGCATTTTTTGTGAGAGTTAATATAGAATGGCAGTGGTCACCAAAACATGAGGAGTTTTTAAAAACTAAAAGTAGCTGCTAGTCAGTCCCCGAATTAGTTCCCTTTGACCTAAAAATAAAAATTGTATTGCAGTGTGATGCGTCTAGGAATGGATTAGTTTGTTCCATGCTTCAACAATATGATACCGCTCTACAGCGTGTTGAAGTTTAATTAAAAAAAAACAGTCAAAATTAGATTTTTCCATAACGGCTTGAGATATAATGAAATTTTACGCATGTCAATAGCTGTGGGCGACGCATGCTTTGGGATGCCGCTGATTTCTCTAAAAATAAAAAATATTTTGTAATTCTTCGCTCAATTGTGAAGAAAAAAGCTCTCTTGACTTTTTATTGTACGACGTACCGTTTTTGAGTAAAAAAAACATTTTAGTGTATGTCTATTTATCATACGTACGAAAATATTTTTTAATATTCCTGTATTATTCACTGACATATTGAATGAGTCTCGTGATTAATAATTTTGTATGTGTCGAATTTGTTGAAGTTCCTTATCATGAATCGCTATACGAATGCTGAGATGACAGACATGCACTACATTTATGGACTTACTGATGGGAATGCATTAGAAGCTAGGCGGTTGTATACTGAAAGATTTCCGAGCCGTATTGCTCCTGATAGAAAAACTTTCGAATGTGTTCATCGGCGTCTTTATGAAACAGGCACATTAAGACGAAATGGAGGAGCAGGAAGGCCCAGGACAGCAAGAACGGTAGAGCTGGAAGAGGATGTGCTGGACATGATTGAAGAAGATCGAGGTACTTCTACTCGAAAAATTGCTGACGCTTTGGATGTAAGTAATGGGACTATTTGGCACATTCTTAAGGAAAATTTGTTGTATCCATTCCATATACAACGTGTTCAAGTACTTCTTCCTGCTGATTTTCCTCCTCACATTGCATTCTGTTAATGGCTTTTGCACAAAATGGTTTAAATCCCTCAACCCATGATGTTGATTCTGTTCACCGACGATGAAGCGAGTTTTTCAAGAAATGCAATACGGAATTTCCATAATAACCATGTATGGTGTGAAGAAAATCCAAATGAAATTGTTGAAGATCGGTTTCAACATCCGTTTTCTTTGAACGTTTGGATTGGGATTGTGGATGACTGCCTAATTGGACCGGTATTTCTACCCGGGAGACTTACCGAAGAGGTGTATCGCAACTTTTTGGAAAACAGGCTCCCTGGATTTCTGGAGGAAGTACCATTAGCAATTAGAGATGCAATGTGATATATGCACGATGGCGTACCAGCCCACTTTAGTCAAGTAGCTCGTGATTTCTTAACACAAGCATACGGAAATCGTTGAATTGGTCGGGGTGGACCTCACTTATGGCCTGTACGATCCCCGGACTTAAATCCCCTTGATTTTTTTTTGTGGGGCCATTTGAAGTCCTTGGTGTACGCTACTCTATTGGAAAACGTAGAAGACTTAAGAAATCGAATCATTGCTGGGTGCAACTCAATTAAAGCAGATCCTGTTGTTTTTGAGAGAGTTCGCTAGTCAATGAGGAGAAGATTGGATTCTTGCATCCGAGCTCGAGGTGGTCACTTTGAACAGTTGTTGTAATTTTTGGTTGGTAAAATTTTTGGTTTGGTGAAATATTTGTTTTTGCCCTTGAAACCCTTGATTTTTAAAACTTTTTTTCTGTAATAAATGGACATGCACTAAATGTGTTTTTTACTCAAAAACGGTACGTCGTACGATAAAAAGTCAAGAGAGCTTTTATCTTCACAATTGAACAAAGAATTAAAAAATAAATTTTAGAGAAATCAGCAGTATCCTACTTTTTTCTTGAGAAATAGCCTGTGACGTGCCAATACGCGCGCCAATGGTACTACTGAAACATCGTGTTGTATTGCAAAGTATGCGTCGCCCACAGCTATTGACACGTGTAAAATTTCATTATATCTCAAGCCGTTTTGGAAAAATCTAATTTTGACTGTTTCTTTAAATTAAACTTCAACACGCTGTAGATCGGTAACGAAGCGTTTGCGGACCTATGTTTATAGGAACTTTCTTGTATAAAATGACCTGGGAAATCACCCCCTTTAATATTGCCGCATCTTTTTTAAACACCCTGTATAATTGCAGATAACTTACCTTGTATTTTTAATCTAGTAGTAAGAAATCAAAAAGAGAAAATGTGGTATAAGACTATTATTACTGAGAAGGCAAAAGAACCAAGGTCGTATTGGGTAAGGAAGGAGAGTAATAATAAAATAATTAGACGCAATACCACACAAATAAGACCTTCGGTCACCAAACCAGAATATAAATTCATGACTGAGCCCGAGATGTTTCCCGAAACCCGTGGTGGAGATGATAAGACAATAGTTAATGATGACAGATCATATTATAATTGATGTCATAAATTATTAGACTACAATCGCTCCAGCTTTGGTCGAAACATTAGGTTGCCCCAACGCCTCAATCTTAATGGGGAGGTGTTCAGTGTAAACATAAGTTAGATAGTGTAGTGTACACATAGCCTTAGGTTAGAAGTAAGGTTATATTATTACCGACAACATGTATTTGTAAAACTATAAGATTTTTCTAATAAATATATAATCTATAATCATGCAGTAGTATTCACGTTTAAAACACATCTAAAGAATGTGATAATTTTGAAATGTTCTGTATTGCTCATACACAGATTACGGCACATTCGGTACAATACTGGCACAAACCAAATACCGAATATGTTCTGCTAAGTTCACGAAGCTCAAATATATGCATATACTTAAATGCACTATTCAAGTACACATGGGCCAACTCAAATGAATAATACTTGGCCAGCAGCAATAATTATACACTCTTTCATCTAAATCATTTTAAAATCAATCCTTGTTTTAGTTCAAAAAAGTATTATAATATTTAATTTTAATCCAAAATAGTAAATTTTGTGGTTTAATTTTTGGTACGTGTATTAGAAAGCAACGTTGAATATCACGTAATATATTGTAACCACCTTCCGTAAAGCTCTTTGATGTTAAGAATTTCAATTAAAATGCAAAAATAGGTGAGCAAAAATTATGATCAAAGATAGAGCGACACCCTTACAAAGTTCTTTATTGAAGTCCGGTTAAATTAAATGCAGAAGTACTTTGAAGAATTTAAGGTAAATTACCTAGTCTTGTGTAGGGTACAGGAATTACACGAACAGCATGCCTTTGTCTCTGTTTTCCTTTGTCCTTTGTCATTTAGTCAACTTCATGCACCGTATAATTTTTAAATATTATAAATAAAAAGGTAGAAATAAAGTAGAATGTCTTGAATATTCCTTTTTCAAATCACCTCTAGCATGAATGTTAAAACACAAGCATTGCGACCTGGCTGTAATATTGCTTTATTAAAGTTTATGTTGTTTAACAAATGATTTTAATATACTCCAACTCAAGTAATTAAAAATTAACTCGCATCCAGTGTCACCTTTGTTTTAATTAGTATTCAGCGAGCTTTCACCAAGGAAGAATTATGAGTAGAGCATTTTTATACAAAATTATTAATTAACCGTTTGTCAAAAATAATTCGCTGAAAATATACTGTTTTAGCGGTAACATGCTTTCTACTAGAACCATGGAAACAATTTATTTCCTAAATTACGACATGTTAAACGTAATTTTAAACTTGTTTCAGTTTCCTTACGGCATATTCTAATCTTATCATGTTGGAAAATAGAAAATCAATAAAACTAAACTTGATATTCCCACAGAATTAATTTAACAACTTTAAACTAAAATGGTACAGCATAAATTTTAAATGTACAATTAAGCAAACCATTCATTGCGGACAAAGAATGGAACGTTCAGTAATGTTGATTTTAGACCGAGGTTTTTGAGGAACATAAGTTTTTCAAACAGATCACATTCTGATAAAACCATTATAATACGGTGCACGTACACACCTTGAATATACATACTAAGGGACCTCAGCTTTACATTTAGTTCCAATATTATTTATTGGTTTGGAAAATATCTTATCCCTTGTTTTAAAATTCCGTTTCTAGTGTGTTTGTTACTGATTTTTCTAAGGGAATTATATGGATTAAAAATTAAGTTAAAATATTTTTCTGCAATAAAATAATATTTTGATATATTTATCATGAAAACAATAAAAGTAAATTATTACAAGTTTTCGTTATGAACGAATATGCGATATGACAGGCTCACATTCTATTAATATGAGTAATTTGACTATAATCTCATTACATTTAGAATTTTACATCAGTTCTACATACATAAAGACAAAATTTACATTGATTGGGGCTTGTATCTCGATAACTCAGTTGGTTGGAGCGCTCCTCTAGCAAAGTAGATGTCGTAGGTTCAAATCGTACTCGAGGTAAGCTTTTTATTTATGTACTTAATAAAATTAATAATAATTTTTAATAAAAGTAAACTTTACCATTTACGTGCTCCCTGATTATTAGGCGAGTGTCTAATTTCTGTCATTTTATTTGTAAAAGTATATTTTTATAATTTATTATTCATTAAAAAAATCATGAATTTTACATTGATATTGATTTTATATAGTGTAACTTTCCTATTACTTACACTGTGGCGGTCCTAATAATTTAAAGCTTTAATTTTTAATTACCAGCAATAACACGTTAGCTTGTACTTAAATTGTAATTCAATCTAAAGAAATTACAACAAAAACAAATTGTTTATTTTTATAACAGTTAAGCAACACAAACCGAGCGAGTAGAGTAGCGGTAACACGATCTGCTTAGCATTAGGGAGGTAATGTGTTCGATTCCGTTACCGTCTACCGTGTATATTTTGTTGGGCATTTTCCTCTTACACATGTAGCGGCATGGTCACTGCGTATACTCACACTATGTGCGCCTGTGTAGGCCAATGCTAGGCTAGTATTTTGCCCTCAGAACCCTAACTCCGTTCCTTCCAATCCTATATTTACCACACCCATCCCGAATCCTACCATGCATATATACGTAATGTGTGTATGTCTGCTGAAAATTGTCATCGGGTGTGGAAATTTTCAGTAAACTACGTTAGATAACCTTTTTCTCTCGTTTTTCGAAATTTTGGTTTTAAAAGTTCAAAGATTTAAAATATTTCGTTGTTGTCATTCGAGGATGGTAGAGTTTTTTATTATAAGTTAAAATTTTGAATTTAAATTCAGTAAAGACGTATAGATTTTTGTTTGTTGTTACGAATAATGTTAATTCAAGATTGAATTACGTTTCAATCGCAGGTGATACTTGCGTTACATAGTAGGATTAAAATAGTTTCTTTTGCGTAAATAAGTTATTCTCGTTATTTTAAGTTTTAGGAATTCTTGTTAGTGGAAAGGGGAAATTACGTTCTTTTAAAATTAAGCTGATGTATCGTTTGCTATTGATGTTATAAAGCTTAATATTGTATAAATGGTGCCCAGATTCTTTTGTGGTAAAGCATACAGATTCGGGTTTAATTAAGAATTATCATTATAGGAGATGGCAATATTTATCTAACTACAATATGACCTAAGTAAAATTTAAGTAAAGCATCATAAGCCCTTAGTTCCTTGAAAAGCTTTCCATGCAGTTTCTAGGTAAAAGCAAAGTATGACGTAATTTCTCTCGATCATTTACGGAAAGGACCTATCGTTTCTACCGCGTTGATAATTTGAATAAATGTGTTTCATGATTGGTTGTTGTTTTTAAAATTGAAAATAGCGAAACTGATGTATGTTTGAGTGTTTGTCTACAGTTCTGGTCTTGATCTGGTTAAGTGCAGTTGTGAGTAAAGGGAGGGCACAGATATTACTGTCGATGTTCCCGGTCCTTCCGAACGTATCGTGGACAGCGCGTCCTATTCGCCTTTGTGCGGTTTTTTTGATGGTTCACCTGGCCGGGCAACTTTATGTGGTTTATCGTGGTCATCTAGACCTGCTTACCGTTTCCGAAATTAGGACAGTGTTTTTCATTAAGTGCTTCCTGATTTATGGAATTTTAATCCCTTTGTGGATTATATATATATATATATATATATATATATATATATATATATATATATATATATATATATATATATATATATATATATATATATATATATATATATATATATTTTTTTATATATTGTATGAATTGCTTGCGAAACAGCCTGTAATAGATCATCTTACTGACCTTTGTAAATAATAAATCTGATTAAGTCAAGATCATTTAAATAATATCGTGCGTAAAAGCTTTTTTTGTGAACATAAACTACGTCGAATATGGTCAATTATAAATACAACATTAACGAGGTTGCTATATGGAAGGCACTACATTTGGTTGTCATAGGCTACTAGGAGTTTCCTGTCGAGAACCTCGCTGAGGAAGCTGATTATGCCCAGATTGTTTCCGCTATAACCTGGAGGAGAAGTTTTCAAGCGTACAAGATAATCTAACTTTGCATATTTATAGTGCTATACTTAAATTGTACGTGTTTTGGGTAAATGAAATAGAAGTAAGCAGATAAACGTAGTCGTCCTTGTTGAATTGTTAGCCCATTGATGTTGTTTTAAGTAAGTTTGAACCTACTTTTATCTACTTTTGTAATATTTTAAGGGTAGTTATTTGAAAGTATTTCAGGTTTATGTTTATATAAAAATTTCACTCAGTAGAATTGATAATTTTGAGTGTAACAATGGTTTACGTAAATGTTTTGAATTTTTACAGTATTTACGTAACATTAACTTCAGATTACAGAATACAAGAAATTCATCAACAGTTACATCCTTCCACGTCTCCTCATTAAATTAGTACAGTTCACAATTTGTGGTACAATTACTGGAGTTACAAATAACTGAAACGCTTCGTTTGGTGTTGCAGCCAGACGTTTTCTTGCTAGTCCTGGCGGACGCCGAATAAGTGTGGTTGAATTTTATTTTTTGTTAGAGGTTCCAAACTCCAACCCAGACTAGTTGGAGTAATGTAACCACTCTGCCATTTTCTGCTTTTGACACACGTTCTTGAAAAGACAGATAATCACTTTCAGCTGCCCACTGCGACACTGTTTCTTCATAGACACGGTCACCAAACCTCACGCTTTTCACGTTCTTTTTTGACGCCATTATCATATGTGATTCACAAGTTCTCTCAATGTAACTATTATTACAACTTAATGAAAATCAGCTGCGCCTACTTTTATACATCTAGCAGTAATGCAGGTTCCAACTTGTACAAACACGTACATTTCAGCGCAGTAGTGCTTGACAAATTATAATAACTATCAGCCTTGGCACTGGTTTTGTAGAAACTAGTTGTACACGGGCTTCGGATGGCCGGTTTATGTAAATGCGGGGTACTAATGGAGAAGATTTATTCTTTGATTTCTAAATACACTTGAATGTTTTTTGAATCAAGTGTGCGTTGAATGAAGACGTGTTGGTGGTATATTTGAATGTTCAAGCTGATTGAAATTGTTTTAAGCAAATTATGAGTAACTAAAATCTCTCCGGGCCTAAGAAGCCCAGTTTATGCATCCTAGGGTTAAAAAATAACTGATACTTAGTAAAAAAGGGTTAATACGTTTATGAAAATTTGATTTATTAATAAATATGACAGTTAGATATCATTGACATTACATTAATTGTAAGATTACGGCATTTTTTCCTTAATTATGACTAGACAAATACCCGTGCTTCGCAAGGGGATGAATTTCGACCCCTATTTTTCAACCTCTGATATTGGTTTTCAAACGCGTTCTAAACATACTCCCGAAATCATGTTTACTTTGAATTTCAAAGATTTCTAAGATGCTTTGCTATAACTCTCAAGAAACCCAACAGTCCTCAAGACACCCCATTTTCTCAGTTAGATACTTAACATGATATTTTACAATATTTTGAACTTTGATGCATTACAATGAGAATGCATCAGATCACTCCAGGAAGGGATGGATTACTTTTAATAACCGTGTGATGATCGACACAACTCGATCGAATTAAAAGTATTAATGGTTAAGCTTTTCCTTATTATATTGTGAGCCTAAACCGAGCTTTGATTAAACTTGCTTGACACCAAGCCGGTCAAAAAATGTTTGCTATTTTTTGGTACGAATAATCAAATATAATACTAGGTAATACTTTTTTGGCATATGTTCCGACCTCGGATGAGATCTTCGTCACTGGTTCTTTTTTAAATACCAACTGAAAAAATTGACAATGAACTAAAACTACAATGACATTATGTAAATACTTACTACATTAAATTTTACAAAGGCTGATTATAATCTAATGGTAAACGTTCCTTTTTACTATTACAAACATTATTACTGTTAATTTTAATTTGCATCATTAAAAAATAATTAAATACTTACTTTAAAGTGAATGCTTTATCAATTATATGTATATAATTTAACATATGTAGTTGAAATTAAAAGTAAAAATTATATAAAACGTATTATTTTGTGTTTTTACTGTAAAATAACACTTATAAGCATTAACAAAACTGTTTCTTTGTTAGATTTGGCTTGATTCTTAATTGATGTGATTTTTCTATTTGTAAATACTTTTATTAAATTGAAATTAAAGTTTTTCCCAACTTTACACTTACATCGTAATTTGATTAAATTTTGTTAAATTTGCTCTTTGATTATGAGGATGTTCGGATTTGTCATCTTCAAGGCAGTTTAACAATATTTAATTTATTAAGGACGCAGTTATTCTTTACTAAAACTGTATTCCATACCTGGCTTTATATGTTTATCAAACGGTTATGTTTGCGATTACACTTTTTCAAATTTTATAAATTTGTTTCAATATCTTAAACAACTATTAATGATTTTATTACTACTGAGGACGGTAACTATAAGTGTTATGGAAACGTTTAGATTTGTGTAAAACGTTTATACAAAAATACACCATTGGAAACCCAAACTAGCTAAGTATTTTAAATATATGTAATAATGGTACTTTCTAGACCGCATCCTTCTATCATTTAATCATACCTAACGAGCCTACCATAGGCAGAAACTGTTACTTAACGAAACAAAAATAATGAATATAATATACAGAGTGTTTTCTTTTGTCTTTTTGTTAACTTTATGATTACGATAGTAAGTGGTTTTGTGAGGTAACATTTCCTCACAATTTGGAATAAATCTTACCGGCCGTATTCAACATGCTATTTTAATTAAAAGAGATCTTTTAAACTGACAACTTTGTCAAAAACACATGCGCACCCATGAACAAATAATAACTCTTGTATATATGTAATCATAGCTCGTTCAAAAAGAAAAACAATCTCAACAGGAAATCAAAAAATTGTGAATGTGATGCAAAATTACAAAGCATCTACATCTAAAGGTAATCTAACGTAGAGGTGCGATTATCTAATTTTATATTAAAATTATTGTAGGAGAGTTTGCCGGCTATAATAAAAATAAATAACATACACACACACGCTTGCACGGACGCACGCACACACACACACACACACACACATACACACACACACACACACACATACACACACACACACACACACACACACACACACACACACACACACACACACACACACACACACACACACACACACACACACACACACACACACACACACACACACACACACACATGCCACAAACACGGCGGATGCACTGTCAGATTTATCAGCCTCATCAGAAACTAGGTAATTGTTTGAGATATATTTTGAGCGGAATGGGAATAATTGAATCCATTAATTACCATTAAAATAAATTCGAACTAGAAGGAAACAAAGAAGATCTTGCCAGTGGCTCCCTCAATCCGAAATATCCGCCAGTGAGATATTGGTATGACAAATGGCGAAGCGTCAATTTAGGATCACGTTGTGCAACCTTACTTTTTCTGGTATTTTAACATTACTCTTAGAAACTGGAAGAAAAGCAGCCACAATATAGAGATAAAGGTATTGGATGTAAAATTTATGGAAGACTCTTTTACTGTTGTTATAATTATACTCCTCATGACGAGCACGTGATTTGCGTAGTGCTGGAGATATTGTATTTGTTGATAGTACAGCGTCCTGTGATGAAGGAAATCGTTCGATAACTTTTATATTAACAGTGTGCTCTTCAGGCGCGGCGCCGTTAGCAGTAATAATAAACAAATGTCAAACAAAGCACGACTACGACTAGCTGTTGGTGGAATAGAAAAGGATTTCCCCCTTACTTTATGAAGTTCTTAAGACAGTTTTTGCTCATTCAAAATTATTGGTTTGTTCTTTTCATATTGCGCAATCTGTATGGAGATGGCTGCTCGAAAAAAAAACATAACATAGCTAAGGAAGACCGAATGCAACTATATCATTAACTTAAAAATATATTAACCGCACCAACTGTAGAAGGCGTAACTGATGCTTTTTATAAAGCGTCATATCAAAATGTAACAGAAAAATATCCACATTGGTCAGAACATTTTAACAGGTATTGGACGCGACGCGTAGATTGGTGTTTAGCTTATCGTGATAGTACTACTCATGGACACCAGATGAATTATTTGTCCGAAGTATGGGTTCGCCTATACAAAGTTATTGTACTTTGTCGATGTAAAACTTATAATATAGTAGCACTGGTTGACCTTACTTGTATAACTATGGAGCAATACTATATCAGGCGTCTTAGAAACTTTACTAACAGAGGATACAGTGAAGGAAACCATCTTTTAAAAGTACAACTTAAGAACGCGAGTTACCTTAAAAATGATAACATATTAAAAATAGATGACTTAATCTACAAAGTTCTAACCGAACAAAATAGTCTTGTGTTATATGATGTTAATATAGGCATTGGTTGCCATTCCTGCCTTGTTGGTCGACTGGGTAAAATTAGCAAACTTCAAGTAGCAGTATATTTATTTTATTACGATGTAGAAGCAAACGATTGCGAGAATCGCTATCAAATCGCACGTCTGGCTTTGGGTGAAAAGGTAAAGAGCTGAGAATTTTATAAACCTCTTATTAGTGTACAAATTTACCCACTTCTGTATCCGAAAATGGTAATAATGGAAAGACTATCAGATCCTGCATCGCAGTCTAAACTCGCATATTCCGTTTTTGAGATATGGGCCAGACAGGCGGAAAGGGCGGACGGACGGTCTGACTATCAGAGTAAAATTTTAAGGTAGTTTGCATTTTTGCTGCATTACATAATAATGACTTCCGGTATAATCAGAAGTGTCTCGCTCATGTAAATATTTTCAACATGTAGAGCCTAAAACCTTCGCACCAGAATTTTCAGCTTTCAGTCTTTTCTTAATATCTCTTTCGTCTCAAGTAATACAATTGATTGACCTCGTCCCAAAGGGTAAATCTTAAGTTATTTTAAATACAATTATTCCATTCCAGTTTCGTACAGATTAAATACAATATACGCCGAATAATAAAGCAACAGCACCCACCTTATGTGAACCATTAAAAAGGCATATTTTTAAAGTGTTTTCATTTAATGTATAGCTACAATCTTAAACAACTAAAATACACATTTCAGGTTATGGACAGGGTCTCATAGGCAACTGGTGTAAGCTTCAGTAGCATTAAAAGAATTAAACAAGTAGCGATCCAAATTAATGTGCGTGTTAAACAAATATTTAGAAAGCGTCTACAAAAAAGAAAAACGAACTTCCTAAGTTTTCATGAATAACTTTGATAAAGATTTATGAAAAAGTAAACATTCGCCATTATCACACTTAATTAAAATACTTATCTTTTAGGTATTAAATGGTGTACTTTTTATTTATCTTTGCGCTTCGATAATAATAACAGTTATCGTCCTCAGTAATTATTAATATCTTTAAGACTTATTCAAGATGTCAAAATAAATTTATGAAATATAAAAACTGATAACGCAAAACGCAAATATATTATCGAAACGTATAAATTTATATAAAGATAAATAAAAAATGCACGATTTAATACTTAAAATATAAATATTTTAATTGGTAAACATTTGTACGCAGAACGGTAATCATAACGAAACAGAACAAACTTTCAATAAAAATCTTTCACAAGCTTAAAAAGAGTAATAATTACCAGGGCTAGCAGTGAACTGTAGAGGATTTGTTTCAAGTGGAGCAAATTTTAAGGTTATCGAACAATTTTAATGGAACCATATGAATCGGGCATCTGACAATCGTCCTTTAAGGAAAATGAAAACAGAAGTCTTAAGATGACCATGCAGCGGATGGAATACAATTCCCCGTTTCTAAATGTTCCAGATTAATAATTTTACATACTTGTGGTGAATATGTATTTTTGATAAACGCTTAAGTTCGATGGAAGTCAGGTGTTGGGTACGTAGATTATCATAATCAAATTTACGAAAAATGGATAAAGGAAAAATGTATCTCTAATTTAAAATCCAATAGTACGCTAGTGGTAGACTTACCATAACAAGCAGTTGGGTTGTGTTAAGTATGGACAAAATTATGAACCGATAGTGGATATAGCGGTGGACAGTTACAACTATCTTGAATAGTGACCATAGTGATAGTGAATATTGCTAGGAACCTAACTCAATGCAGGGTGAAGTTTTTCTTAACGAGAGGGGCAAATATTTTTCTGAACCTGGACAGTTACAAGTGTATTGAATAGTGACTATAGTTATAGTGAATATTGCTAGGAACCTGACTCAAGGGAGGGTAAAGTTTTTCTTAACGAGAGAGGCAAATATTTTTCCGAACCTGGACTTGTAAAAACATATACCTTCTTCTAAACTATTTTGCGATATGTGTTTACATTATTGTGGAGATGGTCTAATATGTGTTCCCATAAACTTTGCAGTTTCTATTTTTGTATAATTATTTATTGTTACTTAATGTGTAACCATCCACCATTGTAAATGCGTACATATTTTCAAATTAAATAAATACGGAATGCTTTCTAAATATAACTCTGATTGATGTTACCTAGTAAGCGTCGTTCTCTCCTAGTTGCTTTTTTCTAATGCCAATTTACAAAACCAAAATCCTGAGTAGTTTTCGATTCAGCGATCTGGTTAACATGTTCGTATTTATTTCAAGTGAGGTTCTTGCCGCAACATGGTAATTAAATGACAATGGAGAGTAGATCCTAATCTAGACTTAACACCCGCGAATGTTATGTAAATATAAATAACAATGTTTTATTTATATTGAGTGGAAGAAGTAAATGAACTTTTGTATCTTACGTCCTTAACCCTGAACATCTGACCACTCAAACTAGTTTTTTCGATTGTACCCACTTTGTGTCCACACTGACGAGATACATTTTTGTCTTGTAAATAACAACAACCCGATAAACTTATCTAGATGGTTAAAATATCCCAAAACGATAAATAGTAAAGCCATAAATAATCGTTATAAATTCGTAACGGCAGTGTTTATTCTAACCTCAGTCATTTTTAACCGGCCTATCATTAACGTTTCTGAGTGATATCTTCATGTCGAGGAATGTCAAGTCTGTGTGAATTAAGAAAAAGTTGGTTATAGCTGAAAATTAAATTCTGATTACTCATAATTTCCTTTAATTGAAAAAATTTGGTTCAGGAATACAAGGGTTTTGAAACGTTGCTGAGAAAATTTTGAGAAATTAAGCAAGCCATTATAAAATGGTGTATAGCGTTTTAATTATCTACTTATTGTAGAATATTTTTCAGTTCGGACTTAACGGCGTCTGTCGCTTTTGAAATTTGTTTTTGTAAACTTTACCGTATTATAGGGTACTGGAATTGTCTGTTGGAGTTGAAGGGTTTACTTGGCTCGCTGTAGAGACAGTTTCTTTTTGTGTGTCCGCTAATTAAAATAGCGGCAGATTTCACTGCGGGTCAAGGTTTTTTTAATGGTTCAGATGTGGCTCGGTTTCAATGACCTAGCGCCGCTTACATTTTCTTACATAATTTTACACAACAGTGGATTAAAGTGTAATTATCCGATTGGTTGAAGTAACAAACGTAATGTAAAAATTGTAATTGTAAGAGTAGCCGCATCGCCAAGTTTCAGTCGTGCGAGAGTGGGTTGAGTTGAGCCAATGTAACAAGCTTCGTGATGATTTATGAAAAGTCCAGTGTGATTTTATGCCGTTCTGTTCTCATAATGTCCAAGTGGAGGGCCGACGTATGAAGTTCAGTGTGTTCTGTGGTGAAAACTATTATTTATATATTTTCTGTGCTGTAACACTGAATTGTAAGCAAAATAATTTAATTAGTGACTATTGTTGGTAACGCTACTTGTTATTTGAATAATTATCACGTGCTGGGATTTAGTGAAAAGATGTAAATCAAGTTTTGCGTTTTTTTTTTGTATTGGTGTCTTAGTAAAAGTACCATTTAAGAAACATAAAATTAATTAATTAAAGTGAAAGTTGGCGTCTGTATGGAGTCGCAATATTTGGACCACCTTGGAATGCTACTATTCAGAAAACTTACACATATAAACACCTCATTTCATCATAAAACAGTTAAGTTAGCTGCATATAGATCATTAGTACATATATCAATGTCATTACCATTACACCAAACAAACTTCAATCAAGAAATATCAATCATAAAATAAATTACACAAGCAAATGGTTACATTTCAAATGTAATCGACAGTTTAATTAAAAATCAAGAGTACAAATTATTTATCAAAAGCATTTACCCAGTTAACACAGAACCGAAAGAAAATAAATACATATCAATTTCATATTTTAGAAAAAAATCAGAAAAAAGTAGATCACGTATTACAAAAGGACAAGAAGTTCACAGTACTTTTCAAAACTAATACTAATGTTCTTAAATGTTTATTTAATGCGGAAGATTCAACTATCCACATTTTAAGAATGGGTACTTATACATTGAACTGCACATTCTTTAATTTTGTTTATATTGGATAAACACTTAAGAACTTTGATATTAGATACGAAGAACACATTAGATGTTACAAATATAAACACACAGACAAATCAAATTATGCTAAAGTTTAATAGTAAATATTCACCTTATGACTTCACAAAACAACATTAAATTTTTACATTCTTGCAAAAAAGGCAAACTATATGTTTTGGAAGCGTGTGAAATTTAGAAACATAAACAGAAAGTACCGTTAATAAACGAGCAGACTCACCTTTAATATAGAATTATAATTTATATCAAGTTTGCTGTTTTACCTTAATGATTTGTTACCAAAGCTACTTGGACAAGGAATGCTACTTTGCAATCCGTAATAAAGATAAAGATTTACCGCTATCGTTATAAGAAGTAAACAATTTCGTTACTTTGCCTTACGAAAGCAACCAAATAAAAAAAAGTCGGTAGGCGAAGAGCACCAAATTTCGATTTAACACAGTACAAACAAAGGAAAAAGTCTGAACTCAAAAGAATGCAAATTTCCGTACAACCAAAAGTCTAATCTTGTTTGTTATTATATTTACACAGGGTGTCGCATAAATATTGCAACAAACGTAGGGAGGTGAAATATACCTCTAAATACGAAAAAAGTTCCCATAAACGTATTCTTGAAGATGCGTCGTTTGTTATATACAGGTCGTTAAAGAAAAAATTTTGTTTCGTTTTTCGCCCTAACTCCTAAAATATTAAAGGTATATAAATAGATTCGGTTGACTTATAACACATAAGGAATGACGTTTATCTTAATGATGGTTACAATTGTTGATAAAGGGAATTTTAACAATTTCAGTCGGCTGCTCAGGTAAGGTAACCTCTTCAGTCGGTTGATGGCATAGTTTTTTTTTTTTGATATAATTACATTTCATTTTTTATAAGTCTATAATATCTTATCTTATTATCAAGGCAAAAAAAAGAAAAAAAACATGTTCAATTGGATTTATGCTACTTAAGTTAGTAGTATTTCATTCCTATTCTAGTGTATGTTGAGGGCGGGACTCGTGGGTGGCTGGGTGGTGTTTCCTTGGAAGCAGGTGGGCTGGTTCCTTGGAGCACCAAAATGGTTCGGGATCCCGGACGTCGGTATCGCTTCTTGTGGATGTTACCTGTAATTGGATAGAGGATTATTAATATTTTTATTTGTATTTGTGTGTGTTGTATATGTTAAATAGAATGTTAAATAGTTAAATTGTTGATACTGATAGCTATAATTAGTCCGGCAGACATCCCTACTCATCGCCGTTCCAGAGGTAATTTACACGAAAAGTGCAAACACCTCCTGACCGTGTGTGAGGATTACTCGTGACAGGTCAGTCACAGTTTGTGCCGAAACTACGGCCGCTGCTACCCGTTGGATGACAGGTAGGACCTTCGCCATATCCAAGCCTCCGAGGAGGCCTAGAACAACGTCGAATCCTAAAGCGGGCGAAGCGGGCTTTTTTACGTCTGGGGCTTTCACCGTATCCGCTACTTCAGCCTTCTCGCTGCCACTCGCCGTCCCTTTGGCGCAAGTAACGCCGGTTCAGACTGGAGATGGTGCCGCTGTGGCGGTGTCCTTTTCTGTCGCTGTTAAGGTGGATCTTCAGACTTCTTCCGCTACGGGAGACGTGATGGTGGAGCTTCTGTCTTCTTACACTGCGGGAGACGTGGGTACCTTGGGCAAACCCCTCAAGTTGGTCGGATGATCACCATCACAGTTTACGCACCTTGCCCGGTCCGTACGGGGTTTGGTGCACTCATTGGAGAGGTGGTATCCTGTATACTTGACACTTCGTGGCGCCGCTCTACAGCAACGCTGTGCGTCACAGAATCCCTGGCACCGGTGACACTGCCCGATGCCTGGTCTCAAGTCTTCAGTGAAAACACGTAGGCGAGCCACGTACCCCACCAGCCGGATCTTCTTATGGTCCTCTTCAGTTGGTACCTGGACCAGCAGAAGCGGGATCGGTCTACCTTGTTTCTTCATTCTGAAGTCGTGCTTTTTAAGCTCAGAGATAACGTCAGCCTCGGAGATTTCTACGGGTATTCCCCGTAGAACCACCTTGAACGAACGTTCCCTCTTTGCCTGATAGGTATGACGCAGTGTACCATACCTATCCATATACCGCATTAGCCTATCACGGTCCTTGGCAGTGGCAGGCTGGATCCGGTATCCCTCCGCGATTGCCTTCACACGTGTGAAGACGATCCCTCGGTAATTCTCAGGAGAACGCAACCCAGTTCTCCTTCTCGCGAAGGATTACCGGCGAAACCCTCTCCCTGGCAGCGGGAACCTTTTCTACGTCCGAGCGGTCCATGGTGTCAGCTATGGCCTCAAACGCGTTGATAAACGTTGCGGGCGTGGTCGGGCGGTCTCTCGAAGATTTCTTCGACTTCTTCTGGAGCCGGAACCCGTCGGACGGTGGCGATTCTTCTTCTGCAACAACGGTCCCTGTAGCTGCTGGAACCGGTGTAGCAGCCATCTCTTCTTCCAATTCCTTGGGCTTCTTTTTCTTCATGCTCTTCTTATAGCTGTCTTCGACGTAGTAGGGCAAGGGCATGTTCTCATCCTAAGGACTCCGAAGAGCGTACGAGTGCCTCTGCCGCAATGGTGGCTCTATCTGGCATCGTGAAAACGACGCAGGTAGCCGAACGTAGCGCACGTAAAAACTTTTAACAAAGTACGATTACAATGTTAAACGCGATGTTCACTGATCTGCTTGCAGACAGCGAATGTATTGTGCAACGTATGAGGTACTTTTTAAATATGTCAAAGGCGTAGACATAGGGGTCATTTGAAGTATTTAACCATGTAACTTCTACGTCACTGGCATAAAATGAATTTCAGTGGCAGTTTTTGAATATCTAAAGTCTTTTACACCAAAAATGTTTACCTTGTGTAAAGCTCTACAGTAAGTAGTTTTCAGGAAAATTGGAATATTATGAGAAGATACATATCATATTCCCGGCATTTATTAGTTTCTCATTACTCTAAATGTGGCTGTTGAGACTATTGAAATAACCATCTTTGGTAAAACATGCCTCATATCTAAACTAAATGCTTCGAAGAAAATCAGGTTCATTTCGATTTTGTTGAATGTACCAATTGGAAAAATCCAGACGATGAGGATAACTGCTGGGGTAATTGCTGGAATCTTCTGTATGTGATATGGGTAAAGTAATTCTTCACTCACAGCTCTCCATACAGTTAGTTTGCTAGCATTCACGAAATTAGCCAATGCACAAACGCTGGTATCGGGCTGATTATTAATTCGGTTCAAAATTGCATCTTCAAGAGCTACAGTGCGAATTGTTCTTGGACTACCAGCACCACCAGAACGTTTCAACGACCCATATTCTCTTAATCGGCGATGAATTCTTTCAAAAGTTGATTGGTTCGGAGGTTGACGATTAGGAAACCGTTCTGTATACAAACGCACAGCTTCATGGTTATAGCAATTTGCTTCACCGTAAATGAGATGAATATCAGCTAAATATTCAAAATTATTCATGTTTATTTGAAAAGTGTCAAATTAAACTGACATTTAAATAATGCCAGTATTTTTGAAATTCGCTTCTAAAATGTTATGAATTCTACTTACCTACTAGATTGTTAATTTGCAACTAATAAATGCCAGGAACAAGATATGTATCTTCTCATAATATTCCAACTTTCCCTAAAACTTCTTACTTTAGAACTTTACACAAGGTAAACATTTTTCGTGTAAAAGACTTTGGATATTCAAATACCACCACTGAAATTCATTTTATGCCAGTGACGTAGAAGTTACAGGGTTAAATACTTCAAATGACCCCTATATCTACGCCTCTGGCATATTTAAAAAGTACTCATACGTTGCACAACACGTGATTCCTTATGTGTTATAAGTCAACCGAGGAGTTAGGGCAAAAAACGAAACAAAATTTTTTTCTTTAACGACCTGTATACAGGGTGGTCCGAATTTTATGCCCATAACTTCGAGGGCGTATTCTACTTTAAAAAATAATATAAGTTTTCGATATAAACATATATCCAAAAATTCTTCGTTTCCAAGATACAGGGTGTCAAAGTTTTTTAAAATTTTTCGATTTTTTTTAATAGCTTCCACAGTTTTTCAGATATTGATTTGAAATTTGGTAAAGTTATTACCTTATCAACAAGCATTAATTTGAGTATATTAAATTTTTATAAATTCTACAGGGTGGTCTATTTTTGGGGGTGTCGGTACCTTAATCCCCCAGATTTAGAATTTTTATTCAATTTAGAAAAAATGTTGTCTCTTGAGTTTTTTTCGTAAAGTGCACGATTTTCGAGATAAATGAGAAAAACTGTTCAAAAACATAGGAATTTTAGTTTACCGCTTTTTCGCATTTTTCTCAAAAACGTTTCTCGAACAAATGTAACTTATGAAGAATTGTTTAAATGTACACCCTGCTAGTAAATCTGCGAAGATAATTAGAGTAGGCTATGATGCATAGCAATCATTTGATATCTGACATTTTTGCCAACTTAAAACGTAAATAATGTTTAATTGCGTTTGCGTGTAAACAATTCAGTTGAATTTGTTTAAGTGTTTACGTGTTTTTTAAAATGCCTAATGTGTTTACAAACGCCAAATATGAGGACATACATTTTATTTACGGTTTCACTAATGGAAATTCTTCTGAAGCGGTTAGGGAATATCGTCGGAGATTTCCCAATAGAAGACAACCTGACATGAAAGTGTTCAAGGAGGTACATCGTCGATTTAGAGAAGGTGGTTTAAAAAAAACGTAAGAGGTCATGATATACGGAATGACAGACATAGACCTGAAATATTGCGTTTGTTTAACAATAATGATCGCTTAAGTTCTCGTGCTGCTGCAAGACAACTGAATGCTCAAAACCTACGGGTATCCAAAAGTAAAGTTTTACGAACATTGCATAAGGATGACAGAAAATCATTTCACTTACAACCCGTGCAACATCTAAGATCTGGAGATGTTCCAAAAGGAATTGAATTTTGCAACTGGATTATAAGATGTGGACGGATGAGCCTACATTTACTCGCTGAGGGGTAGTAAACTACCATAACCTCCATGTTTGGAGCAATCAAAACCCACATCAAATCAGGCCGCGGTCCTTCCAGACCGAATTTAGCTTAAATGTATGGTTGGGAGTCATTGATAATATCTTGTGTGGTCAATTTTTCCTTCCCCCCCAGGTAAATTCACAATTATTTTTGAATTTTCTTGAAAATGGTTTGCCCATTTGATTGGAAGATGTTCCGCTAGATTTAAGGCATGAAGCTTGGCTACAAATGGATGGTGCACCAGCACATTCTGGAAGAAACGTACGCGAATGGTGCGATATAAATTTTCCGCAAAAGTGGATAGGACGGTTAGGAAGAGATGTAGACCATGTACCAGCAATAGGGCCAGCCGCCTGGCCGCCTAGGTCTCCCGATTTCACCGTTCTCGACTTTTTTGTGTGGGGGTATTTTAAAGACATAGTGTATGCTACTCCAGTTGATACAGAAGAGCAGCTACATGCGAGGATCGAGGAAGCATGTGAGACCCTGCGCAATATACCACATCAATTATCCGATGCTGTAAACTCAACATATCGTCGTTGCCAAATGTGCATTAATTCAAATGAACAAAATTTATAAAATTTTAAATAATATGTATGTACATATCTATCGTAGTTAATTAAATAATTAGTGTTTGTAATTTCGTTTATTAAAGTTAAAAAATCTCGAAATTCGTGCACTTTACGAAAAAAAATCAAGAATTAAATCAGTAGTAGGCCATGCATTATGAGGTAAATAAACGAAATGATAGTGTACATTGTTCACTCACAGTAATATGCAAATTACAAGTTTAGGTCATCTTCTTAATAACAATCAAAATACACCCTTAATTTTTCTTCATAGTCGTACGATGTCTAAGAAACAGTTTACAGTTTAGTAGACTATGGATAAAATCTAGTTGCCATGAAAACAAGACAGGATGAGTAATTTTGTTTAATGACAGACCGCAACGTGTTTCGAGTTTTCTGTTAGATAAAATGGTTTACGATTCGGTGATATTTTTAGAAGACTAGAAAACAATCTGAAAAATTATGGAAGCTTTAGTAAACCGAGACCTGTTGAATATACTAAGGAAAATAAAAAAAACGAAATAATAAACGTTCTTGGGTTCGTACTGTTACAAATTGCCTGGATTAATTTTATGCTAAAATTGCATACTTATAATAATGTTATTAAAATCAAATTCATTTTCAGCAAGGAAATTTCACATCTATCCCAACAATAGAAAAAGCAGTTGGTGTGTTAAAAACCAAGGTTCAAAAGATATTGAAAAAAAATCGTTACTTCCCATGTAAAGTAAACTTGGCACAATATTTGCACCCCGGAGATCATGAAAGAAAAATTGAATTTTGCCGTTAGTTTTTACATAAATGTAACGAAATTCCCAATTTTTATAAGAAAATTGTATGGTCCGTTGGGGCAAGAATTACAATTGATGGAATTATCAACCGCCACAATAAAGGATTCTGGCTCAACACGAACCCGTATTTATTGAGATCAGTTCGCCGACAGGGTAGATTTGGCTATAATATGAGTTGTTTTTTAAAAGGACACATATTTGTCTGTGAATAAAACCTGAATACTGAAAGATACCTAAATACTCTGGAAACTAATCTTTTAAATTTTCTTGATGATGAACCTTTGAAAGAACGAACTAATACATATTTTCAGCAGCATGTTGCTCCTAGCCATAACGCCTTAAAAGTCAGGGAATATTTAAATATAAACTTCCCAGATAGATGCTTGGGAACATGTGAACCTGTTAGATGGCCGCCGCGCTCACCTGACCTGACACCGCCAGATTTTTTGTATGGGGTCATCTAGAATCAGAAATCTATAAACGAACCAATGAAACACAAGAACAGCTTCTTGAAGCAATCCATGCAGGATGTAGAAAAATAAGACCTGTTCATATTAATGCTCTAAGATCGTTTAGAAATCGTTTCCAAAAATGTATTGATTGCAATAGAGGGTCATTTGAGTACCTTCGTCGATATATACCACATTTTATTCCATTTTCTTACATCATAATGCACAGCCTACTACTGATTTAATATAAAAATTTAAATTGTTCACTTAATTAAATAATAAACTATATTAAATATTATATGTATGAAAACACAATTAAAAATGCAACTTTTTTGGCTAAAAATATATAAGGTGTTCTATTTAAAATAAGAAAATTAGATGCGATAACTTTTTGACTTGACCCGGTAGATTTTTGGGCGGCATAATATTCTACTTAGCAAACTAAGAAACTTTCATAGGAAACATTTTCTTCTATTACTAATAACAAAACATACAGGGGATAAATTAAAAATCGACAAATTTTCGTTTTACCCCCGTATCTTCTAAACCAACCAATATTTTTAAGTTCTGCGTTTACCATTTTTGATAAGTTCAATAATTACCGAGATAATAATTAAAAGTGTCGAAAATGGGTACCCCTGTACCGGGTGGACCGATTTCGTTGGGATTGCAGGGTATCTCAGTAACTATTACTGTTATAGTAAAACTGTTCACGTAGCATTAGGCCAACTTTTTGAAAAAAATTAAACAGGGAAAACAAAAATTTGCTATCTTTTTTCATTTTTGATGCAGGAACCAAAATTGAATTTTTCCAAATTTCGATAGGGTTCCATATCTCATCTGTTGATAAAAATTCAGGAAAAAGTGTAAAGACATTTCTTGTGCAGTTTTAGCGTAGAACCAAATGGAGTAGTCAATTTTTAAATTTGGTCACCAATAGTCGAGATGCCACATAAACTTAGTTTTTTTTAAATGGAAACCATAATTGGCTTTGACTTCATTAAAATCCTTATTTTATAAGCTTTTCAACAATATATAGTTTATGGAGGTTCTTTTAGAAAATTACGGAATTACAAGCGAATTTGTTAGTTTGCACTTTTGTAAGTAGGAGATGCAATAATTTAAAACAATGAAACACTGCAAATATGTCAAACAAAGGGTATAATTATTTAATTCTAAGAACAAGGTTACAAAAATAAACCAACTGTCAAATGATAATATTACTTTTACATAAATTGTTCAAACTGGCTACGATTTTGTCGAATGCATAACTGACATCGTCGTTGTAATGATGAAATTGCAGCTGATATTTGGAGCGGCTTAATTTTTTGAAAAGCAGCATGTAAATTGTTTTGTAATTCTGTCATAGTATTGTTTGTTTTTTTGTAAATTTCATTTTTTTATGAAACCCCATAGAAAATAATGGAGGCGACCTTGGTGGCCATGGAATTGGTCCAACAGTTTGGAAATTTATCATTTAAATAATTTCTCACTACCAAAGCATTGTGTGCCGGAGCACCATCTTGCTGAAAAAAAAAGACCTACTCGTTCTGATATCCATCCAAGAATTCGTCAAGCTCAATACGTAATAGTTCTAAATATCGATATGCGGTAAGATTTCCTTCAAAAATACAATAGTGTAATTTATTCCCTTTTAAGCAACACCAAACATTAAATCCAAACCTGCCTTGATTACGCCTAGGTACCGCTACATGTAAATTTTCATTTGCCCAGTGATGATGATTGTGACGATTGAAAATACCAGCACTACTTATATGAGCTTCATCTGTCCAAATTATACTTTGATGAAAATTAGGCATTGCAGCACATCTATCAATATACCATTGGCAAAATTGTAATCGTTTTTCAAGATCGTTTGGATAAAGGTATTGGTTTATATGAATCTTACAAGGTTTATATTTATAAAGTTTCAAAATTTTTAGCGATTTTGTTTTGGAAATACCAACATCTTGTTCAATTTTTCTACTAGAAGTATTTAGGTTGGCTTCAACACATGCTAAAACATTTAAGGCATCTTGTTCACGATTTGCTATATCGTAATGATTCGGACGTGGTCGGGTAAATGACCCTAAATTATTTAAATTACTTTGTAGCCTGCAATAATCATGTTAGAAAAGCGGCTTTAGAGTCTTTAACGTTTATTTACCTCTTATATATCTTTTTATTAGGCTGATGCCTTTCTGGGAAACTCTCCAAGTATAAACGTTCCGCTCCTTCCGAATTTTCTCCACACTGAATGAATATTTTTAACATATCATACTTTTCATAATTTTGATAACGATTCATTTTAACTATCAACAATAAACTTGTGTTATCTGTGTTTTAATGTACAACTGAAGTTTTCACTTTGTTTTGACATATTTGCTGTGTTTCATTGTTTTAAATTATTGCATCGCCTACTCAAAAGTGCTAACTAACAAGTTCGCTTGTAATTCCGTAATTTTCTAAAAGAACCTCTATAAACTATATATTGTTGAAAAGCTTATAAAATAAGGATTTTAATGAAGTCAAAGCCAACTATGGTTTCCATTTAAAAAAACTAAGTTTATGTGGCATCTCGACTATTGGTGACCAAATTTAAAAATTGACTACTCCATTTGATTCTACGCTAAAATTGCACAAGAAATGTCTTTACACTTTTTCCTGAATTTTTATCAACAGATGAGATATGGAACCCTATCGAAATTTGGAAAAATTCAATTTTGGTCCCTGTATCAAAAATGAAAAAAGATAGCAAATTTTTGTTTTCGCTGTTTAATTTGTCTCAAAAATTTGGCCTAATGCTACGTGAACAGTTTTGCTCTAACAGTAAAAGTTACCGAGATACCCTGCAATTCCATCGAAATTGGTCCACCCTGTACATACTATTAATTATAATTTTCCGTTTTTCTAAACCGTAAAAATCCACAAAATAAAAAATTACATTTTATTTAAAATCGGTGATGCTTTGGAATCATATAAACAAAGAACATGCGCATTTGCATTATTTCACATTATTGCTGTACGCCGACTGATTTTTACAAGTAATTCGGTTTCGGCTAAAATGTATCCGACGCAAGAAAAAGTAGAAATGGTAAGATGGTTAAACTTATAATGGGTTTTACCAGAATAAAATGCTGCATCGGCAGATACTATCGTTATAATTTTCTGAAACCAGAATAATTAAAGAAATTGAATTGAATGAGAATTTATTATGTATAACACGATAACAAAACGATACAAACAATGTAAATTCAGAAAAATTAGCAAATTATAACAAATGTTCAAATAAAGCACCATTTACTGCTAAACAATAATCGGATATGTCGTTGGCTAACTGAAAATGCGATATTTTCTCACACTCGGCTTTTAGATTTTCAAACCTTCGTCCCGAGTGGTGGTGCCTTACTCAACATAGCGTAGCGATTTCGATGGTAATTTTTTTATATTCAATTATTACGTCCTCTAATTATTTTACAGCAAAAGTGTAAAAAGGTTTTTGCAGAGAACAAAATACTGCATCTGTACGTACTATTAATTATAATTTTCAGTTTTCCTAAAGCGTAGAAATGGGCAAAATAAAAAACTTTATTTTAAAATAATAAATCAGGCATGCCTTGGAATTACGTAAAGAAACACACAGTGTGTACATTTCGTTATCTATTATTCCTATTTGACGTTTATTAAATGTATACTTACTTAATAAATTGATTATCATAAAACTGTTCGGCTTAAAATGTGTTCAACTGAAGAGAAAATAGAAATGCCAAAATTGTTTTATGCTGGAAATAGTGCCCGCAAGTGACTGCTTTACTTAGCGCAAAACATTAAAATAGGCCAATTCCAAGCAGTACAACGGTCTACAGAATCATAGGAAAATTTCATCGAACAAGCATAGTATTAAATAACTGCAAGTGTAATAATTAAGTTCAAAATGTACGCAAACGACAGAAAAATGACAATTCGTATTGGCTGCAGTAGCGGAAAATCCCCACGTACGTTTGAGGACACAAGCAAAAAACTTGGGCTTACATCACACTCGGGTACTGCCAATTTTAAAAAAAGCACAAGTGTCGCTGCTATAAATGCAAATGTTATCAAGAGTTGCGTGAGCATGACTTGGAGAGAATGAGTGCAATTTGCTTGCAAATGATGGATAAATGTGACCAAGATATGGAGTTTTTGAATAATATATTGTTTACTGATTAATGCACATTTATACTTTATAATGAACCAAACGTGCAATATTCCAGAGAATGGGTTACCGCGAATCCGCATAATTTTTTACAAACCAGAGTCCAATATTCCCAAAAAGGTAATGTTTGGGCGGGAATGCTGGGTCATCACATTATTGGGCCATTTTTCTTACATGAAACCTGACAGGAGGGCATTTATTGCAGTTACTGGAAGAGGAGATAGGTCTGGCTGTGGCTCAAATTTAAAGACATTTAAAGTCTGGGATTTACTCGGGACGAAGATTTGAAAATATAGAAGATCTAAAAGCAATTTTACGAAAGATTGGGTTATTCTTTATCAGTAAATGGTGCTTTATTTGAACATTTATTATAATTTGTTAATTTTTTTGAATTTACATTATGTTTTGTTATCGTGTTATACATATTAATTCTTCGTCAATTGAACTTCTGTAATTATTCTGGTTCCGGAAAATTATAACGATAGTATCTGCCAACCGAGCATTTTATTCTCTTAAAACCCATTATTAGCTTAATCACCTCAGCATTTCTACTTTTCCTTGCGTCGGATACGTATTAGCCGAAGCAGAATTATCTGTAAAAATCAGTCGACGTCATAAGAAATAAAAATGTCTGTAATTTTATAGGATCAAATGTATAGAGTACGGGGCGACCCCGTTGTCTCCCATCGACCTCGATTCATTGTTGGAGCCGCTCATGCGTGGACATTACATCCGCTTCAACTTCTGCTCTTGACAGGTTATATATATATATATATATATATATATATATATATATATATATATATATATATATATATATATATAACCGACCCCATAGATAAAAGTCCAAACAAGTTAAGTCTGGGGATCGGGGTGGCCAAGGAAATAGACTTCCTCGTCCAATCCACCTCTGGTGATACTTATATTAAATTTAAGTGTTCTCACACATTTATTGAAAAATGTGCTGGACAACCATCTAGTTGTAAAAACATATTTTGCCGTAATTGCAAATGCACGTCTTCTGATAAAATAGGCAATTGGTTTACCAGACAATCAAGAAACACGGCACCATTTAGTGGTTCATCAAAGAAATAGGGACCTATAATAATTCCGTCCAACAAACCACACCACATATTAACACTCCAACGACCTTGATGTTGGACCTCGTGCAACCAGTGAGGATTGGTGTGAGACCAATAATGCATATTATGCAAATTAACGTTTCCATGACTTTTAAAACATTTTCCCTGATCATACCCAACATCCAATGACAACAATCTGTTCGTCGGTCAAAGTCTTCGTCATGTAAAGCTTGATATAAAACCATATGATACGGGTGAATTCTATAAATATTAAATTACAAACACATTGTGAAACATGTAAAGTAGTATTTTCAGTGACATAAGAACATAAAATGATTTAAATAGTAGTTCATGACATATCCTACGCGCAACTTTGGTCGAAAGCTTCTAGTATTACGCAAATTTTGCACTAAACACGGAAAAATTCTCACATCGCGTAGACGCCGATCTGGATATCGAGCCGAGTATGCTCTCTTAGTCAGTGCCGCATTTTGAACACACTCAAAATATACCACAATCATATCAACAGCTTCATCGTTTCTAAAAGACATTATAGGTAATTTTAAGGATTTTTCTCAATGGCCTACTCCTAATATTCTGCCTGTTCTGCACTTGCATATTCTATGCATTGATCATTATGCCCCTGCATGTTTTTTAATATTTGAAATTATGAAAACTTTTATTATTTAAAAATTATAAAATGATGAAATTTTTCATTGAATCTTGAAAAAAGACAAATAAATAAGAATAAATACCGGTGTAATATCGACTTTATCAAATTTTATAATAACTAAATTTTCTTTCTTCGATATTATAGGGTATGAATAAGATACGAGATGCGGTTTTCACTAACCTATTTAGGGATGATATTGTATTATCCAAATTGTTCGTATGCACACTTTCTGTCTCTTGTAGGTATGGTTTGATGGAATGAGATGTGTTGTGTCCAGTGATTTTTATAATCTCTTGTTCATTAACTCCCAAACTAGCTAAGGTACTAACTGCTGTTGACCTATTAGAATGGTTAGTAATGTTTTGATTTTTGTATTAATCCCAATACGTTCAGCGGTCAATTTGGTCCATTTACTGATTTGGTTTTTGCCGATTGGCATATTCTTGTATCAGCAGCTTTTATTATTTTTCAAATTATGATTAACAGTTAAAAATAACCTGTCACTCGTTAATTGATAGTTCATTTTGATATCATTTTCTTAAATAGTCTTACGGGACAAACATGTAAATTACCAATGTCCGGTGTTAACCATTTAGTATCTGCCAATCGTTTTTCACCTCCTTGTGCAGTTTTCGAAAAAATTGGATTGTTCGTCCACATTTATAAAATATTACACTAAACATGATGACGCTTCACCACCTCTCCTGGCTAGTTCTACTGCTGCAATATGATAGAATTTCATCTGGAGTCCGGAAGGTATATTTTCGTCGTACTGTTGAATCATTTTATTCAGCTCTTTAAGCGTTAATGGTTCAGAGCTTGTTTTTCTTTTTCTGGTATTGTCTACAAACATATATTTTAAGAATACCTGTAATTGCTCCCTCTTTGTATTTTTCGCATCGCTTGCATCCAGAAAAACAATGTCGTTAAATGGGTCAATTTTTCATAATAATTTCGTTGAAGGAGTTTTGCGGTATTATTCCAAATGATCTTAACAGGTACCTCTACTCACTGCCATCATATTAAAAACCTAATCTTTTAATATTATTGTCAAAGTTTCATTTGGGGTATTTTCATTCAGCGTATAATTTCTATTATCACAAAATTCCATAAATTGTTTCCAAATATATTTTTCAGTCTTCAGAGTATTTTTTGGCTTGTTGTCGTTAACTTGCCGATCAATTTCATCCAAAGCAACACTAGAAAAACGATCTTTGATTTCACTCATCGTTGAAAATGTTATTTTTTACTAAAACGTCTTTTTATTTACACTAAGCGTCCTTAGTTACCGTGATTAGTTACTGTCATGACTAACATCTCACAGCTAGTTTCATATATTTCATTAAATGGAGCAATGAAAATACGAAATCGAAAACACCAAATCGAATATACCCCGTCGTTAATGTAAACAAGCCGTGTTTTCATGAAATACGTTCGTGATTGGTTCAAATTTTGAGAATAAGCAATCCTGATTGGTTAATGTTGCAGAAATGAAATAATCTATAAAACAAATTCGTCTACGTGAAGATATCTCAGTAATTCATTTACGAAATTTAGGTTTTCACATACAACAGCAGGGACAGATAAGAAGGTATAAAAATTAATCCACCAGGTTAGATGTTTTACAAAATAATACAAATGAATCATATCACAGATAATAATCTAAGTTATATTTTTTCGAGAAAACACTTTAGTACGATTAGACAAAAAAAGGTGGAAGCAAATAAAAGTTAAAAGTTTCCGATCCTTAAAATAATTAATGGTTACTACAGCTTTTATTGTTATTACTAAAACATCCGCATGTGTTGCTTTTTCCATTACCGTTATTAAAAACGCACTTAAAAACACAACAAAATTACTTTCCAAGTGACACCATTTTACAAATAAACCTAAGTGAGAAATATTTTTTTATTGTTCCAGTTGGACCCTAGAAACCGAAAAACCGGAAAATAAATGCTTGAATTTATTATACCATTACCTAATTTTTATGTTTACTAGTTATTAATTTAAGGGTTGTTGGTAACCACACCTTTAACAATTTACTCTGCCTGCCCTTATTCTCCTTCGTAATATCTGATAAGACGTTTTAAATTAACACTCACCAGGAAGCTTCATAATGGATATACATTAAAGAGGAACTTTGAAAGTAGCTCCTATTTTGTTACACTAAATAAATCTAACATTAACACAAAATTTACTAACCCTCAAGATTGCATTCAGATTTCGATTACTATTTCATCGACCTTTATTCTTAATATCTTCCACGTCGCTTAAACTAAATTGGATATCACTTTATAATTTACGACATAAGGTTAAAGCGAAGGAACTGATAAGTTGAACACAAGAAAATGTTCTGACTTATGAAGTAATTTAATCAAGATTATTGTAATATGCCAATACCGTATATCCAAAACAGCATTAATTCTGTAGGTCACATGTCAAGCGTTGGATAATGGATATAACATTTAGAGCTGTAATGTTTTGCCATGGATAGAAAACAATTCACTGCATTCCAGTAAACTTATATGGCATCTACAATGTTAATTTTTCCCTTCCAACCTACATACAGGGTGTCTCAGGAATGAAAGGCCAAAACTTGAGAATGAGTAGCTGGCATTGAAATAATGTCAGTACTTCCTATAACTTTTTTCTCCGCCCTTTCTTTGTAGAGTTACAGGGCTGTGAAGCTGGAAATTGAAAACACAATTTTGCTTATAACTCTGCAATTATATTTTAGAATTTAATGAAAATTTGGTGCATTGTCAATCATATCAATGCATCTATTTTCGCAGTACCATTAGGTATACCGATGTTGTAGAAAGTCAGGATTATACTTATCTCACTGGTTAAAGGGTCAAAACTTTTACAGCGATAAAGCAACAAACTTAAAAACACTATCAGTTTATTCCCCAACCATTTTCAAAAAAGGTGCTCTTTCTTGAATTCGATAAAATCAATGGTTTCCGATAAATATAAAATTTTGTAAGACACTGCATAGCACATACAACTTCCACTATCATTTATTAAACTTATGACAATTCTTTGGGTGCCCACGCCACCTGCTATTAAATGGACCTAAAAATGAAATAATTGCAATTTTCGGAAAAACATACCATTTTTTCGTGTTTCTGTCAACACGTTCAAAAGTTTTTCTGTTTGGTAACACTCTGTATGGAAAATACTCTTCTGGCTTCGCTAAAATTGCCAAAAGCGTTTACATACATTAAATCCATATCTGCATATTCTCCGAACGTGTATTCGGCAATTTCAAGTATTATAGAAGGAAAGAAAATGTTATTTAAAAAAAGTAAATGTTCTTATCTAACCTCCATCATGAAAATAAATTGACAGTCGCTTACTTGGAAAAATTACATTTCTTAAAGAACGTTTGATGCCTACGACAATAATTGACAGCCGCCTACTTGGTAAAAATATTTAATAAATAATAGTGGAAGTTATATGTGCTCTGCAATGTCTTACAAAATTTCATATTTCTCGGAAACCACTGATTTTACCGAATTCAAGAAAGAGCACCTTTTTTTAGGAAAATAGTTGGGGAATAAACTGACTTGAGTTTATTGCTTTATCCCTGTAAAAGTTTTGGCCCTTTAACCGGTGAGCTAAGTATAATCCTGACTTTCTACAACATCGGCATACCTAATGGTGTTGCGAAAATAAATGCATTGATATAATTGACAATCCACCAAATTTTCATTAAATTCTACACTATATTTTAAGAGTTATAAATAAAATTGTATTTTAATTTTAAACTTTACAGTCCTATAACTCTCCAAAGAAAGGCAGGATAAAAATAAATTGTAAATAGTACCGGCATTATTTCAATACCACGTATTCATTCCCAAGTTTTGACCTTTCGTTCCTGAGACACCCTGTATACATAAGGTTATGACCTCCACATTTTTATTAAAGTTCATTGATCGTAATAAATTGTTTTTCTGTAGATAATAAATAATACGCCGAATTTATTTCAATTTCGTGGAACAGCAAGAATTAACCAAAACCATTTTGTCAATATCGATAAGTATATTGGATGTTGTATCCTGTACATTTAGCCCAATTGGGCTGACAATACCAGTCATATTCGTCTCATCTTGTATTATTTGTAAATTAGTGCTTTCACAGAATAATTGTATTGGGATTCTTATTTTGATCGGTGATATCATGATCGCGTTTTAGCGATTTTACAACAGGCGATACAATTCTAATGATTAATGAGCACGGGCACGGGCGCGAGCACGAGCACGAGCACGAGCACAGACGAGCACGAGCACGAGCACGAGCACGAGCACGAGCACGGGCACGGGCGCGAGCACGAGCACGAGCACGAGCACGAGCACGAGCACGAGCACGAGCACGAGCACGAGCACGAACACGAGGACGAACACAAGCACAAGCAGACTTAAACCCAAAACTAGACGGCGCTCTTTTTGTAGATTATATTCACTAAATTCTAGTAAGAAACTTAATAAATGAATGAGTATTACTTTTTTAGAATTGTTTACTTCAATTGGTTATATTTTAGTCGGCCGCGAAGCATGGCGATCTCTGGTTGACATTGAACGAGACAGCTTTGCTATTGCTGACACGAGTTTTATATATCGGTATTTACGTCAAATCCGCTACCGTGGATCAGTTTTTACTTATCGGTGCAAGGTTAAGCTGCTTGCTGCATCTTATTTCTGGGCTGTTTTAAATTAACAATGGTAATAAATTATTCAATTTGTAGATTCCTTGGATCAAGGAAAATTTCGTAATTTATGAAGCAAACCATTATTAAACTACTCAATGCGCTAGTCTCGGCAGATTTTTTAAAAATAAAAATTTGATAGGTAAGGTACGTATGGCTCAACTTTTATTTTACGAAACTTTTTATTTACTTTAAATATGAATAGCTATGAACACCTGGGAAGCTGTGCATTCCAGTTGTTCACGAATTGAATTTTACTTAATGGTGAACCAATAGCGTAGTTTAAAAATGTAAACTTCCACCATTATTACACATAATTAAAATACTTAGTTTTTTTTGGTTTTTAATGTTAAAAACCCTAAGTATTTTAAATAACGTATTTTGTCATCATGTGTAGAAATTGTAGTAGAACATTGGGATATTCTTAGTTTTGTTGTATGATTTTATTAAAAATTTAGATATATTAAGTTATGAAGTTTGGGAAGCGCTGATTTAGTCCTGTTTTATGGCATAGCTATTTCAGTTTATTAGAAATTGTTGTAAAGTACTTATATCCAGTTTTCTTTTTTTTCATTAAGACGTTTTGCGAATGTGTTTGTCGCATAGTTTAGGTGTAGTTGTTTAATATAGTAAACATCGGATAATTCTAATCTAGGTAATTGGTAATGGCTAGATTAATTTTGAACGGGAAACACGTCATGGGAAAGTAATTAAGATTACTGCAGGACTCGTTCGACTGTAGATCCAGGAGAATAAAACAACGCGATAATGAGAACTTAGATTAAATTGGAAAATTAACAGTGGCAACTGTGGTTTTTATGTGATGTTAAATTAGGATTGATTTTCCAAAGTAGAGCGACGATGAGAGCAGATCGGCTTACAATTTTTTAACGTGACTAGCTGATGCCAATGACGTACTTTCTAGATCGCTTTTACGAGAATTATTCGAGTTTACCGCGTGTACGGTTTGAAGTAATTGGTTACGTAAGCTAATACTCGGTAGTGTAGCGGTGGCGTTACGTTAACCTCCCCTATGTCCGTGTGTATCTGAGTAACGTGTAGAGTTGTGAACTTTAGAGGAAGAACACACCTCATTTCAGTAATTTTGCTTTTTCTAGTGCACTAAAATCACCCATGGGAAAATGATCGTCAACGGCTTTGTTAACTACTTTTTTAATTAAGTGAATAGGTTTAACGAACGTGAGAGTTGAGGAGTATTAGCTGAGCACTCATGTTGGACGTTATTTATGGATGTAACTGTTTCTTTACGTATATCTAGAGATATTTAATTTCCGTTGCTTAATGTTGATGTCGTTTTCATATGGTTTGTCATTATTTCTTTTAATATTTATTATATTTATATTTAAGTGAAAGGGCATGTGACGCCAATATTGAGCTCTCAAAAACGCTTTGGTAGTAGCAATAGAAAGGAGTAGTGATTTTCTGAAATTTTTGAAGGTTTAAGGAGACATTTACTTGCATAACGCATCCGGCGATAAAAGTTTTTGTTAGTTACGCTGAAATTGGCTGTGTGTTTGGACGTTTTCTATTTCTGTATTATTCGTGACGGACTATCAGAATTTAATTTGAGTTTATGCCAATTGAGATAGGGAGGATGGGAGTTTTATTTGAATTAGAGTCAGCTAAAGTTGACTCCAATAGTGGGGAAATTTCATTATTTTGATTTCGCATTAATATTCAAGGTGGAATTCAGTAATAATTTAAAAGGTAAAGCGACAAATAGTTAGAGCTTTATTGTGGTCTTTTGGAGCATTACGTTTCAGAATCGACCCAGGAAACCGTTGGTGACGAGCAAAATGATAGGTTCAAGTATTGTTCCGTTTTAGGCTAGTGCATCCCCTTTTATTTGCGTACGATCTACTCAGATTAAGACAGGGTGGAGTCCAAAACATTATCCGATAAGACTTACCGTATTAACGTATCTACAGAATTTTAATTAAATCCACGACCTCATGAGGAGCTAGTTGATCCTTTCAGTTGTTTGCCCGTGAGATATTCTAATACCGTTTGAACCCGTTACATATTGGGAAACTTAAATAATTCTTTTGTTTATACCATTCTCACTTCGTCAGGGTAAGGTTATTAGTAATACTTTCGTTGTGTCATACGTACTCCGTTTGAAGGTAGTAACTTCCAAACTCTCAAACACGGCAGATCTGAATTGCTATCGACATACTTCTCTATAATCTACAATTAATAGAAAATAGTTTAATGCGAATACCTATTGTATTATCTACTATTCTGGATAACTTCTTTTGAGATCTTTAATCAAGGTTAGACCAGTAGATGGTACCACCTCGAGACTATTTAATGCGCTATGCAGCTGCTCACGGTACCAAGCTAGGTAGAACGGAATGCAGATTACTCCCTTTATTGAAGTACAGAGGAATTCTGATTCAATGTGTTCTAAATTTAAATATACCCATTTGTGCTGTGATTAATACCTCTGCAATAAATTTGGACAATGTTAATATTTCACTTATCTATAATTATTGTGTATACTGTTACGATTGGGTATATGTATGTACATGCATCAACTCTACTAAATCAGATATGTAATTCTTTTACCTCTTCACTATTAATGTTTTATTTATTACTCGTAATGTAATGATATCTTTTATTCACACCACGGTGGCAGAAATAGGTATGTAATTTTACGTATTTTATATATATATATATATATATATATATATATATATATATATATATATATATATATATATATATATATATATATATATATATATATATATATATATATATATATATATATATATATATATATTAAAATTCTTAACATTTCTTTAAGTTTACCTTCTCTACAAAATTATTTACCGTTACTCTACCTTACTATGGCCGATTTGGAGACTAAATTTGCAGCTGCCGTTGAAGGTTTGATTCAGCCGCATCGATTTGATAGTTAAATTAGAAAACCCTCACTGTAAACCGTCCTGTCTATACATATTTTGTCGTGTACATTTTAGTAAAACAAAAATCTCGAATTCGTTCTTTACTTTTTGTGTTTTGTGTAAGTTTTAATGTAAGTTTTTCCAAGAATTAATCTATAAATAATCACCGTGCTTCGAGAATAAACCGCGTATCTTAACTCGTCGTGTTTGTGATAAACTGTTTAACTAAAGGGAATATATTCAAGTGTGAGTAGGTATTTAAATGTAATTAAAGTTCGCAGCAAACAATTCAACAAGCGTAGGTAACCTATTCAAAATCAATCATTGTCTTGCAAGAGGTTCCGACTTAGTTATTCAATCACGCTCTATAAGCCGAAATCTGTTAAAATAAAAGGGCCATCGTCACACAGTACAGGGGTCCCTCCCTGATTACTTGTGCGAATTAGCATTGTTGACTGTTAATATTTTCCCCTGTGTAAGTAGTATGGCGTGGACAAAGCGTGTAAAGATAGATCTCGGTTATAATTGTAAACAGGCAATACCGATGGTACACACACACACACACACACACACACATATGTGTCCAGATGACCTGAAAATTACCTTAAAACTCCCTTTGTTACGATTTATTTACACCTTACCCTCTTAAGGCTTTGTTTTAATGAGCTTTCTTTTTATTTAATGTATTTGATTCAGTCGGCTTATTTAGAATTGTTTGTCTACGAACTTATTTCTCTTTATATGTAATTTATTGTAATTGTACGAATGTATTTTTGGTGCTTTTATTAACTACACCGTTGTGTATGTGTACATTCCTTGCCTATTTTTTACTGCATTGCCTTAACCCTATTGTTACCTGTTTAATTTTGCTGTTTGTTATATTTTATGTGTACCGTCACCTGCATTGTTATTTTCTTATTTGCTTATTCACTTAAAGACCGGCATGATTGGTTGTATATGGCCACATGTTTGATATTACAATTTATTTATTCTGATTTATGTATGACACAATTGTGTGTGTGATTTTACACTGTTTGTTTTTTTATTGTGTTTATGCGTAGGTAAACTACTTTTTATTCTTTGTTCCTTAATGTTATAATTTTGTACACACTTTAACCTTATCTAATGGAGTTTTGTTATATATTCAACCCTTTCATTTTTTTTTCTTATTTGATCTATTAATGTACTTGTCCAATTACTTATTTACGAATAAAGTGGGTTTTCTTGGTGGTTATTTCCCAACTTAGTAAATTAACGGGTTGAACCATCATTGCGCAAAGCTTCTTAATTCTAATTTGAGTATTTTCATTGTTTACCTGTCCCACACGATCCAACAATTAACCTCGTCCAAGTCTATCTAATTCAAATAACACAGCGTAACTACCACTAGACGGCCAATTCTTTTGATCAGATTTGAGATTTGCGATTAATTAAATATCAGACTTGTAAATAAATCCTAACGTTTTAATTCTTGCCAGGAAAGTTAATGTAAGGCAAGCAATTAAATTGTGTAATAGTAGCATTATTGTCAATAAAGTCAAGATAGATCCCTTATCGATTCTTTCGTTCTTAAATTTGCATTGCAAAGAACGTAGGGGTAAACATGATGTAAAAAGACCAGGTGTAGCAACTTCAAAATGCGCAGGAACCACTTATCAGAAATTGATCCAAAATACAAAAAGCAACATGACATCATGTCTACATCATAATACAATTATAACCTTAAAATACCAAAATATTTTATATTTTGCTGAGCTATACTATGGCAACGTACTGCATTTTAAATTGCAAAAATTATACGAAATAAAATGGTACAAGAGACATTAAATACTTTACTTTTTGTTTGATACATAATTCATATATATTTATGTAACCAGTCACTTTTGTGGCAAGGTGCCTGCAAGACACACGATCACTACTTATCTAGAGTAGAGTTCTTAACGATCTGAGCTATCGAGGCAGCTAGTTTCACTCAATTCAATCCTAATCTGTATGTACCTTATCAGTGTTGATATATAATTCAATATATATTTACGTAACCAATCACTTTTGTGGCAAGGTGCCTGAAAGATTGAATTTTTCGTTTCCTACAGATCCACAAGTGTGGAATGTAGAAAATTTGCTTTTTAAGCAGTTAAATTAGTATAAATTAAAGAGAAGGAACAAGATTTTTGATAATTCACAATTTACATATTAGATGCAATTAACCTCCTTCTATTTAATTTATAATTATTATAATTTTGTATTATGTATTATTCTGGATAAAAATTTGATTGTCTGTCTATTCTTCTTCGATTGGCCATTATGCGCGTTGCTACACCTGGTCTTTTGGCACCATGGGGGTAAAGTTAAGAGCAAATAAGCATTAAAATGTCTAGAGTCACGTGCTCTAAAATAGGAAAACTGACGGTTTCAAAAATTAATATGGAGCACGTCGGCTAGTTGATGACCTTAAAAGTGTTGCTGCCTTTCACGAAAATGTTTGTGTAAAGTACTTAAGTTTAATTTCAGTCAAGGTGGTTAGGTGAAAGACCATATTTTTACTTTTTATTGCGTGTTTATTAATTGAAAAAGTCACATCACGTCATTTACTGTACATTAATTTTACATTGTTTATAATTATGCTGTTATGTAGCGTTGTTTACATATGGGCGATGCTTTTGATCTGCTAAAGCATCATTTTGTATTTGCGTTAAGGTATTTAACTGGGGTTGAACTTTAAATAGATTTTACGTGAGTAGTTCCGAGACACCATCCGCCATTTTGTTTTTTGTTATGTCACCCTTGGGACACCTTAAGTTTCACTTTTTATACATGCCCACGTGGGGATCGTATTTTTTCACCTGAGAATAAAAAGGTTTTATTTAATCCGTGTTTATTAATGTTTATTAGGGCCCGTTTTTATCAAAGGAGATTTCGTAATTGTTTTCTTTTAATCCCATCTACAGATACTGACCTTTACATATACCAAAAATTTATTTATACATTGGGGGTTGTATTCTAATAAGGGTTCAAGTCTTGTAATACGGGAATCTGTTCGCGGGCTTCGCCCCTGCTATAAAAATTGCATTCTAATAATGGAGAAGAATTAATAGATAAGACATGTAAGGATGACAAGTGATTTCATAATAAAAAGATGTTATTAAATCTGTGTTTATTATTATTAATATATATTAGGGTTATTTTGATTTTTGTCGAGGATGTAAAAACCTAGTCCTTAACCGATTACGTTCTATGCAATCTGTAAGACTGCATTTAAGCGCTAGCTCAAATTTTTTCAATATCTGATGTTAGCGCATTGTATTTATGACTATTAATTAATTTCTATCTGAGGTTTAAATATCATTCTGATCTAGATAACAGTTTTACAATGTGATTTTCGTAATATTGTTTATTATAAAGGAGACTGCATAATTGTTATTAGAATTAAAATTTCTTAAGAGTTCCATTTGAGGGTTGTGGCCTTTACCTATGCACGAATTTTATTACAACACGCTTATTTTGCCATGAAAAAGTCACCTTCAACATTATACATAATTAAAAATGAGTAATTAAGTTGCCATGCTTTAAACAATTTTCCACCTTGAGAAAGTTAAATTATATGTACAAGGTTTAACCAGAAATAAAATGCATTAATCCGATAAAGGGTTACACATATGCATTATAGGCTGTTTTAAGCTTCATTGTGTACCCCTTTAAAAGTGGGACCAATTATCAATTAAAAGTAAAATATAGAAAGTCGACTGCTAAATTATGTGCTCAAGTTTTAAGTAGAAAATAGAATTGCATTAATGCGTTAGTTAATACATATATGTGTTATAGGCTGTTCTACGTTTCACTGCGTACTGCTTTTAATAGTGTTATTAATTAAAAATAAATTTTTAAAGGACAACAATCAACAAATAGGATTATTTTGATGTTAAAAGATAAGTACGATAAAACAGGGTAGAATATACCTGTGATTGCAGATTTTTTTCACCTAGTATTTAAGTTGTGATAACAGAATACTCTTTAGTATCGAATAGCGTTTCAAGATGAAAGGTCAGTTTAAGCATCCCTTTTGTGCAATAGTAGCGGGGCCATCGGGGTGTGGGAAATCGTATTTGATCGTTGATTTTCTAAAAAATATCGAAACTGTCTGTGATACAGCTTTTGAAAAAATTATCCAGTTTTACGGCGAATGGCAACCATTATTCAAAGATCTCTCAGTGGAATTTCAGAAAGGATTACCTCATGTGGAGCAGTTTGACGGTGAAAAACCGGTCTTAATGATAATTGACGATCTAATGCGCGAGACTAACGGTTCGGTGGTTGATATTTTTACGAAGGGTTGTCATCGTAGAAATCTATGCGTCTTTTTTTTAACGCAAAACATATTTAATCAAAGACATAAACAGCGAGACATCTCTCTCAACGCTCATTACATAATCTTGTTTAAGAACCCACGTGACAGGGCACAGATACAGCATTTAGCAAGGCAGATTCCACCTGACAAACCGAAATTTTTAGAGGCTGCGTACCAAGATGCTACTTCTAAGCGGCACGCATATTTATTGTTTGATTATGCATGTTCAATTCACACATGTAGTTCGCTATATATTGGCTTTTACCTGCAGGGATTTAATAGCATTCTAATTAAACGCTTTTAAATTTTCTAATTGGAAATAAGAGTGACGAAATTTCATGGCGAGAGCATCGCTATTATCACGATTTAAGATATTTAATAAACTCAGGGTTTACGTTAGGTCAATACTCGTGCGCGCGAGTACTAATCTAACCTAAACCGTGCATTTATTAATCTAACCTAATATTGTACGTGTATTGAGCTAACCTAACCTAAAACGTGGGGCAGGAATTATGCATACAGTACGCTTCTTGTTTCCGTAACCACCCTCTAATATCTACCCTAGAGGCATAGCTATTAATCTTAGCTCCTTTTTTGGCAGAGGTATTTCTAGCGAGTTTCGCTCTTTAATGTATAACCGTCATCGAGTGAGCATTATTATAATGTATTGTCCTGTTTATGAGCCAACATCAACGTACATTAGAGATTTTACTGACTTGTTAATAAACTATTACAACATAACCGTTCATGATGATGATGGAAACGAAGACGTGGATGAGATTAATGTATCTCAAATCCAAGGTGATGATGATGATTCACAGAAGAGGAAGAAGAGCAGTGATATAGAGGAGAAGGATGAGTCTCGAAACCATGGTGATGATCATAGCGACGAGTCACGGTCGAGGAAGAAGAAGAAGACCGATAAAGAATGTGATTAAATAAATGATGTATTGTTTTTTATAATATATTTTCAAAGGCTAAGCTTTCCTTCAATTTTTATTAATAAACTTACTTTCCTAACGGTGTTCATACCTGCACTAACAATGTTGCAGTTAATGGGAAAGGACGGTTAGGTATGTAATTACAATAAGTGTGAGACTAGTTTTCTTTTGAACACTATAAGTTAAATCGAACTGCTATTTTTTGAATTTAAAGCTGATTTTGCATGATTAAGTTATATCAATTTGGTAATTTTGAATTGTGGTTGGTTGGTTTTTGCAAAGTTTAAGTTAGTCCGATCAGTATTTTTGATCTGTAAGCTGGTTTGCGCCAGCTGTAAGTTATGATTGATTGATTGAGTTTGATTTGGTTGATTGAGATTGATCTGATTGTTTGAGTTGATCGAACGTGATTTGTTTGGGATTGATTTGTTTCATTGATTTGTTTGTTTAAGAAAGAGACGAGGGAGAGACGAGCATGATCAACCTCTATTACAGAAAACATTCATTAATCTTTACAGCACTAGATCGAGCCACAAACAAAACCCTAATAACTCCTAGAAATATAACGGTAGGTGGTGCCACCTTTATTACAAAAAATATTCATTAGTCCATACACAACTAGATGGCGACACAAACAAATTCAAATTTTGCACCAAAAGAGACCACGACAGGAGGGCGCAGACCCTAATAGGTTGCCTTATGAGATAGAAGGACCCCCTTATCAGAATACTATTTCCAGGCACCCATGGGGGCCACGGAAATGGGCGAAGGGCCTGGAGCAAGTTCCTATATCTGTCCTGTTTGGTTAACATTTAAAAATTCCTGGGTCTCCAGTTTCTATAAAATATCAATAATACAGGGCCATTTCAAATACGTTGTAATTTATATATATTCTAAAATTAATGGATTACTAAATTAGTAACAATACTACTGCCTCGAAGTCGGGTAAAGGTAAATTCAAAAACTTCTGAGAACGAGGAAGGTTTGAAAGCGTGTGTAGTATTTCCAGGGTCGTGCTGAAAACAGCTAATTTAAAAATAATCTCACATATATGTAATAATAATAGTAGCAAATAAAGGCTGTATATTATCCTGTTGCATGTATTTGAAGTATAATTACCACCGAATGAGCATTATTATTATTATGAACCAGCATCAGGGATATTAGATGTTTTGCGGGTTGTTAATAAACTATTACAATATAATCGTTCAAGATGAAAAACGATGAGGTGAATGAGGTAAAATGTATCTTAAATCGTGATAATAATGATGTTCTCTCTATGAAATTTCAAATAAGTTAAATTACGTCACTCTTATTTCCAATTAGAAAATTTAAAAGTGTTTAATTAGCATGGCTATTAAATCCCTGCTGGTAAAAGGTAATATATCGCGATGTACATGAGTGTGTGTGTAACTGAACATGCAAAATTGAACAATAAATATCCGTGCGAATTTGAAGCAGCATCTCGGTACGTAGCCTCTAAAAATTTCGGCTTTTCAGGTGGAATCTGCCTTGCTAAATGCTGTATCTGTGCCCCGTCATGAATATGTTTTGCGTTAGGGAAAAAGACGCATAGGTTTCTATGATGCAACCCTTTGTAAAAATCAGCTTTAAATTAAAAAAATGGCAGTCTGATTTAACTTGTAGTAGTCAAAAGAAAACTAGTCTTACACTTATTGTAATTACATATCAAACCATCCTTTCCCATTAACTGCAACATTGTTAGTTCAGGTACGAACACCGTTAGGAAAGTAAGTTTATTAATAAAAATTGAAGGAAAACTTAGCCTTTGAAAATATATTATAATAAACAATACATCATTTATTTGATCACATTCTTTACCGGTCTCCTTCTTCTTCCTCGACCGTGACTCGTCGCTATGATCATCATAATGGTTCCGAGACTCGTCCTTCTCCTCTATATCACTGCTCTTCTTCCTCTTCTGTGAATCATCACCATCACCTTGGATTTGATATACATTAATCTCATCCACGTCTTCGTTTCCATCATCATCTTGAACGGTTATGTTGTAATAGTTTATTAACAAGTCAGTAAAATCTCTAATGTACGTTGATGTTGGCTCATAAACAGGAGAATACATTATAGTAATGCTCACTCGATGACGGTTATACATTAAAGAGCGAAACTCGCTAGAAATATCTCTGCCAAAAAAAAGGAGCTAAGATTTATAACTGTGCCTCTAGGGAAGATATTAGAGCGTGGTTACGGAAACAAGAAGCGTACTGTATGAATAATTCCTGCCCCACGTTTTAGGTTAGGTTAGGTCAATACATGTACAATATTAGGTTAGATTAATAAATGCACGGTTTAGGTTAGGTTAGGTCGATACACGTACAATATTAGGTTAAATTATTATAAGTTTTTATTATGAACAAATAAGTTCAAATTAATGATAATTTTTAATTAAATATTAGGTTAGATTAATAAACGCAAGGTTTAGGTTAGGTCAACACTCTCGCGCACGGGTATTGACCTAACGTAAACCCTGCGTTTATTAAATATCTTAAATCGTGATAATAGCGATGCTCTCGCTATGAAATTTCAACTAAGCTAAGTTACGTCACTCTTATTTCCAATTCGAAAATTTAAAAGTGTTTAATTAGCATGGCTATTAAATCGCTGCTGGTAAAAGCCAATATATAGCGAACTACATGTGTGAATTGAACATGCAAAATCGAACAATAAAGATCCATGCGGATTAGAAGTAGCATCTTGGTACGCAGCCTGTAAAAATTTCGGTTTGTCAGGTGGAATCTGCCTTGCTAAATGCTGTATCTGTGCCCTGTCACGTGGGTTCTTAAACAAGATTATGTAATGAGCGTTGAGGAGATGTCTCGCTGTCCATGTCCTTGATGAAATATGTCTTGTGTTAAGAAAAAAGACGCATAGATTTCTAGGATGACAACCCTTTGTAAAAATATCAACCACCGAACCGTTAGTCCCGCGCAATAGATCGTCAATTATTATTAAGACTGGTTTTTAACCGTCAAACTGCTCCATATCCGGTAATTATTTCTGAAATTCCACTAAGAGATCTTAGAATAATGGTTGCCATTCGCCGTAAAGCCAGATAATTTTTTCAAAAGCTGTATCGCAGGCAGCTTCGATATTTTTTAGAAAATCAACGATCAAATACGATTTCCCACACCCCGATGGCCCCGCAACTATTACTGACCTTCCATCTTGAAACGCTAATCGATACTACAGAGTATTCTGTTATCATCACAACTTAAATACTAGGTGAAAAAATCTGTAATCACAGGTATATTCTACCCTGTTTTATCGTACTTATCTTTTAACATCAAAATAATCCTATTTGTTTGTTGTTGTTGTCCTTTAAATATTTACTTTTAATTAATAACACTATCAAAAGGAGTACGCAGTGAAACGTAGAACAGCCTATAATACATATATGTTCTAACTAACGTCTTAATGCAATTTTATTTTCCACTTAAAACCTGAGCATATAATTTGGCAGTCGACTTTCAATATTTTACCTTTAATTGATAATTGGTGCCACTTTTAAAGGGCGTGCACTATGCAGCGTAAAACAGCCTATGATGCATATGTATAACCATTTATCGAATAAATGCATTTTATTTCTGCTTAAACCTTGTATATATAATTTAACGTTCTCAAGGTGGAAAATGGTTTAAAGCATGGCAACTTAATTACTCATTTCTAATTATTTATAATGTTGAAGGTGACTTTCTCAAGGCAAAATAAGTGTGTTGTAATAAAATTCGTATATAGGTAAAAGCCACAGCCCTCAAATGGAACTCAAAAGAAATTTTAATTTTAAAAACAATTATGCAGTCTCCTTTATAATAAACAATATTACGAAAATCACATTGTGAAACAGTTATCTAGATCAGAATGATATTTAAACCTCAGATAGAAATCAATTAATAGCCATAAATACAATACGCTAACATCAGATATTGAAAAAATTTGAGCTAGCGCTTAAATGCAGTCTTACAGATTGCATAGAACATAATCGGTTAAGGGCTAGGTTTTTACATCCTTAACAAAAATCAAAATAACCCTAATAAAAATTATTATTAGTTAATTAATCCTACTCGAGGTAAACTTTTATTTATGTATTTAATAAAATTAATAATAATTTTTAATTACATATTTACCTTTGAACTTATTCGTTCATAACAAAACTTATAATAACCCTAATAAATATTAATAATAATAAACACAGATTTAATAACATCTTTTATTATGAAAACACTTGTCATCTTTACATGTCCTATCTATTAATTCTTCCCCATTATTAGAATACAATTTTTATGACAGGGTCGGAACCCGCGATCAGATTCCCGTATTAGAATACAACTCCCAATGTACAAATAAATTTTTCGTATAGGTAAAAGAAATGTATTAATAATTTTAATAACAATTACGCAATATCCTTTGATAAAAACGGGCGCTAATAAACATTAATAAACACAGATGAAATAAAACCTTTTTATTCTCAGGTGAAAAAAATACGATCCCACGAGGGCATGTATAAAAAGTGAATGTCAAAGCGTTCCAAGAGTGACGTCACAAAACCAAAATGGCGGATGGTGTTGCGGTACTACTTACGTGATCAGCCAATACTACAATATTACAATTCATTATTGGCACGACTTAGCCTGACCAGAAAGTTGTACAATATTTTGAATCATTAGTATCAGGCCATTAATATTGCAGTTTAAAATATTGAAGTTTTATTACTTATCAACATCCTGTAATATCTAAATGCAGAATTTTCTTTAATTTTAGTGCAAACATGTTTTCAGTAATAGAAAGGAAGGCAATAGGGATAGCCGTCAAAATTTATACCATAATAGTAAAAAAGGAATATGTACCAAATATAAACTCATGAAGGGTTAATGTAATTACTAGGGTGTATAGAATATTAACTCTAAATAAGGAAGTAAACGAACCAAATTGTTGAAAATCTATAATTGTAGGGAAGTAATTATAATAATTTCAATAATAATTTCGGTTCTCGAAATTATTAAAATTCTGGAAGTTAAATGAAAAATGTAATTTGGAAACGATTAATTTTATAATCTTAGCTTTTTTACTACATTAAGAGGACTAATAGAAAATATCAATGTCCCTCAAGAGTTTATGGTACTTAACGATTTTATTAAAGATGGGATAGGTTTAGAATGTGTTTAAAACTACATTGCCTTAACTAATTACAGAAATTTTAATGTGATATTAGCACAAACATTCCAATACGGTGCAATATTATAAAGTATTTTGGATATAAAGTAATAAAGAATGTATTATTTTGCGAAAAAATCGCAGGGCATTCTTACCACTGCATTTATAGTGAAACTACACGTAAATATGATATCAACCTTAGAGCAAACCTTTTTTTAAAGATATTTCTATTTTAAATAAGTTGTATTTATGACAGCAGGGTAATATATAAGCCCCAACGTCTTTTCGTGAATATCTGGGAAGCTTTTTCTTCTGTAAAAAACTAAGCAAGCCTCAAAAATTAAATGAAAGTTTGATATACGCAGTACATGGCTGTCTTATGGAAACAGAATCTAAAATTTAAGTATCATTTTCATATTAATAAACGAAAAATATAGCAAGTAAAATACGTGAGATGTCATCTCTTTAACTTATACATTCTCTGCTAAGTGGAAAATGATATAGGCGTGACATTTTATACGCTACCAATCTCTCGTTCTACCATAGCAGCTGACCTTGCAATAAACTAAAACGAGTATCATTATATCGGTAGAGACGTGGGCGTGTATTAGAATGCGCAGGGTATCATGGAAAGATAACGTAAGAACCCTGATGTGCTACAAAGCTATAATAAAAGATAAAATAATGAGTAGTATCAAAAGAGAAAAGAACTGAAGGATTTGGGTCATGTTATGAGGTGAGAAAAGGAGCGTCTACACCCCCTCTCCGACGTGCCCCCCCCCACTTTCACCAGGTTGGTGCTTGGCGCCGCCTCCTGTGACAGACTGTGCGCGCTTTTAGATTATCGCTTCCGGAGATACTTAAGACTCCGCCCAGATTCCACATTGTGTTCTAATTTGAAGGTTGGAGGTCTAAGGGTTTGTGTTCTGATTGGTCGTCTTTGTTTTTATTAGGTGCATTTTAAAACTAATGGGAGTTTTCTGTAATAGAATGAGTGAGCGCTATGTTTTAAAACTAGATTTAGTTCCCTGTAACTGTTATAGAGGAAAAACTTGAAATAGTATTCCAATACTGAGGGGACCTCATACCATCTTATAGGACTGCGCTAGAGCTCTGAAACTTAGCCCCAATTCAGTTGTCCCTTGTTTTTTATGGCGGGAAAACTTATAAAATGAAATAGTATTCTAAAACTAAGACACCATCCCATCCCATAGGACTGCGTTAAGGTTACACAACTTGTTCCAAAGTACCTTATTTGTTCGTGGTACCATTTGTGGTGTATTTTAAGTTAGTACAAAATTTCCAGTAATTGGTTTATCACCATCATATAGCTGTGTATTTTAATAGCTGGTTGTCTGCAGTATGCATCATGTTTCCGTGGTATTTTTGGTTTTCCTCCATCTTATTTTCGTGTGCGTTTTTGTCTTTCCACTATCTTGTTTCCGTGTAACTTTTTGGCTTTCCGCCATCTTGTTTACGTGTACTTTTTGGATTGTATGCGCCACCTTCTTTTGGTATTTGTCTGACAGTGTCACCATCTAGCGGTATATTTTTAACTAGTGGAAGATTTCTGCAATTGTTAGGAAGGGAAGTTTTAAATTTGAAATTTTTCTTAAACACACAACAAATGCATTTACAAACTCCCAAAACACTCTAACAAAAACACAACCGCTCTTTCTCTCTCTCTCACTCTTTCTCTCGCTTTCTAGTTACACAATATAATTCGCTATCTCACTCTCTCGATGTTAGAATTAAACGTATTGCTACGTTATGGTATAATTAGTAGTTCACAGGTTTTTCCGAGGTTAAATTACAAATGTATAGGCTCAGATATTTTAAAATGTTGATTTTGTTAACTAGGTCTTAATACGGTTTCCAAATTTAACAGATGGAAGGTCCATTCAGGCATTACTTTTCGCTATAGTCATGTAAAATCACATTTTTTCGCAGAATTTCGTTAAAACGTCGAAACTGTTCTCGATACAGATTGAGAAAAAAAAAGGTCTGTTTCTAAAGCAAGAGGCAGACCTAACTGTGGATTTTCAGCAGATGTAAAACAGCTCGATGGCGAAAAGACCTCACTAATAATAGTTCATGACCTAACACGGAAGGCTAACACCTCCGTGGTTGATTTCTTTACAAAGGGATGACTTAATATAAATCCCTAGCCCAGATCAGGTTACTGGTGGTTGGGATTAAATATGTCAAAGGGACCATTGATGTTTAGAGTGTAAAGAACCAGCGTCCTTTACGTATGCTTTTTAGAATAAATTATTTGCGGACCATCCTATATGTAAGATTTCAAAAGTTTACGCGATATTGCACAACTAATAATTTATTCATCACCGCTGACGTGTATTTCTAAGAAACCGTAAGTTTTTGCACGTCAGAACGATTACAACCAATCGCATAACGGCATCCCCCGCACGGTAGCCGCGAAGCCGCCCACAGATGCACCTTTATAAACCCGCGACGCGCGTGAAAAAAGAGAGAGATGAATCAAAGTCGATTCAAGTCAAGCCGATATCCAGCAGCCGCCACCGTACCTTTGAGTAAGCACCGACCTGTTATTCACCGTCGAAGAGTCCATCGCGATCGGATGATAACGCGCACCACGACGCACCGGGCAACCTAAAGTTTAATCCTGTACTGCTATTGATAGACACGTAAGTTGTAAAGTTATACAATCTGACAATTTACAATCAAACACTACAGACCGTAAATAACTCCGGGCTGAGTCTCCAGGAGTTATACAAAGTACACTAACACCTAGAGTGCCACGAAGGGTAGATCCCGTCGTCACTCGCCAATACAAAGTACACTAACACCTAGAGTGCCACGAAGGGTAGATCCCGTCGTCACTCGCCAATACAAAGTACACTAACACCTAGAGTGCCACGAAGGGTAGATCCCGTCGTCACTCGCCAATACAAAGTACACTAACACCTAGAGTATCACGCAGGGGTAACCCCCGACGTAATACCTGAGGGTGAAGGGTTGTTACAGGGCTGTAAAGACCTACGACCTTTCTCTTAGTATATCCAGTAAAGACAGGCCGTCGCCTACGTCTTCTGAGCATTACTGAAATCCCGCTCGAAACTCACACATACAATACCTACAGACAAACACGATAACCGTACACGGTGTCTTTAATCGCAGGAGAGTACACCCGAAACCTGGTGTATAAATTTGTAGTCCAAATAACCATCGTAAACACCTGCTGCGAGATTGTTTGTAAATAAGTTAGATAGTAAGTAGATTATTCTATATTTACGTAAACCTATTAGAGTAGTTTTAATATCAAGCATTTTGTTCCCTTGATTGATTATAGATAATTAGACTTAGTATAGAGATCCGTAATTAATTCTGTTAATTAATTAATCTAATTGCCTAATCAAACCGGTTATAATTAAAGAAAGACAGTCCCGAGATCTCGCATTTGCATACGCGCATTTCGCGTGTATTATTTCCCGGGAGTAGGACATACTCGCTTCAGCGCTCCAGAGTTACTAAAGTATAAGCACGATATTGATTTTCTCAATCCCGCAACGACTCGAGTTCATTGCGCTGGCGCCGCCGACCAACAACGGTATCAAGGATAACGCTCTCGCCACTGTAAATACAGGACCGTAACCTAAATTTTACCTCTTAGGTAAGCAGTAGATTACAAAGAATATCTCTGTTCACAGAAGCGACTACTCACACAGTGACGGGCCGCCCACCAGGAGAACGAGCCGCCAGGACCAGGAACAAGAAGTCCCAATACATTTTTGTTAATTACTTTTTGTTTATTGTTGATTTTATTTAATATACATTTTAAAAACGCTTTAAGGTATTTATTTAAGGTGACAGTGTTAAGCCCATCCAGTACTTAGTATGAACCACACCCCGTTTTTAAAATAAACACGATTGAGCAAAGCCGAGGCAAAATAAAACCGCGTTGGGTTACCAAACCAGCAGGGCGCAATACATATTGCACCTACAAAGAAAAGCGCATTATAAGAGGTTATTTCGAGAATCAACACTTCAGATGTTGGAGTAATTTCAAGGACCACTCCTTCAAAAGGACGTTATTTCAAGTGCTGGGCCTACAATCTGTTAAAAAGGTCTTAGATGTTGTAGTTTCAAGAATTAACACTCCAAAAGGGTCTTATTTCAAATATTGGTCGTGTAGAAGAGGTAATGCCTTTTGCACACGATGTTTAATTATCTATTAAAATCGGTTTGTCCTTAATTGTCATTGTAATTTTTTTTAAAATAAAAACGCCCACCAACCAAATTTATTAATAATAACTACTTATTTTAATTTAAATTTTTATTTTTATTAAGCAGATCATAAAAAATAAATGTTACACAATGAACTATGTAATGAGACAGCGAGTCACTCTCACCATTCTCGTTTATATCATGTGTAGGGATAATAACCCTGTAATACACCCTCCCTAACAATGAGGTCTAGGTATGCTAGAATCGATCCTCCAAAAGGAATTTATTTTAAGTGTCGCGGTTAAATCTGTCAATAGGACTAAATATGTTTGCGTGCAAATACATAAACAGATTTAAGTACTCTTCAGTTATTCAAGTGTTAAGTAATGTTAGAAATACAAGTAGAACCATCTACAAGCACATACACTAACATGTAAAGACACATGGCGGTATCGTACTGTCAGAATTGTTAATCCGTTCCTACATCTTGAAACTGATTTCGACATCTTAAAACAAAGCCCGTTTACTAAAATTCTCCTCTGTTTCTACCATTTGGTGTGAATTGACGTTTAAGGCCCGCTGGGTTGAAATCAACATCCCGGAAATCTGTATCTAAACGCATTTTTGATAAAAGCTGATTTCAAAATCAATATCATAAGCTCTTTCAATATCTTGATATGCCCCATTCCTAATATGGCGCCCGTATGCCTTTTTGACTAAGGTCCGATTGCAGATCCGAAAATCAAATATGGAAAACACACATCAATCAGCACCTACCAATTTTTGGCGGGCCCTAGTGGAGCCCTATGAGATAGAATGGTACACTAGTATTCTTAACAGTTACGTGTAACACAAAGTCCAAAGATGTATGCGTACAAGTTGCAAGATTAATCTACAGCCACAAGAATGTGCTTCGACTGGTACGTGCTTCTAATCAGTTAACGTGGCACGTACCTAAATAGTGTGCAACTATTGTAAACACCGATCCAGCGAATAAACCAGGTCCTACATTGAACAGTTACGTACATTAATGAAAATGTTAACGGGCGGTATCTTGATTCCTTTGGACAACATACAAAAGGATATCATTTGCGCTTATTGAACCTGTGTACAAATGCAGATAGTTGAAAGTAATCTTTATGCACTTTCTGTCAGCGTTTCCTCAACGACACCTTAACCTCGGTTAGTATTTTATTTATTTATTTGCTTTATGTTCCGTTATAATTACGTATATGGATTTATTATCCCTAAACGCATAAACTTGTTTTAAAATTATCAAAAATGTTGAGGATTTAGACTGATTCTTATACTGGACACTATATCAACAAAGTACGGGAATAGATTGGAGTTGGAGTTGACTGCCAGTAAATGCGTGCTCTTAGAGAGTTACTGCACGTATTTTAAGGCAGAAGATTCCAAGATACAAGGGTTTAACGAATCCCTCGTGATTAAGAACCTTTCAATTGCATTGCTGGCCAGACAACCAACTTAATATTTGTTTAGAGGTTGATGTTATAACCATTATTATTGCGCTATGTAAACTATTATTAAAACTTACCCGGTATATTAGTCATTTTTAATTAATTCCTTTCTGTAAAGTTACGTTTATAGCTATTGATTTACATATAATAAACTAGTAAAAACCCTTCTATCTGTTTATGCTTTGTACAATGGTATATTGATAATGAAGCAAGTTGTAGAGCACCAGCGGTATCTTATGAGACAGTATGGGGTCCTCCCCACCAATTAGATCTCACGCCCTGTCGCAGGAGGCGGAACCAAGGGCCAATCGGCGTCATCGATTAAAAGTGGTGGGGGAAAACTGGGACTATTCTTCTATTAAATTAACAAAATGAATTAGTTAATTTGTTGACGTGTCGTAATTATGGTTAATCAGTTTAAAAACATAATTTTTTCGTCGAATGAAGATACCAACTTACTATGATTTTCCGCCATAAACCCCTGTTACATTTCAATTATCATTGGTTGTTAACACAAATTTTATGTACAAATTTAAAAAAAATGCAAGCTGCTTTAATTTGCTGCTAATGATAAATTTATCAAGTAAAGGGTGAATCACAAAAATTAATTAACTTACCACCCGGGATAATAAACGTATTGTCTGTACCTGCAACAAAATTAAAATTATTAATTTGAGGAATATTTTTGTAATACTTAATGCAAAAACACATTGTATAAATTTCAAAATCCATATGTAGCCGTTGCAGATTTTACGCATCCATATTCCTATCTCACTTAAAGTTTAAAATTTAAAAGCTGCAAGGCTTGGTATATTTTTGTGACAATTTCAAATTACTTTCCTATCTCTCTATCATTAATAGTTAATTAATCAAGTAACCTCAACCAGAAGAAGTATGGACAGCTGAGGTATTTAAATGATTTATTTTACAAAAATTTAATCACAAATCCTAGTCAACAAGCCCAAGGATTTAATTTGCCTAGAAAATTATAGTGCAAATTAAATAGGATTAGAACCAAAAGTATGTTATGCAATCTACACCACAAAGAGGATGACATACTTACTGCGCTAGCGTAGTAGCGCAAGTTTAAGAATGTAAATGTGTCATCACGTCTGTGATATCGTTGACCTTTGAAATTGTTAGGATACACTAAATTAGGCTGCTAAACAATGTTTCCACATTTTTCATAACTTCTCTGTAAATTAAGTTTCACAGGTAACCTAATCTGAACTAAAATTTTTAATTCTAACTATTCTTTAAGTAATTCCAAGTAACTTTATATCATTGCTAAGCTAGTGATTTAATTTTCGACGAAAGGGGCATTTATCAAAGCTTTTAACAATTTCAAAGTGTGTTACGTCGCCAAAGTAGATAGATAAATAGAATAAACGTAATCATTACATTCGTATAATGATTATGTAGATTATGTTACCCTTAACATTTAATTTACAGAGCAGTTATGGAAACTGTAGTAACCATATTACTGTGTAGCAACATAAATCAGTATAAACGGTGTTTATTACATAGTGGTAAGGCTTCAGCTAGCGTTATAGCCCATGCGAATCTGAAAAGCCTCATAAAAAAATTAATGCTAGGCGATGCGCCGTTTCTTCTAACGGGCCATCCAAAAATGACATTAAATTGCAATGTTGAAAGCTGCATGTGAACAAATTCACCACATACGTGACACAAGGTGTCAGAGGCATATTAGTGATGAAAACGATACAAAAAGTACAGAACAAATTTTTTATTCATGATACGTGGCACAAGGCGTCAGAAGCATATTGGTGATCAAAGCAATACAAAAACTACAGACACATTTTTTATGATTGAACATATTGTTGAAAATGACCTCCGTCCATGTCCATGCACAATTTCAATCGAAGAGGAATTGAATCCAAAACACATTCCAGCATTTCTCTCCTGAGCATCCTGCTCATTCTCCGGGGGCGTCTTGTATGCTTTATCCTTGAGGAAGCTCCATACGAAAAAATCTAAAGGACTCAGGTAGGGCGACCTCGCTGGCCAGGCAATTGGACCGTACACCATGTGCATATCTGCGTACTCGTTGAATGATTACATGATTACCAGTGAAATATGAAATTGAACAACGCAATGGGTGCAAAAAATGCCTGTCACACTGATGTATACAAACGTCACCACAAAATTTTCCTATTTGCCAAGCGTATTTTTCTAAAATTCTGCATCTTTTAAAATCAATATTCTGTTTGAAGATGAATTTTTCATCGGATACTATCCCGGTTAAAAGCTAATGAAGTCGGTCAAATTTGGAACTTTGGATAGCTCGTGAGAAAAAATGGCGCACCGCCTAGTAATAATTTTGTTATAGGGTTTCTCAGCATTGCCTGGACTATAACGCTACCTGAAACTTTAACACTAATTAATAAACACCGTGTATACTAATAATTTGAAAGGACACCGGTATCATAAACGTGATAAACATTGAAAATTCGTAAAAGTTCACTGCTACGCTAGCGCAAGTAAGTACACCATTCATTGTAGTGAAGGCTATATGTTTAAAACAAGCGCCTCAATGATATAACGTAGAGAAAGAGAGGAAGAGGCCACGTATTTTATTCCCTCCCCAAGGGGAGGGCGGGCTGCTCGAGCTTTCCTAGCTCCTTCAGCCACAAGCATGGATTCCCAGCATACATACATGCATTACGTATATATGCATGGTGAGATTACGGATTAGTGTGGTCAGGATAGGATCGGAAGGAGCGGAGTTAGGGTTAGGGGGGGAATACTACCCCAGCATTCGCGTAAGTAGCCGCACATGGTGTGCATATACGCAGTGACCATACCGCTACATGTGTATGAGGAAAACCCCCTGAAAAAACCTCATATAAGGTAGGCGGTAAAGGGAAACAAACCCATTACCTCCCGAATGCTAAGCAGGTCGTGTCACCACTACGCTACCAGCTCGGTGATATAACGTACAAATATATATATATATATATATATATATATATATATATATATATATATATATATATATATATATATATCAGTGAGGAAATTAAGTAACGGATAAATTGGGTAACTCCGTTAATCTGTATGATAGAGACAAAATCTATAAGGGGTGTACCGATTTAAATTACAGCGCATATGAAAAAGGTAATTTTCAGATGTTTCCATAAATTGTTTTGAAAGTTGTGACGTCATCAATATTTTCTGAAATAACAACCTATCTTTTTTTTATTTCGGTAGAGTTTTTTAATCTCTTTTCAACGATTTAAAATTTTGAATAGGTTACCTAAGAAAAAATTCAAGAAGAACGGTCTTACAGTCAAAAAAATTAATGAATTAAATTAACAGCCTAATCATAGTTACCGGAGTTTTAATAACAAACAAAACCCTGTTGTCACTTTGACAAGCGATGTGTTTAGTGCGTTTTTAATTTCCTGTGTATAGTACTAGTACTTACCGTATTAATAATCTTGCTTGAACAAAATGGCACCGATCACATAGCAACAAAGAATTGAAGTCTTAATGATGATTGGGTATGGCGATCGAATTAGAACTCATCAAGCAGTATGTCGACTTTTCAGAGACAAATATCCTGATAAGGAAATAAGCCAATCCACAGTCAGCAGAATAGAAAATATATTTCAATAACACGGTGCTGTGAGGGATCTTCCAATAACTGGCCGCCCTGTGGCAAAAGTAACCGAAGATGCAGCTTAATATTTCACTGGAATTTCAAGATAATCCGCAATCAACTAGTTGAAACGCGCATTGGAACACAATGTGAGCCATACTTCGGTACTGAAACATTTAAAAATACTAAATTTCATCCTTATAAGGTAAAATTGATCCATGAGTTATCAGAGACCGACCTTGACCACCAATTCTGTGAGAAAATTATGGAAATGTGCAATCGTGTTTCAATGTTGCGTCGTATAGTATTTTGGATGAAGCAAGTTGTTCCTTACATGGAACTGTCTATATTGGTCTAGGGAAAATCCACACTGGATGCAGAAAGCTCATACCCAATATCCCCAAAAGCTCAACGTATGGGCAGGAATTGTTGGTGACAGAATTTTAGGGCCATCCTTTTTCGACGCTAATTTGACTGGGGAAAGATACCTATACTTTTTACAATTTGAATTACTACCTGCATTAGCGATACTATTTCCGAATGGAAACGACCCCGACGTACCAAACAATAACATTTGGCTCCACCACACTATGCAGTAGATGTGCGGTGGTATTTAGACGAAGTGTTCCCAGGAAGATGAATAGGAAGAAGAGGTCCAATGGATGGTCCCCTGATCTAACGCCATTAGACCTTTTCTGTGGTGTCACTTAAAAATATGGTATACAAATATCAACCGAACAATTTAGAGTACCTTCAAGAAAGAATTCGGCATGAGTGTAGGTTAACAACGCCTAAAATGCTTCTAAACGTAGTGAATGCATTTTATAACCGTCTTGGGTATTGTCAGACGGTGCAGGGTCATCAGTTTGAACATTTAATGTAATTGTCGAACTCTAAAATTTTTTGTTTGTTTTAAAATCTTGATAATTAGGATTAGTCTGTTAATTTAATTCATTCATTTTTTTAACGGTAAGGCTGTTTTTTTTTAATTTTCCTTATGTAACTTATTCAAAATTTAATATCGTTGAAAAGAGATTAAAAAATATAGGTTGTCATTTAAAAAAAATATTGATGATGTCACAACTTTCAAAACAATTGATGGAAACATCTGATAAAACCTTTTTCATATGCGCTGTAACTTAAATCGCGACACCTTTTAGATCTTGTCTCTATCATGCAGATAGAGAGTTACCGAATTTAACCGCTACTTAATTTCACTATATATATATATATATATATATATATATATATATATATATATATATATATATATATATATATATATATATATATATATATATATACGTTATAGCATTGACGCGCTTGTTTTAAACAAGGGTCTATCACCTTGAAGTGATGTACAATGTCTAAAAAATAAGTGTAGGAATTTTATGGTATTGTTATGTAGTTGTACTAAAGGTATCTCACTCCCCATTTCTACTATAAAAACGTGTTTGTATGCGAGTATGAAATTAACATTTGGCATATAAACAAAACCCTCTGAATGCTAATTTTCAGTTCACTAATGCTACACCTTTCATTTATAACTTCGTATTCTGGATGATATTTTCAACGAGTTGGAAAAACCCGATTACCGCATTCTTTAGTTACACCAAGGTTAAAAATTACCTTTTACTTCTAAGGCCGTATAACGATTTTGTAATATTTTATAACGAGTTACAGAAGCTTATTTACACCACATTTCTTACATCTGACAAAGAACACGTTAACTGTATTCTTTAATTAGACCAATATTACAAAGCCCTTTTATTTATAAAGCAATATTTATGATTACGTTACACCCCCTAATGACTTGGAAAAACTCTTTTACCACATCATTCAACATACTTACCACACAAGTTATTGTAAAATTTATCAAAAGTTTTTAAGCTAAGATTATCTAATTGTATATTTTAAAAGTTAACTGTAGGTACCTACATCTAGCAACAATGGTCGACCATTCGAAAAGTCCATTATATTACCACAATTTGCTGTTATGGTCACCTTGAGAAGTAGTTTAACAATTTCGGTTAACATCTTAAAGTAACTTTATAACTTAGCTAACTAACTCGTAACTATTTGAAAAATTTGTCGACTATGTTAAAGATTAGATAAGTTCTTTGGTAAAGCTGTTTAAAATGCAACCCGGTGATGTAACCTAAAGTTGGTGTAATGATCGTGTCACCTGTGTGTAACTTTTAAGGATCATACGGTGGATAGTTGGTTTTGTTATTTTTTTTTTTAATATCGAATTTAAAAAAGTATATAATTCTGGAAGCTTTCGTTTAATCACTTATTTTACGTACCCAAAGATAGTTGCTTTTTATTGCAAATTGACATTTAGTATGCTAATTTTGGGAAGGCCAGATAGGTATTTTTCTTTCAGTTTCATTGCTTTAATAAATTGAAGTTTTAAATTAGATTACTGGTTATTGTAAGTATTATTAAGTATAGCTTGTTGAATTAAAATCAGACGTGTATCAGGAACCGTCAGTGGTTTCATTTCTTTTTTCAATCTATTATCGTAATTTTAGAAAAAAATTTTCGTGTCGATTAAATTAAGCGTAGTTTGAGAGATAATTATTCTGTGTAAATAAATGTTCCCGTCATTTTAAATCTGGTGAATTTTGTTAAACGAATTTGAGATTGCTTAATAGGAAATTATATTAAGTATAAAATTATTAAGTTTTGTGAGTTTAAATTGTAGCCGTTATACTGCCGTCTTCCCGTGGATAAGGTTCTGGTTTTAAACAAAGGGTTGGATTTTATATACGTTATTTTTAGGTTCATTATCGTTGAGGTTCGTTATCTTACCCATATCATCTTACACGACCTTTGGAAACACATTTTAGATGGGTGATGTAATTTCTCCGATTTAGTTTTTAGGGTTTGATTCGTTTCTGGCGCGATTTAACAATTTAAGTAATTATTTTATGATAGGCTATTGAAGATTTAAGTAAGATGGAAAGGGTTAGTATCGAAGATGGCGAATTCTGAATAAGGTAGTTCTGCTAGAGATGACGTAGAGAGCAGGATTCACGTTTTTTTTGTTTGTTTGCGGTTATCTCAATGTATGTAAAAGGGGGAGTTATGGGGTGGAATAAGTTATTACATGCTGCGATTGTATCGAATTACCTTGGAGAAAGTGATCTCCGTTTCCAATAAAAGGGATAAAATATTGGTTCACCACATACCCGAGTTATTTTCTGTTGTGGACCGTTTGTCTAGGATGACAAGATTTGGACATAGAAATGGGTGTTCGTGTTTTTCAAAGTGCTTAACCTTTATTCTGTGGACCAGCTGTATCGCGTTTTTTGTGCTGATTAATTTAACGAGTCCCTGTGGAAGAGATAGTTTTCCGTATGTCACGCTGCTCAAACAAAATACAAACTTGCAGTAAATAGTGCCGCTTTAATTAAGTGTAGATTAAATTAATTAACGTTAAGGAGCGCTTTGTAAATAACGAAATACCCACAAGTATGGTTAAATATTAGTACATTAACGATACGTAAGGTGAAAAATAAGTCTTTTGTGTGCTTCTGGTTGAAGTAACTGCCGTAAATTTAGTTCGAGTAAATGTGAATAGGATTTTGTTGGTTGCAAAAATTTATTTGGTTACCGTAGAAAGTCAGTTATCGAATTCCATACCTGGTGGACCGACTGATTGTATTGTGGTCCAGAGGAGGAAGAGAGTATATTGTTCTTGATGCTGCGTAAAGTAAACGTTTATTTTTTATTTTGTTGGTGGCAATGATAAACTGTCTTTTTCTCTTGTTTTTATGTGTAGGATGCATTCGTTTGCTTCGTGTAAATTATTGTAGAAAAGCCCCTCAGGAAATTTAGAAAAAAAGCGTATCCCTTCACACGATTTATTTGTTAAGATCCTGAATTTTTCTATCTGTGTAATGGTGTGGATTGAAAGTTTATTTCATGCAATTATATCAAAACGCCTGTTATCGATATCTTTATTATTTTAGTGTATTGATAAAAGCGGCCATTATTTCTTTAGATTTTTTGTTTTAGAATTTCGAAATTTAATGTATTTTTTTATTATTTATGTAACTGTACTAAAAGTAAAGTAATGATTGAAATTGAAAGCTAGGTATTTTTAAGATTTGGAGTAATGGATTTATTTTATGAGAAGTATCGAGTTAAATAATTTTACAGCGACAACCTCCATTTTTCGTTCATTCGATTGTGATCAATGTTATTGAAGTAATATAAGTTTGTTTATTTAAGTAGCAAGTCATTTTAAAAGAGATTTTAGGTTTTAAAGTAACGTAATTATGATCGTTGAGCGAACAGCTGATTGTTTTTGCATACGAGGGTTTTGTGAATAGTCGCGAATATTTCGGAGTTATTTTTTATCGAAACCAACATACCGATTGTAGACATCTTTGGTGGAGCCTGCTTTGCGAAAAGGGAAGTAGTTTGTTATTTGTTTGAAAATGAGCTGTATTTTTCGACGAACATTGGTAAACTTCTCCATATCGACGTTTCGTAAATTTTAATGTTTTATAAATTTTCAATCACGCTTAAGTTTGTCGTAGTGACGTATTTTGTGTTTTAAATTGAAGAATTACTCATTGTATTTTCATTTATTTTTGGTTATTTGAGATAATAATTTTTGCGTTGAAGTTTATCGAGGTCTTAATGAGTTTTGGTTTTATTCTCGCAATGTTACGGTTTTTACATAAAGTTTAGAATTTCATTGGAATTTAGGTGAACTTCGCGTAAAGATTTTTGGAATAAAATTTTTGGTAGTTTAATTTTGAGTTAACGTTTTGGTTTCCAGTTAGACCAATCTAAGATCTGCTCATGACGTTTTCCCGCTATAAATGTTTTAACAGGTGACACATTTTTGACATTATCTCCCGATTTTGACGTTTTGCAGTAGTGACGAGTGCCCTTTTCCAGCATTAAGGACCTCGCCCACACCACTGAGCTATGCCGTGGTACATATTGCCTTTACGGGCTGGATGCTCTAGTGAATATTTAGCCTGTAACAATCGTAAGATGTAATTTAAAGGTTAGTTAATAGAACCCAAAAACTAGGTAACCTAGTGAACACATGCACACCAATGCACAAACGTGCAAACAACAACAAAATATCCAAACCTAAGAGAAAAATTAAAAAAGGAATGCAAGCTAGTCAGCACTCAGACAAACAAGCACAGACACGTAACCGTATACTTTCTTCGAAAAGCAAACACGCCAAGGTACAAACGCGCAAACGTACAAGTAAGCAAACACGCAAATACAAATACCGATAAACCCAAACAAAACGATTAAATCAAAGAGGCTCAAGACGATAGTCAGCACATAAACAAACAAGTAACTACATACGCACCCAAAAGCACAAATATCAAAACAGGTACACCCGCAAACATACAAACATACAAATAAGCAAACACACACAAAGTACCCAAACCAAACGGTCAAAACAGAAAACTGTAAACAGGCTAGTCAACACAAAACACACAAACAATAAAACAGGTAAACTAGTAAAGAACAAATGCGCAAATGTACAAACACTCAAACATGCAAACACGCAAAACACGCAAACATTCAGATACGCAAACATACACTACACTAGACCACCAAACCAAAGGAGCTAAACAACCTAGGCAGTATGAAAACAAACAAGTAGATAAATAAGTACATAGACAAATGCACAAACACTCAAACATACAAAAATGCACACATATAAATACGTAAACATTCAAACACGAAAACAGTCAAATACTCGCACCTTCCAACACAAACACCGAAATATCCAAACCACATGTTCAAACCAAAAAAGCTAGCAACCAAGTCAACCATCAAACAAGCACGCTAACAACCAAACACACACAAAATGCCGAATCCCACAAAAACAGTAAGTAGTAAACAAGCAAAGAATCAAACTAACCAACCAATAAAATCACGAACGAAATTTGCAAACACTCACAAACACGTACGCACGCGCGCACACACATCCGCGAGCGCGCACGAACGCGCAAACAAGCACATTAAGTGAACAATCAAACAAGTTACTCAGCATCCAAACACAGGAAAAATAGGAAAGAAAATCCTGATTTCCTTTCCTTTTAAGTTGACGTTAACGCGATGTATTTAATTGTGAGATTTTTCTAAATTAATCCGTTATCTGTTATCACACTTAGTTTTTGATTCTAAAAGTTTTATTAACCCCCATAATTTTTTACAATTAATGCCACCTTGTGGGATTCACCTTGTTCTTCTGTTAAACACGCATCTTTTAGATCAAGCATTCAACCGAGATTTATCGACCAGCGGTAACAGGATCTCCACCTTTCAGTTGCATTTTTACCCATAAATTTTATTTCCAAATTTCATTGTTTTTTTTTAATTTGTTGCCGTTTCTGACAATAACTCTTCTAGGCGCGTCCGTAAGGAAAAACTAGCGGTTGATATTGGTACTTCTTTTCTTAATGTTACGGATATAATTGAAGTCGTGGTATTAGGACTTTTTTTAAAACCTATACGCAACGCTCACACACACCCACGTATACACACACACATGATTAACTTGAGGTTTGAATTGTATGATTTAGTTAAAAATGTGTATGTAAGTATGTAAATTTAAGTATTTCATAGCGTATCATTTAGTCTCTAAAGTAATTTAATAGTTTTGAGTAATCGGACTACCATGAAAACGGTGGCAAACTAAAAATTATTAAAAGGACATGAAAAATACGTCACAATTGCAATTATCTAAGATAACTACCATAAAGAAGTCAAAAGTTGATGTGAAAAACAAAAGAAATTTGCAATAACTAAAATAACAATATTGATGTGCTCAGTCTGATGTGCACTGTATATATTGAAAAAACATACTACTAATAGATTCCTACTTTGTAAATATCTAAAGATGAAGTACTTTTTGATTGAAAATACCTCCAGCTGTAATTGCGAGCACTAAACCCATTAAGTACCAATGTTGTCATCCGACGACTTCTTTTTAATATTTTTTTGTAGGGCCTAAGCGTAATTTATAACAGCGAAATAATTTTTGTCGGCATTATCAAACATTACCCCTTGCATTTTAATAACCGTTATTTTTGGTTACATATTTTAAGCATTTTAATAAACATGCATTAGACTGTGTATTTTTGTCTGGCGGGTTGGCAAGCCAGCTACAGTGGAAATGGGCGTGGTCGATATAAGGAGTAAAATGATTGAAAAGTAGTTCAAACACCTTACACTCACCATTAATCTACAACTCACAAAGCTCAATCCGGGAAAAGTTGTCTGTAGGCGCCACCACAATCTTAAATTTTGATAAAATAAATAGTCTTAGGCGGGATGGTAAATTAATCCTATCTGACTGTGGAAGACAGGATTGCAGCCAGTAAAACCATTCGCCGCTCAAATTCAATCACACTTCGAAGTAAATTGATCCAAAATCTTAAGAAAATTCTGAAATACACGAGTCGTCGTAACTTATTGAACAGGCCCTGTACAAACGAAAATTCCCAAATCGTAAAACTAACGTGAATACTTTTGAAGTATCCCTCGTATACCTGTAAATCTATATTTATAACTGTTATAAAACTTTGAATAAAATAAATATTACCAATTTAGAAAATTCTAAATAAAATAAACGAAATCGGTTTAACAATAAATTGTTATCTCAACAAAATGTTCGTTGATTGCCGAATAATTCAAACATAGAGCGGTTAGTGTTTGTATCATCAATAAAATCGTTATATTTTATTAATACTTTATCTTTAAAATCGTATTGATACATTCATTAATAGGTTTAAACTTTAATACTTCAGAACTGTAATTTATGCTGAATAAAAAAAATACTTTGTTAGTAGTGTTCTGCATTAATATTTCAAAGCTAAAATGAAATATTGTGATCTATCTGGCTTATTACCCAATTTCCAATCGATCCTTAAATTCAAAAATGTGCAAAGGCTAATTTCAGTTATCAGAAGGTGTAACCAGTTAGGCACACAATTGACACAAATAAACGACAAAATAAATTAAACAGTGGATATATATTGACAAATTCTTCATTTAAATATATACAACGGTGTGATTTAAAAAAAAACACCAAACACATCAATACGTTAAGACTAACACTAGAACTACACTAAAAACAACAAAATAGCTAAAGTTCGATTATTTATTTATATTTGAATGAACCGTAATTAACGCAACAATAACAAAAAAATGTACTTGTCTTGGTTCAATAAAATTTAAATCTAATTCTTACATATTACATTAATTAATCCTTTTTCGGTGCGGTAGTTATAGTCCATATGATCTTCTTTCGGTGATCCTTTTTAAATTCTCAGATGCACGATGCACAAGACGTAAGAGGTAGCCGTATTCTCCCTATGCACTCGGCTGTAGTACTCACTAACGCAGTGTCTACGGTTTGTTCACACGCATACCGAGTAGAGTGGCTCTTTAGCCTAACATCACATCACCTTATGCTGTGATGTTTTCCCTTTCAAAACGTTAGCATAATGAAAAATGGTTACTTCCATACACATTAAAGTTCTTATTTGCTTTTATACAATCAATTTGGCATTACTAACGATTGTACGCATTCCATGTCAATGATCATCACCAGTATCTTAACTAAATTTTACAAACTTTTCTTTCGGTCACTTAAATGGTTACCTTCAGTTCTCTTTATAATAATATTAGGTCCCGCGTCCCACAATTGAACACTAATAACAGAATATTTGCTGTGTTAACTTCTAATCTGCCCAAGCACTTTTATTTCTTGAAGAAAATCACTAATGTTTTCCTTCAACAATATATTAAATTATTTATTTGTGAATGTCTATACGATTTATCCCCTTATGGGTTAATGCAGTCGCTAACATTATAATTTTTACAAATAAACTCCGACACTAACCATTTTAATGGCCGCGCGCGACTCTTACTCAAAACCTCTAACCAACTAACTAACCCCTCAAATTTGCCAATCGCTTATACACCTTCTGCCCGTCATATTGCCAATACGTCACAATAAATTCGCGCTAAGATCAAAACTCACCTATCCCAATTGAGTATTTCACGCGTTTCTTTACCGCGTCGAAGGTTACATCGTGGAAGAAGACGCCAACGGTAAGAAATAAACGTAGCCATTAAAAATTGTTATTAATTTTATTAAACACATAAATAAAAAGTTTACTTTGTAAATTCACTGAAAACTTTCCGAAGAGATCAATTGCAATTACATTCACACTGTAGACTAACCAGATTATCCCTCAACTTTTTATGCAAATCTCACATGTGAGCGAATTATATTTCCGCACAATTTAGCGAACTCCCTCACAATCTATCAACTTCATTCTTGAACATGCATCAATTTACCATTATTCCACCATATTACAAAAATTTCTACAAACAAAAATATGCATACATATTCCTTACTGCACGTTAATAAAATTTCAATATATCATATACTCACTCACTCATACGTCTACACCCATTTCTTTGGTCCAAATTTCTTCATATACCGTATCAAAAAGACCACTAGTTTTACCAGTGCCGTATCAATAAAAATTTACTCAAAACATTATTTCTCAACCCTATTTAACATTTTCAACACGAAAATCTTTCTACAGCGTTCAAATATTCCTTCACACGATAACTAATGTCTCACTAGATTCCAGTGGTGTATCAATTATTTTCATGCAAACTCACTTCAGCTACATTCAAAGCACGTTACATACGTTATCAAAATGCTATACATACACGGTGCATCAAAATAACCTTACACACCCTTATAAACAACTTGGTAATAGAATAAATAATATTAGGCACTTTGCATGCAACTAAGCTTTCGGTAATAAAATGTTATGGCCACAAATAACGACAATTTTATTAGTAAATAGGGTTGAAATTAGGGTGTCGTCAGATGACGACATTGGGAGCTTATGGCAACAATACGCGTAGTATTGAAAAAATGTTTCAACAGAATGCTGCTCTGTTTTTATAAATCTCATTTCTTTTATTGCCCTGTCATAAAAATTCTATTTTTACAATTTGTTTTTTTCCACATGTTACCCTCATTTGAAGGTTCGAGCTCGAAGAAAGTGGTTGTTTTTGTGACAGTACTATTTACGAGTTTTACATACTAAAATACTTACATGTGACTTGCTCTTATTGGTAGGTGTTTCTTTTTACAGTATTTTAGCTCGTAATAGTATCTATATTGTTTTATAAAAGCATGGCCAAAAGAGCATTATCCATGGCTAAAACGGAAGCAATCCTAAACGGTGATAATTTTTATCAATCTGAAGAAGATAATGTAGACATTATTTTGATTCCACCAAATGTTGATAAAAATACAGATGAAGAAAAAGTGGATGATGGTATGACCATGAATGATGTACCGGAAGTATCTGACGTTGCAGGTACTTTTGAAATACATGGCCATATAATGGCATAAGAGCCATCCACATCTAGGGAAAGATACCAGTTAAAGCCAAGTTGGATCTCGAAAAACTTCTGATAAATCTGTAGCGAAAGAACGGATACTGGCAGATGAAGTAGCAGAATGGACTAGCAAAGAGACTTACAAAGGTTATTCTCCCACACAACTTGTTCAATTATTTTGGAACGAGGGGATTAACGATCATATTGCTAGAGAAACTATGCGTTATGCTTTGATGTGGAAGAATTAAAAACTTTTCTGGTCGTTTTGTTATTATCCAGCTACAATAATCCACCTTCTGGAAAATTATATTGGGCAAATGATAAGGATGTAGAAAATTCCATAATAATTTTTGAGGAATCGATTTATAAAAATTAAATCTTTAATTCATTTTGTGGATGAATCCCTTGTGATGTTTAGAAGAGGTCCCATTTTAAAAGCACGACCTTCTTTATTAACGTTAGCTGTGTATATCAGGTGTATGTACAAAAATAATGAAAGTAAAGAAAAGGTTGTAACCAGTAGCACAAAAAAATAACATTTCACTAAGTTTTGCGTTAATATTGGCAAAAATGTCCATTTTATGATATATTGAAAGTATCAAATAGTGATATTGCAGACCCTGTATATCAAAAACTGTTGAGCTTTGAGCTTTCGGGCAATGAAGACATTTGATCAATTGGTCAAGTTCTAGAACATATCAAAATTTGGTTAAATTCTGACCGAAAGGTATTTTACATTTAAAACGTGCCTCCTTTCGATTCTGTTGTCCTATTAGCAGCAGCTCAGAGGTTCAGTCGAAACGAAAAGAAAAAAAATTATGTGAAGCAACCCCGCGTTATTAGTAACTACAACAAGTTCATGGGGGGAGTTGATCAATACGATTGATTTAACGCCAAATATTCTACAACTTTGAGAGGTAAAAATGGTATTGGCCTCTCTTTACAAAATTAATTGACATGGCGGTTAATGATTTTATACCGAGCCATTCACGGAAAATCAGCATTATCTTTGTTAGAATTTAGAAGAAATATAGCAATGGCTTATTTGAAGTCGCATTCGAAGGCGTCTAGATCAGCTGGTCCATCACGAATGGTTCCAGAAGCTAGGTACAATGGAAAAGCTCATTACATTGCAAAAAGAGATAAACAGAAGATGACAAGCACAGTTATGTAAGGCAATACCCAGAACTTATTGCCGAAAATGTGACACAACATTATGTATAGAATGTTTTGAAAATTATCATACAACATAAAGTATAGTTGGTAATTACATAATATAATAATTATTGATATTGCCTTTTTATAATGCTCTATATTTCATATTTTTAAAATTAAATGTTAATAAGTAATAGGATGTATGCTTTGGTTTAAAACCATTATCACTAAGCAAGTAATATGTATAACTATACATATAGAGAACACACTCATATCCCAATGTCGTCATGTGACGACGGCCTTTATCTGAGTGAAGGAGCGATAAAATCAAAAACTGATAAGGAACATTTTGGGATAATTTTTTTTTACAAGCGGTTTCAAAAAACAAAATGGTGATGTTCCAAAAAAAATGTGCTTAGTACTTAATGGGGATGAAATTAAAAAACCTTTTTCTTTTAATCCAATAGTTCATTTTTAGTTTCTAGAAATTTATCTAATGAAAACAGTATTAACTTACCCTTAGAAGTAACTGCTCTTTCTTAAATTATAAAACTTAATCTAAATTTATGCTACGCGTTGTGATTTTAATTTTTAGATTTCCTGCGGGAACATGCACGAGTAATTTGTGTCACCTTTGAACTTAAAACTCGTGCCAAGTATTTTAATAAAATCTGAATGTAGGGTGTTGAAATGGCGAAACAAAAAATAAATAAAGACATTCAGCTTTAAAAACAACGGTATTATCGAAATATTTTACTGTTGTAACAATATTAATTAACGTCCATAAAATTTTCTAGGTTGATGTGTATAAATACTGAAAGGCTGGCAATTTTAATTTAAAGGCGAATTGAACTTGTAATTTAAAGTGGAAAACATTCCTCTGCGTAATTCAGAGAAGAACTTTAAATTAAGTTGTTCAATGTTCGTTCATAGTTTAAAAGAAAATAATCTAAAATGCTTGTCAGTGGTAGGACATCAAAGTAATTATATTAGTAAAAGTCTTTATTTTCATAACGTACAAAACTTTACTGCTCAAGTTACAAATAAATAACTTGTTTAATGGATTAATCACAGTGCTCTTTCTAGGATTTTTTGTTCTGAATACAACCATTCGTTTAATAATATACGATTATCATATCATAACGAAATTTAAATTACACTGAGGTACGTATTTTAGTATGTTATGAAACTAGTTTATAATGCAATGAATGATGACATGTTTATGGTATGAACATAACATAACATAACATCCAGTCTCGCCATACCGTTGCGGGGTATGCAAACAATCCCTGCCTCTTGTTTATTTTTCATTTGCAATCTTTCTCCACGCTTTCCTATCCCTGTATACCTCCTTACCTTCCGCAAGATTCACACATTGTCTCTTACACGCCGTTTTATTTTTAAAACCTTTCCTTTCTTTTATCATACATTCTAGTGGATTCCGTCAAGTTTTACGCGAATTACCAGGACCGGCCTTACCTCTAACTTTATCCACATATACAGGGTGTCTCAGTGAGAGAGTTTATTAGAATTATTTGTTTGTGGTCAAAATAAAAATTGAAAATTAACTAAAATATTTTCAGGTTTCTAGCCCTTCCGGTTATACCGGAAGTCGCCACCTATTTTGTTATTTTCAATGGAATACCCTATATATTTTTGCACTTTTGGATGAAAACCATAATTTTAAATTTTTTTTATTGAAAGTATACCATGCTCATCTATTACGGTTTTTAAGATAAAAATTATTTTCCGAAATGTTGACAGCTGGTTGACGTTTTCAGAATGGACTGTAACTCCTATTTGGATCGAGATAAAAAGTTAAAATCCAACTAAGTTTGTAGATGCATTTTTTAAATTAAAAATTTCTGCTTGAGAATAATGCCTACATTTATACATTTCAACCAGAGTTAAAAATACAAAAAAATAAATTTTTTTAAATGGAATACCGTTTTCTTGTTACGTAATCGAACTGACGATAAGATTTGCTACAAAGTGATATGACATGTTGTTATACCTAAATCAAACTACGCTAGTTATTTCCAAAAAACGGAAAATTTTAATTCCTTAGGTATTATTTCGAGAATGATACGAATGGTTGCTGTGGATACGAGAAATAATTGTTCAAATGTCAAGTTTTCAATGTTTGTGGTTTAGTACTTATCTCTTAAGTGTATTAATATTACTGTTAAAAAGAAAATAATGTTTATACAAATCAAGAAATTCTTAATTTTTTTTTATACATGGACACAGCGGCAAGATTCATAGTAGAATTTGTACAATATTTAACGAAAACTATCCACATTTACCTCCGATAACAAAAGGCAAATTTAGAAGAATAGAAGCAAATTCTGTGCACTATGGATGAATCGGTGCTAAATCGACCAAAAGCTGTAGTAGATGATGAAGAGGGAGAGTTGAAAACCTCGGCTTATTTCGAGGCCAATTCCAACGCATCAGTTCGTGCTGCCTAAGAAGATCTGGGAATCAGTAGGTGTTCAATGTAGAGGATTTTGAAGAACCATCACTTCCATGACTACAAATTCTCGTTAGTACAAGACCTTCATCCTCAAGACCCCAACGACAGAGTTAACATTTTTAACAGGCCTAACAACCATGTCTGACCTTCAGCCAATCTGTACGAAGTCCGAGAAAGAAACTATCAGGTCAGGTTCAGTTTCAATGTCTTTTGCCTTATCATGGATGACAGGTTCTCTTACGTCGTTTATTACGGTGTGTTAACGGCGGCGCGTTACCTCAATTTATTAAGGACTGTTGTAGTAGATTTTATTGACGAAGAGGTTGTTGTATCAATTGGATAGAGCATCAGCCCATTGCACCCAGGAAGCGAGCAGCATTCGACAAGCTCTCTCCTCAAGAAGTATGAATAGCAGTACTGGAGGGCGTTTCTTCTCGCTTAACAGCATGCTTGAATACGAACGCCACCATTTCGAACATTTATTACAATTTGTTTCTACTGTTTTACATCCATTTTTTGTCATGTGAATAGTTTTCGTTAAATAGTTCTACTAAAAATCTTGTAGTATTTTCCGTGTATAAAAAATAAATTAAGAATTCCTTCATTTATATAAATATTATTTTAGCAATAATACTAAGGCACTTAGGAGATAATTCTAAGTCACAAACATTAAAAACTTGACATTTGAAAAATTATTTCTCGTATTCACAGCAACCATCCATAGCATTCTCGAAATAATGGCTAAGGAATTAAAATTTTCCGTTTTTTGGAAATAACTCTAGAACAGTTTGGTTCAGGTATAACATGTAACATCACTTTGTAGCAAATCCTATCGTCAATTCAATTATGTAACAAAAAACGGCAGACATTTTTATTTTAAAAAATGCATCTTTAAACTACAAACTTGATTGGATTTTAATTGTTTACCTCAATCCAAATAGGAGTTACAGTACATTTTGTAAACGTCAACCAGCTGTCAATATAATAATAATTTTTATCTCAAAAACCGTAATAGAAGGGCATGGTATAATTTCAATAAAAAAGATTGAATTTGATGGTTTCCATCCAAACACGCAAAAATATATAGTGTGTTCCAATGAAAAAACAAAATAAATGGAGACCTCCGGTATAACCAGAAACTCTAGTAGTCTGAAAATATTTTAGTTGAAGGGAACGCAATCGATTATACCTGATTCCAAGTTTTTATTTTTGCCACAACCCCATAAACTTCTAATTAACGGTCTCACTGAGACACCCTGTGTAGTATGAACAAACTAATGCGATAAATTTCACGAATGTCTCAATCCCTCATTATAAACGAGTTTGTTATCCTACTTTACCGCCGAATAGAATGCGTTATAAGAAGTAGTTTAGTTTAAAAATCTTTCAATTGTGTTCAATTAAAAATTTTAAACTTCTTTTAAATATTAAGTGTGGTTACTATGGTGTTTTGTCAATTCCATTTGTGTGAAGAACCCTAACACCGTTTCTTCCGATCCTATCCTGACCACAGCCATCATTAATCCAACCATGCATATATACCTAATGTATGTACTTATGCTGGGAATCCATGATTGTGGTTGAAGGAGCTTGAAAAGCTCAAACAGCTCGCCCTCCCCATTATAAAAAAAATCGAATAAGCTGAGTTAAGTACTGTTAAGAAAATATCAGAGCAATAAAACAGTTCTATTAATTTGTCGAAAGGATGCGCAACAGTAACGCAGATTAGTTACAGAAAAGGTTCTGCTAGTCTATTTTTTGGCCAGGTAAAGTGTTTAACATTGTGTTCCACTAATAATCAATCCGTTTGCATACCTAATTGTCCTTTTTTTTTAGTCAAAGGTTACGTGATGACACCGTAATGATGATTCCATTGCATGTATTAAAAATTAAAAAGTATGAAACGTATAAAAAAGTACGTCGACGTTACTAAGTTTTTTGCAATTTTGCAAAGCCGTTAACAACGTAACGGCTTTGCAAATTTGCAAAAACAGAAAAATCCTTAGTGTTTTTCAACGATCAATTAATCATTTAATATAGTTTTGCTTATGGAACAGGACCACCAATACCTTCTCTTATGAAAGTAGAAAGTAGTCTTTTTTTATTTGCTATGAATCTAACTGGTAAAAATGTGATTTTAGGTAGTTGCAATATGTGAATTATTTGGTGACTGTAGACGTGCGGAGTTCTACAATTTATGTGTCGGAAATTAATCCTGTTGCTATTTCTAATTGACACTATGATACTACAAAAATGTTATTTATCGCCAACTAGTATCAGAATGCTGTGACTATGAATGTCAAAGTCATTAATAATCCGTTACGTTATAATACCTATGTATAGTATAAAGTTGTGCTATAAAATTATCCTGATTATACCACTCTTAATGTATAAACTCTTTGATAATGCCAGAAAAGCAAGAGATGCAAAGCGTAAAATGAGTGCTGCAGCCTTCACCATTGAAGAAATTGAAAATATGGCATTGAACTTGGACGAAAACACTCCCGACGAGTTGCAGAAAAAATTCTATCAAATAGCAGCCACCGAATTAGCATGGCGCGGGATGAAGGTGCCTCATGTATAATAGACTTTTTCAAAAAAACAATGATGGTTCGAAACTGGGCGTATCAAATATAATACAATATTTTCTAAGACAGCGCAAGGGGGTAACCAAAATTTATCTAAAAGTAAGTGGCTTATTTCCAATTATAAAAATGAAGACCTGTGCCCTGTTA